>VWYH01010873.1:0-143153 GCA_013399365.1 Pampusana beccarii | reverse complement strand
AGGGCCCAGTGCTGGCTCATGCTCATCCAGACCTCATTTGTAGGTGTGCCGGCAAAGCTGGAAGAGCCCTGTTGGAGCCAGTTCCCTCCTTCAGACCCCTTTTATCTCCAGCAGTGCTCCAAGTTGCTCTTCTGTCTCACCTGCTTAAAAATACCAGCTTTGCAGAGTAACAATATGAGACATTAAGCAGACATGGTGATTGGTTTTTTTAGCTCAGATGTCAGTTATCTTTTCTGTAGCTGGCTTTCTGTGCAAGTTTCATGGTAGGTATTGTGATGAAGGGTGGCTCCTCCTCCACTCCCTTCTAGGTGCGGCGAGCAGTGCAGTTTGGTTACAGGGGTATCTGTCACCCAAGAATAGGCTGTATTTGTGTAACTCCTGTCAGACTGGCGCAGCCGCATCTGCGCCGGGTGGTAGGTAGGGTGATGCGACTGCAAAAGCAATGCGGTCGTGGTGTAGCCATACCACTAGAGATGCGTGTGGAAAAAGTCCTTGGTGGCCTGGCATCTGCTTTTACAGCGTCTCTTGAGCTGGTTATTGAAGCCGTACATTAAAAAATGAAACCTTCATTAAGGATTAGGTGGGTTGAACCATGTATTTGCAGCAAGTCTATTCAAGGTCCCAGTGTGACAACTCAGGTGCATTCTCTCTCTAGAGTCTCAAAACGTATCTGAGGTGTGTCCAGGAACGTGACTGTGAGAGAAGGAATCGGGGGCATATGGAAATGATACACAGCTCATTTAATACTGGATCAGCAATTCTAATCGAGAGTTAGAAGTCGCTTGCCAGATGTGTGTGTTGCAGCCCGGTGGTCTGGGTTTGGGAGCACATAGGGTTCCCTAACCCTATGTTACACCCGCTATGAGGTTGCAGTTAGCGGTTGTGCTGGGGTGGGAGGAATTGCTTATCTCCTGCGAATGTACTGCTGCTCCTTTCTGTTTTCCGTCTCTCCTGAGCAGAAAGGTAGTCCAGCAAAACATTTTACGCTGTGCCTGAAGGAAATGCTGGAGATGCAGGGGCCATCACAGCGGTGTCTCCAGGAAATCCAGCTCTAGTTGGGGATGCTCTAGTTGGCAAGGATGGCTCAGGAGTGTCATGGTGCGGGTTTAGGCGTCTGGCCAGCCAGGTGTTGCACAGACAGCAGTGCCGCTTCTCGGGAGAAGCAAAGCCGGTGTTTGTGATCATCAAAGGCTGTTTGCGCAGTTTGGTAAACACCGGTCCAGCTCAAACATTTGTGCCATTCCCGGAAGACTCTGGATATCTGTTCGGGGCTGGATGATCGCGCTGGCCTGGAATGGTCCTGGCAGGAAAGCTCGGGCACTGCCTGTCTGTTTGATTTGTCTCCCTGGCTTCCCCTGCCTTGTATCCTTGTATCCTGGCACGGAGGCCGCGTCTCAAGCCGCAGATGGTGACGGGGAGCAGGGACGCAGGAGCTGGCGAGGTGCTGGAAGTGGCCACGCACCGGCAGCCGCTGGGGCTGAGGAGCTGAGCAAAGGCGTTCACACAGAGCCCTTGCAGGACCGTTTTACCGCTTGCAATGCGCTTTTACGGATTACAGTAGCCCATAATGTTGGTGTACCATCAAATTCATTATTGTCTGGCTCTTTCGTTATACAACGACGCGGAGTTTGTCGTTGGTTTAAGCAAATAACGCGCTCAAACCAGTAAGTGCGCACGAATGTTCAAGAAATTAAATTAGCAAGCCAAAAGTGATGGTATGGGAGGAGGGAGTAAAAAGATAAGGCTCTGTAAAAAGCTTGATTGTAAGCTATTTATAAGCAGATGTTTGCAGCATAAGTTTTTTTTTGTGTGTTCTCTGGAAAATTTCTAGTTTATTCCTCAGTTAATGACAAGATAACAATACAACTTCCAAGTCTGTTATGAACAAACTCCTGAGCACTTTGCTTTACAGAAATTCTTTTGGCAGTATGTAGAAATTTAACACAGGAGCATCAGATGTCTGTGTAATTGCGTACAAGTGCTAAACGCTCTTGGTATCCCCCAGTTTTAGGCAGTTTCTCTGCACAAGCAATGGCTGTTGCCCTGCTACATGCTAGTGATGTTCTTTAATGAATCTTTTAATCCTTTTATTCACAGAAGATAAAACTGAGAGAAGGAAGTTAACGGCCCAGTTGTGTAAAGGTGCTGTAGGCGCTCGGCTCCCACGGATGGCAGTGGGGGTGATGAGAATCAGGCTGCAGAGGTTAATTAATCTAGCAAAAAAATCTTGTGTGCTCATATCGCATCACACAACTCAACCAGGTTCCCTGTACAGCTGCTCGGAGATTAATCTGTTCCTTGGAATAGGACCTGGCGGATGTTCATCCATGAATTAACATTGAGGTGATTTTGTTTATTGAACTTTCCATGATCTGGGAGAACCTGAAGCAGCGATGGCTACAACAGCCGCTGCAAACTGGTTCGTCCTATCCATTTAAAATTGCCTGAGCACTTGCCGCTTCCTTAACATTTTCTGCAGTTCCACGCCAGCTTCTGAGCTGCACTGATGAGGCTCCCGGCACCTTTGTAGCTCTCCCACCCGTGATTGTGCCTGGTGGGAACAGGTGACGTGGAAACTCAGCTGCTGCTTGGGCCAAGGATTGCAGGAGTGGCTCGGAGTAAATGCGGTGGTCGTTAATCAAGACTGGGGTTTCCTCTACTTGATGTAAGCTAATTGGGACTTGCAAAAAAAAAAAAAAAAAGGCATTTCAAATGGCCTAATTAAACTGTTAGCCTGTAACTAAGGCCTCAAGTTTTGATGATCACTGTCAAAGTGGGAAAAGGCATTTCTGGTACGTAGTGGTTGGTGCCACTGGTGGTGGTATTTTGGGAAAATGTGTAGTTAACGTTGAAGCTTGCTCCATGAGCTGGTGGAATGGAAAAGAAAATGGGAATCCAGCTTTTTTCAGCTGGATGCAACAGAGGTCAACCTTATCCCCAAATTTACTGGCTAAATTAGACTCAAGCCTTTCCCTTCTTCCTGAATTCCCCTTTATGGTTTTAAATACATGTATTCAGTATTCTCGATGTCTGTCCTAAAGCTGCACAGCATTGCTGTAAAAGATAAAATACCTTGTGACACTTGCCATTTCTTTCTACGTGTACGACCTCTGGAATAACTCCAAAGCTCTGGAAAAGAATGAGATTTTTCAGTAATGGCTACAGGCATTAAGGGCACAAATACCATTGAGTATCACTGGGATTTATGCTCCTAAGTTGCTGTAAGTGCTTTTGAAAGTCACATCCAAAATATGTCATTAAGAACAAGATATGCTGCTAATGTTTTTTAAAGCAGATGTGTCGTATAAATGAACAATACAATCTAAGGTGCTTTATAATGTTATTCTTGTGGAAGAATTGTTAAATACGTAATTATTACAAACAGCTGAATTTTTGAGAGCTTTCTTGTTAGGATTGCAGTTCGGTGTGTTGATATTCATCCAGCTCTAGGGAGAAAGCAAGGGACTGAGATTTCAGGGCAGAGCTCCTTTACTCCGTTGTGAATCAAGAAGAAATTCCTATGTATTCCTACTGAGACAGGGAAATAGCCCCAGTTTCCAAGAAATGTTCTAATACACCGATTGTTAAATGTAAATGAGACCCTGTCATTAAAATCCATAGATTCACAGTGCTAAATGACAAATCGCATTTACCACATCGCTTAATACACCATTCTTTTATTTTAATATCTTGAAGGTTTGTTAGCGCTCAGCGGTGTCTGTGCGGTTTCCCGGTGGTTTAGGCTGGTGGCTTTCTTGTGTTTCCGGCAGAAGTTCATTTTCCACTGACCCCTGAATCTCCTGAACTCAGGACAAAAGCTCTTACTCTATGAACAGATTCCTCCTGCTTTTCCTTTTGCGGTACCCAAATCTGGTTTGGATGTGCCACACGTTCTAAAAATGCACCATTTTACCTGCCTTCATTATCGGTGCCCGATTGCATTTCAGCGTTGTATACTTATTAATTAGATTTTGATTTCTGATTTCTCTTTCTGAGGAGGTGGTTATTCCTTTGGGAACGATCTCTGGTGTTTTGCCTGTGCCCAGGCTGCTGGCCTATTGAATCGCTGCATTTTTATGGGGCTGGGCACTCCTATTAGCAATTGTAGTTACATATTTAAACATACTTCACATAAGTAATTGTGTTTTATGGCCTGTAGCCAAATTGACTAATTCTGCTTCCTTGAAGCTCCAGAAAAATACACGTATTTAGAACCTGGCTAAAACTTCCCTTTAGCTACTCAGTGATATTTCCCTGAGGTCAGGCTGTTCTAAGTGGCCAAATAAAGGTGTTTCAACATAAGAAAATTTCAAACCAAGTTTTCCCATGTGTTTTTCTCCTCCTTTTTTTGAGCCTGTCTTTTGGGGGCAGCCGAACCCTCTTCCAGCCAAGGGGGCTTGTTCTGTGTGGACATGCTGATCGGGCTCCTTTGCATCCCCAAATGCGAAACACCTGTCATAAACGAGCTGCTCACATCTCTATTTTTTTAAAAGCCATCACACGGAGCAGAAGAGTGGGCCGGCTGCTTGCAGCATCACTGCAGAGAGCAAATATCAACCAACTCTGGGCCCGGTTGCTGAACTGAAATGGGTGAACCGAAACGAAGCGGCTGGATTTACAAAGGACTTCATTTATATAGCTGCTGGTTTTTATTTGCAGTAGAGCCAATTGTCAAAAATAAGGAAACTCTGGGATTAAATTTGTCCTCGTCTTGAGCTTTGTGGGGTGGTTGTGTTGTGTTTCGCAGGTTCTGCATCCCCCCCAAACGTTCGTTATCGACCGCTGCAGGGGGGGGGAAGCGAAAAGCCCGTGGTTTGCGCAGCGTGGTTCGGCGGGCCGGCCGGGGCCCGGCGTTTCTGCCCGCGGCGTGGAACTGCAGTTCGCCCTGCCTGACGGCTCGCGCCTCCTCCTGCCCTCGCGCTGATCGCTTGGCCTTCCCCGGGTTTTAGCGTGCGGTGTTCGCCTGCACGGATCTCCCTTCCCACAGGTGGGTTTAACGCATAGGCCAGGTTGGAGGGGAAATTTTTTATTTGTTTGTTTTTTGCTAGCCTAAGTTAGGTTTAAAATGCGAAGCCGTTAAATGATAAAAGCAACACACTTGCCTGTAGAGGTCAATTTAACTGGTACAGCAGCACTAAAATACACAAAGGACCTATGTAACAAAACCTAATCGGCTTTAGCTTGAGGGTTACCAGAACCCACATCTTTCAGATTGCTGCTATCAGTTACATTTCTACAGTTCAGCACTATTTATTTCTTGCAATTGAAGCACAATATTTGTACCTATTAGCCTTTGAGTTTCTTTTTTAGCTCCCTCCCTATAAAGCAAGATGCAGCACTATTATTAAACTTTTCTTGGGGCTAAACATTGTGAATGTTATTCATGTCTGTCTTTATTAGTAAGGAAGGAAGGGGGAGAAGGGTTAGCTTGTCTGGTTTGCTTGACTTGCATCAAGGAGAACTTTGTAAGAGAGAGAGCTTTCAATAAGTATTTGAAATTGCATAATGAAAAGGTTCTGGAAATAATTATAAAAATCAGGCTGAAATCACTTTGAGAATTGTCGAAGGTTTCATTTTTTTTTTTACATTTAAATTGGCAATGAAGTGTAATGAAGACAGTCAGAAATAACCCCTGACGCCCACGCAGGGTATATATAGAGATTGTATTTACTCTGCTGTGCGAGCATCTACTGCAAGATGGCACATTAGAACGTGAACAAAACAGCACATCCACGCTCCTGGATGCCGCAGTGCTGTTACGATCTGATAAACAGCTGGAGTGCGGCGCGCGTGCTGGGCCCGTGGATGATCTCTCCGGTTCGTTGTGCGTCCTGGCGTTTAGCGCCCGCTCTCCTCGTCTCCACGGAACACGGTGTCACGCAGGACCGCGCTTCGGCGCGGGGGGGCCGCTCGCGGGCTGCTCTGCTCCCCCTTCCCGCGGCGATTGTCCGGGCGTTGGTCAGACCCAGCCGCTTCGCACAGGAACGCTTTGACTTCCAAGCTCTCCGTGTTTTGCGCTCCGTGTTGCCGCGTGTGCGAGCACACGAGTAGCTCGTGGGTAATAGTTCGGAGGCACCCTTCTGTCACGCTGGTCTGCAGCTGGGGATGCTGATGTTTGGGCTGCGGTGGGTATTCGGCAGGGCACGGTATCTCAAGTTAACGTAGCTCCTATAGGGCAGTGGTTCCCTGTCCAGCAGCAATATTCCAGTGGCACGTCTCGTGTTCTTTTAGGTTTAAGATTTTTCTTTCCTGCTACGAAATTGTTTCCACTCCGTGCAGATATTTGTATGACCTTCAGTGTATAATATCTTAATTCATTTTGTACTCTTGAGGCATGAACCTTAGAGACTTAGCTCAGATATATGTTATGTTAACTCTAGAAATTAAATGCATTAAATTGGGGAAGAAAAGCCCAACTGTAAGTAACCAACGTCTTCCAAACCCCCCCAGCTCTTTCACCTCAAGAAATGTCATATTACCTATATTTGTATGTGATAATTTAGCATAAAAAGCACTTTGAGCGCCCTGGAATGAGCGTTTGGACATTCAAGTAGATGTTTGCGTTCACATTTTCCGTATTTCTGTGTGCCTCGGTGGTGAGAAATGCATTGCGGAGTTTTTGTATCTGAAGTTATCCAAAATATTTTAAATGCTGGCAATTAATTCTCAGCTAATGATTTCAGCACGGCTTGCTCTGGCTGAGAAGTACAGGTAGGCCTTGAATTTGGAGCTGAAGTTGATGATGTTCCTGTCCTCCATCCCTCTCCCATTATTTCTGCATGTTGGGGGAGAACTGGTAGAAGCATTTAGGGTTTATTTTGTTTGGTTGGTTTTGATTTGGTTTTAGGTGCTATAGCGAGGTTGTTTTTTTGGGTTTTTTTGGTTTGGGTTTTTTTAACAATAAAAGCATCAGCTTTCTGATGCGTTGTTTATCTACTGCGCATGTGGCTTTTAGGATGCAATCCTGTGGCCTATTACAGGTGTTCTCGCTCTAATTAAAAAAGAGCGTTCCATAAAAATGTAGGTATGGCGAAGAAGAAGAAGAAGACCGTGTGGCTAGTAGTTGGCAGCAGCTACTGTTTGCAAAGGGATGTCATCACCTTCAGGATTTGTTGGTTGTTAGAATGCTTTTTTACCTCCCAGTGCTGCGAGTAGCATTTAAAATAAGCAATACTGAGAAAAGATCATCAGAGTTCTTGTATTTTTCCAGGCTATTTTTGTGAAGACATCAGTACGAGTGCGTTCAAAGAGTTTTTCCTATTTTGTAGAGCTTTTTCACGTAGCTGCGGTAGAGAGCAAAGGTTTCATATTGGAATAAGGTATTATTTGTAAATTCTTAGGGGGAAACTGGGACAGACGAGGTATGTAAATTAACTTACAAGTCCTGTAAATTGTGATACATTTTAAAAGGTGATTTGCCTTTACATCATAATCTTGTCCAGATACTGCCATGCAATATAAACAATAAAATTAAATTATTATATTCTCTGTGTGTTTTTCACCGATAATGAATTCTTGATGTGGAAACTCTTGAAGAGATAAGTGCACAACAGCTTCGATGGACACTGCGACGTGACATGTTATTTACCAGTTCTAGCTTGTGCTTTTGTTAGCTTTTTTGCTCAAGGATATTTTTGTCTGCATTAATTAGTGCAATAGTGAAATTTGTGCAATAGTGAGTTTTCCCTTGCAGAAAAATATGGTGGAAAAGAAGAAATGTTAACCCTACCACATGCCTAGAGACCTTGTAGATGTGAAATAAGTAACTTTATGGTGATGTTGATGTTCCACAGAGTGGTGCGGGGACTCCACCCTGTTCCCGAGCTGTAGTAACACCTGAGTAGAGTTGTGTGCTCGCCAGGGTTAGCTGATTAAAGAAATCCAAGGGCTTGTAGCTGCAGTAAGTGGAGGTTTGCAACAATAGAGACTTCTAGATTTACCTTGACTTAAAAATGTGATAAAAGTGCATCTGCCTTGCCTTCCTGGGCCTCTAATCCGGGGTTGGCTACAACGTAGTAGGTACCACAAACCAGAACAAACCATCTCCACTAGAACCTTACAGTCCAGCCTTGCATCCTCTGAGGGCGATGTGGTCCTTCATTCGGGCTCCAATGTCGTGACTGCCCGTTTCCAGCCGTTCCGCAAGGTTTTCACAGCTCTCTTGCCCTGTCCCACTGTGAGAGCAGGGGAGGTGACACCGAGGACGATGCAGCTTTGGCAGTGGGTGCTGGGGTGGCCTCGGTGCCCTCCCCGCCTTGGGTCCCCATGGGATTTGGGGTGCAGCTGGGTGGGTGCCCGAGGCTGCTGCCACGGGGTGACGTGTGCTGGATTTACGCCCCTTTAGCCCGTTGGACTCCGTCGCCGTAGAGGAAGCGTGGAATTCGGCAGCCAAGGTGGATTTCCATCCCTGGCTCCCCTCTGTGTTGTTGCAAGCGTTTGCAGAACATATGGCATGTAAGAATCACCCATTTCTCCGTGAGATCCCAGCAAGTTCTCAGCACATCGGGGTGAGATACTTTTAGAGCATCTCTTAACTCTTTAATTGCTGAATTTCCATCCTGGAGCATTGCTTGCAAACATATGGTTCACCCCCCCCCACGGTGTTGTAGTTCGTTTTTTAAGTTGCAGGGTNTCATAATCTTGTCCAGATACTGCCATGCAATATAAACAATAAAATTAAATTATTATATTCTCTGTGTGTTTTTCACCGATAATGAATTCTTGATGTGGAAACTCTTGAAGAGATAAGTGCACAACAGCTTCGATGGACACTGCGACGTGACATGTTATTTACCAGTTCTAGCTTGTGCTTTTGTTAGCTTTTTTGCTCAAGGATATTTTTGTCTGCATTAATTAGTGCAATAGTGAAATTTGTGCAATAGTGAGTTTTCCCTTGCAGAAAAATATGGTGGAAAAGAAGAAATGTTAACCCTACCACATGCCTAGAGACCTTGTAGATGTGAAATAAGTAACTTTATGGTGATGTTGATGTTCCACAGAGTGGTGCGGGGATTCCACCCTGTTCCCGAGCTGTAGTAACACCTGAGTAGAGTTGTGTGCTCGCCAGGGTTAGCTGATTAAAGAAATCCAAGGGCTTGTAGCTGCAGTAAGTGGAGGTTTGCAACAATAGAGACTTCTAGATTTACCTTGACTTAAAAATGTGATAAAAGTGCATCTGCCTTGCCTTCCTGGGCCTCTAATCCGGGGTTGGCTACAACGTAGTAGGTACCACAAACCAGAACAAACCATCTCCACTAGAACCTTACAGTCCAGCCTTGCATCCTCTGAGGGCGATGTGGTCCTTCATTCGGGCTCCAATGTCGTGACTGCCCGTTTCCAGCCGTTCCGCAAGGTTTTCACAGCTCTCTTGCCCTGTCCCACTGTGAGAGCAGGGGAGGTGACACCGAGGACGATGCAGCTTTGGCAGTGGGTGCTGGGGTGGCCTCGGTGCCCTCCCCGCCTTGGGTCCCCATGGGATTTGGGGTGCAGCTGGGTGGGTGCCCGAGGCTGCTGCCACGGGGTGACGTGTGCTGGATTTACGCCCCTTTAGCCCGTTGGACTCCGTCGCCGTAGAGGAAGCGTGGAATTCGGCAGCCAAGGTGGATTTCCATCCCTGGCTCCCCTCTGTGTTGTTGCAAGCGTTTGCAGAACATATGGCATGTAAGAATCACCCATTTCTCTGTGAGATCCCAGCAAGTTCTCAGCACATCGGGGTGAGATACTTTTAGAGCATCTCTTAACTCTTTAATTGCTGAATTTCCATCCTGGAGCATTGCTTGCAAACATATGGTTCACCCCCCCCCACGGTGTTGTAGTTCGTTTTTTAAGTTGCAGGGTTTTTTTCTGTTTTGATAGGGGTTTCTTTAGTTTTGTGGGTTTTGGTTTTTTTGTGGTTTAGGTTTTTTTTCGGTTTGGGGTTTTTTGTTTTGTTTTTGTGCCGATGTGTATATGGTTGGGTTTTTTTTGTTTGAATTTTTTATTGTGGGCGTTTTTTAAGTACTGCTTTTTCCTCTCTGTCTTGCTCTGGGAAATATTTGATACCACCTCTGATTATTGGTTGTGTGGCCTTTTGCGAATGACATTGTTTTCTCTTTACTGAGCTTTTGCCCACGTTTTGAACGACAGGCCTCTCAAATGATGAATTAAGTGCAGGCTGGACTCTGCCCTTTCTGCATTCATTTTTTTTACCCCATCGTTAATGCTGCCTGTCTGGTTTTGGGCAGTATTTTACTGACTCACCTCTACTCTCCCTGTACNTGCAGTAAGTGGAGGTTTGCAACAATAGAGACTTCTAGATTTACCTTGACTTAAAAATGTGATAAAAGTGCATCTGCCTTGCCTTCCTGGGCCTCTAATCCGGGGTTGGCTACAACGTAGTAGGTACCACAAACCAGAACAAACCATCTCCACTAGAACCTTACAGTCCAGCCTTGCATCCTCTGAGGGCGATGTGGTCCTTCATTC
This sequence comes from Pampusana beccarii, assembly GCA_013399365.1. Lineage (NCBI taxonomy): Eukaryota > Metazoa > Chordata > Aves > Columbiformes > Columbidae > Pampusana > Pampusana beccarii. The sequence continues at coordinate 132,689 of VWYH01010873.1, read as the reverse complement.
GGGCTCCAATGTCGTGACTGCCCGTTTCCAGCCGTTCCGCAAGGTTTTCACAGCTCTCTTGCCCTGTCCCACTGTGAGAGCAGGGGAGGTGACACCGAGGACGATGCAGCTTTGGCAGTGGGTGCTGGGGTGGCCTCGGTGCCCTCCCCGCCTTGGGTCCCCATGAGATTTGGGGTGCAGCTGGGTGGGTGCCCGAGGCTGCTGCCACGGGGTGACGTGTGCTGGATTTACGCCCCTTTAGCCCGTTGGACTCCGTCGCCGTAGAGGAAGCGTGGAATTCGGCAGCCAAGGTGGATTTCCATCCCTGGCTCCCCTCTGTGTTGTTGCAAGCGTTTGCAGAACATATGGCATGTAAGAATCACCCATTTCTCCGTGAGATCCCAGCAAGTTCTCAGCACATCGGGGTGAGATACTTTTAGAGCATCTCTTAACTCTTTAATTGCTGAATTTCTATCTTGGAGCATTGCTTGCAAACATATGGTTCCACCCCCCCCCACGGTGTTGTAGTTGGTTTTTTAAGTTGCAGGGTTTTTTTCTGTTTTGCTAGGGGTTTCTTTAGTTTTGTGGGTTTTGGTTTTTTTGTGGTTTAGGGTTTTTTTCGGTTTGGGGTTTTTTGTTTTGTTTTTGTGCCGATGTGTATATGGTTGGGTTTTTTTTGTTTGAATTTTTTATTGTGGGCGTTTTTTAAGTACTGCTTTTTCCTCTCTGTCTTGCTCTGGGAAATATTTGATACCACCTCTGATTATTGGTTGTGTGGCCTTTTGCGAATGACATTGTTTTCTCTTTACTGAGCTTTTGCCCACGTTTTGAACGACAGGCCTCTCAAATGATGAATTAAGTGCAGGCTGGACTCTGCCCTTTCTGCATTCATTTTTTTTTACCCCATCGTTAATGCTGCCTGTCTGGTTTTGAGCAGTATTTTACTGACTCACCTCTACTCTCCCTGTACCTCTCAAAATAAAGTTTCATTTCCATTTTCTTATTCTTGGAGATATTGCACTGAGCATAAATACTTCGTGTTATATTTGCGTGTCTTCCTTACCACTGGTCTGCTATACTTAATAAGTAAAAAGACAGAAAAGTGGTTGCTACAGTTGCTTGTTACAAAGAACCCCGATTTTAATGACTAATATAAATACAGGTCTTTTCAAGTTCAAATCCGTTTTTAAAAAATCACCAAGACAGTGTTGATTACATGAAAATGGTGAAATTAAAACCTATTCTTCAGAGCATAAAATGGCGTATAATCTGCACAAAACCCAGGCTTTTTGAAATGTTCCTGTACTTGAAAATAGTCAATACACATGTTTATGAAAACTCACGGGGGTTTTTTGTTTGAAGTCACTTCTTGAAGTGTCTTGCACCCTACAAACACGTATGGGATCAGTGATCAACAACTGCAAGGCATAATCGCATTTTGGTTTTACATAAGCTTTAAAAGCTGTGTATTATTAACGCTTTTGTTTGTTTTGGAAAGTAGTGTAAGGTAGATCCCAAAGCAGATCCAGGGCTCTGGTTTTTCGGTGCTGTGTTTCAGGTTAGAACAGACCTCCCACACAAGGATAAGCCAGTTTGTAATCGTATGGAAGTGCAGCAATGAGTGGCATTGAGTATCTGGTTGATGGTACATCTATCACAGCAATGAAATGCTGTCCTTTAATTTAATTTTTGAATTTCCTGCCTGGTCTAATTTTCAAATATTCAACAACTTCCTGTCATCTTTTCTCAGTTTTGTTTATTTCTACAAATGCATTTTACTGTTTGTTATTCCAAGATAATATTTTCATAATCCAGAACTGTTGGAACCTGTGGGATTTTTCACATCTAAACCCGTGGCAGGTGCATCAAGAAGAACATTACAGCTGGTACGCACAGGTCCAGTCCTTTTCGTTGGAAACGGGGTGGTGTTGGCCTTTGCCATTAGCAAAGGCTTATGCAAAGGCTTTTGCCCCTTGTCCGGTGGTTCCAGAACAGGCAGTAGTGCCGCAGGGCGCTCAGGAGCTCTTCTTTTCCAGATTGCTGGTTCAACAGGGTTTTTGGAATAAGGCGATGGTGTTTATGTTAACGCAACATATCTAAAAATAATTCTTCTTGCATCCCATCGGTGGTGGTGGTTGTTTTTTTGAACTAGTGAAGAAAAAGATAATGCTGCCAACTGTTGTGGAGATGAGCTAGGTAGATAGTTAGTATATTTGTAACGTTCTTTTCCCTCCCCCGGCCTTCCTTTCAAATGAGCTTTAGCATCACTGAAGTCTGCAGCTCATTCTTACGGATAAATTTACCCGAGACTGCAGCGAGGTTCCCTCTGAGGTGAATCAAAGCGGTTGTTAGAGCTCGGTTTTAAAAGCCTGGTTTTTTGGTTTTGGTGTAATCGTGGTTTGGTGGAGGTGCTTCACGCTCCCTGACCTTCCTGCTGGTGGTTGTGCTGCAGACTGTGGCCGGCAACCCGTGGTTCGGGCAAGTTGAACGTTGATGGTGCCCGAGCATGACCCCCCCTCCCTGACACTGCTCCTGGTGTCAGCGTCCCCATTCAAGTGATAATCTTGTGTTATTGTCACTGACTAATATTGGTGATTAACCTTTTCAATTTTTGACGTTATAGATAATAAATCAAGTGTATTGGTATCGCGTTTGCAATGGTAAAAGTTTTTAAAGGATAACAAAACGGGCTAAAAATACAGCATAGGCAGTGTCTGCTGCCCGTTGTCTTGTAAATCAGCGCTAATTACTGTGCAGTTGGGAAAATTTTAAACTATGCGCTTCCTTGCGCTGCGTGCAAGCCCAGAATCCATATGCAGACACAAGAAGTGATTTTGGTGATCTGTTTATAGCATTGGACCCTTGCTATTTTCAGATCTCTTCCCCCCTGCTTTCAGTTTGTGAAGGAACAAGTCCTCCAAGGGTGAGAGCTCCTCTGGGGTAAGGCAGGGAGGGTGGCGGTGGTGATGGAGAGGCGTCCTGCCTTGTCTCCCCTCCTCCATTGCTGTGCCAGATGGGACTTCCAGACCGGCACACGGTGGTTTCTCTGTTCCTGGTGCTGTTCGGGGATGCCGGTGCAGTGCCTCTCCCGCAGGACATGCGAGGCTCCGCTTAAACGCTCGTCCCTCTGTATCCCAGAGCAAAGGGCTAACATGAGCAGTGTTTGCCATTCCTGAAATGTGGTTTTGTGAAGATCACCAGCCGGAATTGTGGTTTGTTAAGCGTTGCGCTTTCTGGCATCGCCAGCGGATCAGGGATAGAAATGTGTAGCCGTCAAAAAGCGACAGCTGGGAAAAGAAGTTGTTCTATGCCACGCGGGCATCTCGCGGTCCCTTTGCTCTCCTGCTTCCCGTCACATCCCTGCTCCTCCCCGAGAACCTGCCTAGACAATAACGTGCCGGCTGCTCGACGTGCGACAGGTATCGTTTGCTCAGGTTTAATTTGCCGTGGTGCATCAGAGCGCTGGCAGTCACATGATAGCTGGAGACCTAACCGTGGGTTTGTTCTTGGAGATATTGTTAATTAAATTTTTTATGAAGGAGCTGAGGCACACCAGCAGTGATCTCCTTTCAAGCAGAAATGTAGCAGGCAGTTCCCAAAGAGACCTCATCTGCTCTCTTCTCTATGAAAATCAATTAGTGTTATGAATGTGTGATAGCTTCTTAAAAAAATCTGTCGTGATGGAGAAGCCTTTACACCTTAGAATAGTAAAGGAAAGGATGTATCTCTTGCTCCTCCTGCCTTCCCTTCTCCCTCCCCTGCTCTAGCTGCTGAGGATGGCTGTGGGCGTCCACTTGATCTCCCTTTTTGTTCAGATTCTCCCATTTTTTTTAGTCGTTTTTTTGGAAGGAAAAACAAGCGCAGAGTTGTTGCAACTTGATAAGGACAATTTGCAAATCAAGAAATCCATGCTTTGATACCTATTACTTCACCAGCATCTCCAGGTATGGGATTGCTGGGCCAAATTCTTGTTTCATGCTTACTAGTGACTGACCCAAGGTATGTGCTGTAAATGTGGCATTCAGTATTGTTGATTTTGTAATGGGGCAGCCATTTGTGCTTCTACTTAAATGCTTTTTTAATTCTCTCTCTGCAATGTAAACACATTGTTGACTGTGTTTGTTTTTTGAACTTCTTATCCAAGCTTAAATGCTGATTTTATTTTTCCCCCCACACCTTATTTCTGCCTAAGCAGAGCTATACACTAAAGAAGAAAAATATCATACTTAGATGCTAAAATGCTTAATAGCTATGTAGCAGTTATAGACAAAAAATCATTTTCTCAGCATGAGGGTGTTACTGGAGTAAATTACTTCAACCAATTGAAAAAGGTGATGTTTTCAGTACATATTTTTCCTAAGCCTTTACTTTCCATTGTTGCTGATACAATATTTGACATCTAGAATATACTTTCAGGAGATTTTTCTAAACAAAGTGTATTAAAAAAGAAAATGAGGTATTAATCTGTGAAAACATCAAAGTTGCTTTTGAAACCACCTTCCTAAAACCATGCAAATTAGAGTAGCAATTTTCCTTTTTGCCTGGGATACTGAAATTTTGCTATGTTCTACCTTCTTGTCACTCTTTTGTTCGCCCTGTCACAGAAGTGACTTTCATCCATGCAAAATGCATGATTGCACAAGCTTTGACCTTTAAAAAATGCACTGTTGTTTCCTTCCAATCAGCCCGTACAAAATTAGCACAGATATTCGCTGCCTTGACTCTCCGGGTTCAGGGCTGAACAACAAGGCTGAGGCAGGAGGGTAAATCCCCCGTCCCCCCAGCCTCCAAAATAAACAGGGACATCCGAAATAACCCCAGATATTATTCTTAGGCCTGCGCTTACCTTGCTTAGATCTCTTCTTCTTTTCTGCTGCCTTGTACCTTGTTTTCTTCACTTTTCTTTCCTAATCCCTTACTTTCCCAGCTGTGCCCGTCAATAGAGATATCTGAACAGACAGGCGTTTCTGGTGCTGTTTCGGTTTGTTAAACACCTTTTCCTCTCCTTGTGGCTGTTTAGACTCCAAGCTATTTTGACAAGGCCTGCAAACTACTTTTTGCATAGAACTTGGCACTGGGGGGTCTTGTTACTTTTTGGTCTTCAGGCACTCCCACAGATCCGTGTAATAGGAACTCCTGAAATTTAATCCAGTTCAGAATTTTTTAATTTTGATTTATTTTTTTCATTTTTCCCCCCCTGTTAGAGTCTTGGAGGTGCTTGAACAGTCTGAACACCTTGCTGCAGGTAATTTGGTTCCCAGAAGAATATTCCTTAGCCTTTCCTCGCAGCTTCTCATCTGCAAAGAGGCAAATAATGAAAGCATAAGTTAAAGGAATCTCATAAGGATGAGTTATTATTTGGAAAACTTTTTTGGAAGTGCTTTAGCTGCACGGGATCTTCCTGTTCCCAAAACTCTGGAGTCAGGAAAATCAATCTGGATGCGTGTATTTGGTGATTTATTTAGCAAGCACTTTAAGCCTGTGCTTAGGTGCTGCAGTGAGGCAGAGTCTAAGGAGGCAAGCTCAGGACGACTTGTGTTTTATCCCCAGGTGATGGACAAGATCTCTGCCTCCTTTGTGTTTTCTGCAGCTGAGAACGCGTCAGCTCTTAGTGCCAGAGGTGCCGGCAGCGTTGCACCAGGCAGCCAAAAGCAAGTAGTAAGCAGCTGAATTTAAAGAGCGGAAGCGAGTTTCCGAAGGAAGCTTTTGTGGGCAGTATATAATTTTCTGTTCTTACAAAGATCCTTGCCCCGTGAGTTTCGCTGTGGAGCCTGCCCTGGGCCTGGCGGTCTCAGGGCCCCGCAGAGGTTTTCTGCTGTTCCGTTGCTGCTGTGTGCGGCTCCCCGGTGATGTTGCCGAGGTGGCGCCGCGCTGCTCTGCGCAGTGGCCGATGGCAATTCGAAGCGTTTAAGCTGCAACTTTGTGCAGCGTACAAAGCAAACCGGCGGAGGTGGATCTCGTTTTCAATTTTTGTGTAGTTTTGTAAACATTTACATTGAAGTAGAGTATTTAATGATCCAGTGGCTGTTCCACACCAGGTTTGTAGTGCATTTCAAAGTCCTGCAGGCTACTGAATTTTGTATGTAGGCAGGTTGAGCAGATCTTTAATTGAGCTCGCAGGAAAAAAAGGGGAGCGCGGTACGGCTTTCAGAGGGTAACTTTATTCTGAGCTTTGTGTCTGTGGAAAATAGAAACACAGCACCCTCATCTTTCTGGTGTTGTAGTAACTGTACAGGATACAACTTACACCAAGCAGTAGGCAAAGAAAGGTGACTGCAAAGCCTGGAGTGATATTTAATTTTACTGCTTCCTGAGGTTCATCTTTAACTCTATTTATGTGTGGAGGAAACAGTCAAGTCAAAATACTCAAGAAGTGTTTGTGCTCTGCAGGCTCTTCTGCAGCAGGAGTGCATATATGGATATGTTACTAAATTCCTGCCGGTAGCTGCTTGGATGATAATAAAATATATCCTTTCCCTTATGCACGGTTGCATCGCTTGAGCTTGCTGGAGTTACTACTTGCCTGCAGGCTTTGAAATGATCTTAGGGAGCAGAAGGCCGGGGGGGTCTTTTGGTGTGCTGTCTACAGCCCTTGCCCTGGCAATCATTTATCACTAGCTTGGACCTGTTGCATTTACCTTGCTCTGGAGATGCTGACATGGAACCTCTGTTGCTCAATCTGTTATGCATCTTACCAATGCCAGACACATTTCAATAATTTAGAAATGTAATGCTACCTGGACTTCTTTAGTCTTAAAAACAAACAAAAGCCACCTTACCCAAAAAGCCTTTCAGCTCCCACATTAAAATAATATGTTTTGCAAAGAGAATCTCTCAGAAATCCTTCAGTTGCACAGTTTATATTATAATGGTTTAAACGGCCCGTATTTTGTGGATAATGTGTGCGTCTTCTGCTCGGGTAGCATTCAGTAAGTGGTTAGGTGTTCCTACCTAGCCACTGAGCTCATCGTGAATAATCCAGACCATCATCTGAACAACCCAGATCCTCCTCGTATTTCTGTCTCCTCCCTGCGCGCCAGCCATCTTGTTTGCAAAACTCAGATATTTCAGTAGCGCGAGTATAAATCCAAATGTGCCCTGTGGACGCTGCCGACAGAACTCGGTACCGAATCAGGCAGGGACTGACAAGACTTTTCCCGTTTGTTTTGCATCGCTTGCTGCTTCCCGTCAAACGGGCGAGCTGCGGGAGGCAGGGGTCCTGCAGGAAAAGGAGGAGGTGATCTCCTAAAGACTGAAGAGCGGTGTGTGTACACGGGGGACAGCACTGCGCTGCACCAGTGGTCTCTGCTTAGATGCCGTCAGATGTGGAGTCTTTAAACTTGGACTTTTTTTCGTGGAATTCTTCAGGGTTTTAGAAAAAGGGGGAAAAGAACCTGCTATCTTTGTGGAGCTCTGTGCTAGACGGCGAAAAAAAGATGCTGTGTTTTAATAAGGAGCTGCTCCCTTTCTTCTTTGCCTCGTAGAGTATGCTCATCTCATGTTGATTGAGCCGTAACTCTCTTGGGCACCTTTGCAAATACAGTCTTGTTTCGCGGGAATTACTCTGCGCTCCCTCTCATCCCCATCCGCTCACCTGCTTCTACATGGTGTAGGCATAAGAAATGGTGCCTACCCCAGGGGCCAACCCGCTTGGGCTGCAAACTACCTTGCGAGTACAAGGCATGATGTGTCTTCAGAGATACGATCCACGTAGCGAGCGAGATATTCATATTCTATTATTTTGCAAAATCCTGAAGGTAGGACGCGCCGTTTCATGCTCTGGAAAGCCCAGGCTTCCCAGCATAAAGGTGCTCACTGTGATTTTTCGAGATGTAAATAATTCGTTCATACAAAATGAGCCTGCATCAGAATTGCAGGCTAATGAAACCTGGGCTCCTTCCAGCCTCCGGAGCAGCTCTGGTCTCAGCCCTTCGTGCATCCAGGGCACCTTAGATGAGGGGGGAGTGATTCGGTGAATACCGCACTTGTAAATCCCATCACTAGTCCCTCGCCGAGGTTTGTGGCTGTACGGGAGAATGGATTAGGAAATAAAAGAGCACCGGTGAAAATGACTGTGGCACGATGGAAGCCACTCATTTTGCCGACACGCAGGATGCTTAAAAACAAAGGGTAGTCCCCCCAAGTTTCAAGCATTGCCGTGTAATCTTTTCACCGTTGAATTTAATTGCTCCTGTGGTCTCTAATGGGAGTTGTGTGGCTAACTCCCCTGCACTGGGCTTTGATGAACAAGCAGGGGTTAATATTAAAGCAGAGCACGCTGGTTTAGAAATGGGGAAAAGTAGATGCAAATTACTGTGAATGCTAATTGTTTCTATTTGAAAATTCTTGTAGTGTTTTTCTGAAAACACTTCCATTAAGTAAGCATTAGGTGGATAGCTGAACTGTTTGCAGAAAACCTCCTCAGTCATGTGTGGAGCGGCACGGTTGTGTAAGAAGATGAAAGATGCATATGGAGCCTTCTGGTCTATTATATACTCTTCTTTGGGAGCTCGTAGCTGCCTGTGTCACACAGGGAGAGGTCAGAGTGGACTTCAGGCGTCTGTGTTAAAAGTAGAGAGGGAACAGTTTCCTAAAAAGATGGGGAGGATCCAAAATCCTGGTGCGAGGAGGTGGTGGTGGGGTGCCTGTTACCCTGGGGCAGAGCAGGGCGGAGAAATGAATCTCGTGTTTGTGTGGGACAGGGGCAGGTATCTCCATCCAGGGCAGCCTTCCCAGTGCCTGCACTGCTGCTTTTGTAGGTACCACTGAGGCTTTTTGTGCAACAAGGGCCTGATCCCATCGTGTTAAATAAATGAGGATCCATCCCTTCATTGATCGCAGCATACGAGGGCGCCAGCCCTAAGAAATGAGCTCGGCGCTGCGAGCTCTCGGCATCGGTCATCAGGCAGGTGGGGTTGGCAGTGGTGAAAATAGCCCTGCCGGTCCCCGAGTGTTGGGTTTTAATTGGATCAGAAGTTGGGACTCATCAAATAAACTGGGAGCTGCCACAGCCTCTTCACGCTCCCGGGCCCCCTCTCTTCCCTCCTACGTGCGCTCAGGTGAATCCGGCAATTAGATTGATAGGGAAGCGGGGTGGATGCTTCTGTGTCATGCTTCAGACTTTTCATCTGGATTGAGCCTTGGCAGCTGTGCTGAACATATGAGAGGTAAGAGGGCAGCTGGCAAGGTTTCCTGTGAAAGAGTGGGAGGAATAAAAACATGCCTGCCTTTCCTCCCTGCGCTCCACCGCCGCCTGCAAGGCTGCCTGTGCAAACGTGTGCGTGCGTGTGCAAACGTGTGCGTGCGTGTGCAAACGTGTGCGTGCATGCGTGTGCACGTGTGTCTGCTCGCGTGGAAGTGCCCAGGGGCACTTTTTCTGCCAAACACCACGTCCAGTGGCTTACGTGTTTAAGAGGCAAAGACGAATGATGCCGTGCTTTAAAATGCAGAGTTGAGGAGAGCGCTGCGCGCAGGGTTCAAGACAGGACGGTTCAAGGATCAGTCGCTCTTTGCTGTAGCGTTTCTCTAGTGCAGTGGAGGCTGTTGCGGATTGCAGTTTCAGGGCTGTGCTGGCTTCCTGCTCCTGAGCCTCTAAGGGAGGGTATTTCAGCTTTGGCCTTGTTCACACAAGTAAAGCTGGCAAAATGAGAGGGGATTTGAATGCAACTGTATGTTTGGCTTCAGCTACATTGTGATTTAGTGGTGGGTTGGGTTTTTCTTCCTGCTGCTTGAATGTGGCGAAGGGATAGCAGTTTCCCTTTGGAAGAGGGCGAGGGCAAACAGGAGCTGGTACCCCTCTGGTCGGCTGCTCCATGGGGATGGTACAGTTTCTTTGGTATCTGTGCTTAAATGAGCTGCTGCCATACACTTTGTACACTGGTTAGCTTAAACTATAAACCAGTACTTTATTTAAAGCAAGAATTTTACAATCAATAACTTTTTATTTGATCCTCAGGTTCTTTAATCTCCTTGCCCTAGTCTCAGATTAAATACATGAGAATTAGGTTTCAGAGACTGGTGGTTTTGCTTGTATTTATCCTTTTGTTTGTGTTGACAGATAATCCCATTACTGCTCTTCTTAGCAGTTTGTTGACTGTCATTGCTTTTATTACAGATGTCTCGCTTTAAAACTCCTAAGCCTATCTGAGCGCTTGATTATACCTTTGGCACTAAACAGCTACCCACCCTCCCGAGGAGTGGACAGAATGATGATGAATGTTCTTGACTTTAATACTTTTAAAACAGAAAAAGACAAAAAAAGCCCTGCAACATGCAGTTCTGTGGTTTCAGGGAAATTCTCACTTTGACTTCAGAAGGTTTTAAATCTATTCAAGCTTGGCTATGAAATGGTCTGAGCTCCTGGTAATGTGTCCATTTAGTTAACTGTGCCTTGTTCTGGGCATCAAGGGGTGTAGCCCAGAGCATCAAATGGCGAAAAAGAGCTCCAGCCTGTGGGGTTGTCTCTCTTTGCCTCTGCAGAGATGAATTTTGGCCAAGTCATGTGAGCTCGCTGTCTTAGCTTTGCAGTTTGTAAAAGGGAGCTAATGAAGCCATCCTCCCTGGTCCCGCCGTGCTACGGCACCGGCAGATGAGAAGCACCAGCGGAGGAGCCGGGCATTATTTTTATCAATGAGCTATGCATGTGAATATGGCTCATGCCGAGTTCAGTAGATGCTGAGATCTCTTGATCTCTGGAAGCAGAACCCTTTAGCTGAACCACCTTCATGTGCTTTTGGGATTTGACACCGTATTAGCCTCAGAAAATGGTAGATCGTATCTCCTGACGAGGGGCGTATCTCCCAGGTAACTGGGCCGCTCCAGCTTTCCATTTCTGTCCCTTCCTCCCCCTGCTCCCCCCTGCCCTGCTTTACTCTCCTTGGTATGAATTCTGTGTCATCCCCAGTGAGGTTTTATTTTAGCCGCTGTGGTTCTTAATTCTGTACTTTGCAAATATGCAGACCGTGTATGAGCAGTTAATGCTTTGAATTATTCTCGCAAGGGGACTGATCTGAAGAAAACCAGCAACTGAGGTGACCCGAACCCCACCACCCTGCAGCAATGTGAATTACGCTGGGTAAGCCTTTGTCACTGGGGTCCTCCACAGCAAGGAGACGGCTGTCTGTCTGTCTGCTGGGCTTGGGACCCAAGTGCTCGTTTTCGGGTCCTGCAGCAGGACACACTGCACCAATTTTTTGCTCCACATGGGCTGGGGAGAGGCGACGGCTGGCAAACCCCGCTTGGCTCGTGCGGCAGTGACGCGGGGAACCTCGGTAACATCAGCATGAGTTTATAAATGTGCCCTGCGGGATGGCAGCAGGCACCTGCTTCTCAATTAAATTAAATTAAAACGAGGAAAAAAAAATGTTTTCGGTGCAAGTTTGCAAATACAGGTCAGTGGAAGGCGAGTTCCCGGCTCTGTGGCTAAATGCTCACATGACTGAATACTGGTGACTATTGAAACGTGATTGTGGAGAGTTTCCCTTCTTCCCCCCAGCTCAAAGCAAACTGGATGGTGTTTGTGTTGTGCGGATGGGCAGGTCACGAAGCAGTGTGCCTATTCTGACAAGCCTTTCCTATGCGTGACACAACAGAATTTGAGCTGTGATACTGTCTTACACTGCCTATACAAATGGAGCTTTGAACAGTATAAAAAATCCATGATGTTGCCAATGCCCGCGACACACGTGTTTCTGTGGGTCTTCCTGCTTCCCCGGGGTTTTTCGCTGTTTGAAACTCTAGAGGTGCTTGAAAGGATGGGGTAAGTTTGCATGAAGTGCTCAGATGCTAAAAATCTTAATTTGGTGGGTGCAATGCCTGGGAGAGCCATGTGGAAAGGTAGGCCGTGTTTCAGTTATCTTCTGCCTTCCTGGGGCCTCTTAGAAAACCGACAAGAAAAACCTGTGCTTTATATTGGTAAAACACCAAGTCGGCAGAGAAACTGCTTGATGTGCTGGAGTTTTGGTCCACGTTAACTGCAGTTTCTTCCTTCTGCTGGGGTTGGTTTTGTTCTGTCAATCCAAGCTGGAACCATGCATCTTCTGTGAATGTTTTATTGCTCAGGATTAAAGTTCGTAATTAAGCGTTTGGAGGTGCATTTACATGCAAAATGGTGCACAATGATCTTCCCCCTCCCAGCCTTAAAGCTGGAAGCAAGTGGGTCAGAGGCAAACTTCTCGCTTTGCTTTTGACCTGTGGTGCTCTGCTGTGCTGCAAATGAACAGGCATAAGCTTGTCCTCAGCCAGCCTTGTTTTCTTCAAATTCCATCTTTAAATATTGTTTTTGTATTCATTCATAGCTGTTCAGAAACGTACTCCATCCTTTTAAACCAGTGAATTTTCTTTCTTCTGTCTCCTTTGTTAGTTTTAAAGACACCAAGACGAGAACTACATTTTTGCCTTTAAGTTAGGTACCTGCAGTGGCTTCACCCAAACTCTTAGCTTGCTGGGATTTAAAGAAATAGGCAAGGGGTTTTTTAACTAGCTAATGCTTTTGGCAGCTCTTTTCTCCATATAAAATTTTTATTTTCCTGGATAGTAGGGGTTTTTTTTCCCTTTAAAAGGCTCTCATAAAAATCGAAAGAGTCATAAAAAACATTGTACATTTTTTTTATGGATTCAGGAAAAATAAAACCAGGATTTTTACTTAAAAGGTAATATTGGGAAGTAGCTTAGTTTGGTTGCTTTTGGGTTTGTTTTTTTTTCTTTATAGGAGCGTTCTTAAAGGAGCCAGATGGAGATACTCAAATCTTTCTGAGGTGCTTGCTCTGTTCTGCCTGAATCAGTCGAAACAGTGGGGCCTGCACCCCCAAAATAGACAAATGCACCCAGATCTGTGGTGCTGCAGTGCTGCCCCGTGTGAGCTGTGGTGGTGCCCAGAGCCTCTTTGGGACTGGCAACATCGTCGTGACATGGGCAGGTTCCTGAGATGTGGGATAAGGAAAGGGAGAGAAGAAAAGGGAATGGAGATATTGGTTTTCAGATAGGTTAAATTTTATTTAATTTTTTTTAACTTAATAACTTGATCCTACCTTGCTTCATCCCTTTGGATAATTTAATGGAAACTTTCAGAGACTGGGTTTTCAGGAGGGTTTATAATAAAGTGATGGCCGCGGAGATTGCCGGCAAGAGATGTCACCTAAGGAAATAGAGCTATCATTTCATTACAGAAAGTAAGCAAGCAGTGTTTTGTATTGCATCTCTCCCCAGAACATTTTTTGTTCTGTCGTTGACACCATTCCTGAGTTTTTCACAGAAATCTTGCGAGGTTTTTTTATACCTGCTTTTATTAAGTGTGGAGGAGATGGGATTTCTGTGGGAAGCCTGCGAGCGGACAGATGAAGATGGCATTTTGGGGAGAATGGGCTGGGTTGGGATAGATGGGGTGCAACAGGAGGTGATCTTCTTTCTGAAGAATAACATGTGCATGTTGCGGGTTTGGGTGTTTTGACACCCAGAGGAACTTGTATAAATGGGTGTCAATCTTGTATCAGTCTTGTCAAAACGTGGCTTGTTAGCCATTACCAGCATGTTTATTTATCTACCAGTGTATTTATCTAGAGCTTACCTAAGAAAAGCAAGAAGTCTCAAACATAATTGGGAGTGATTGCATGAGCAAGAAAAAAAATCATGTTCCTGTGTTTCCTCTTAGTCCCATTTGCACGTCAGCTCTAGCACAACATTCTTTTGTAAAGTGGAAAAAGCCTTAGTTTTATGATGTGCAGTAAGCTCTGCTTATCATACGCAAGATTATAATAAACCAGCAGAAATTAATATCGTTGTGCAACCTCTGCAGATCTCTCTGTGATGCAGATCCTGGACGGGGTGGGTGCCACGGGACCAGTAGATGCAACCATGGGGATCCTGCTGTGTAGGAAGAAACATTTTGCTTTTGTGGGGTTTTTTCATTTGTTTGATGCAGGGGGGTTTGTTTCTTTGTTCGTAGTTTTTTCTTTGTTTGTTTGGGGTCTTTTGGTGGTGGTGGTTTTGTTTGTTTGTTTTCCTGACCTGGTGTTGAAAAGCCGGGCAAAACTTGGCAGTGTGGAGCTTGCTCCTTTAGGTGAAGAAGCTGGATGGAGCATCGAGATTGTTGAGTGGCGAGGTCTTTGGCAGTTGGCGTTTACCACGCTCCCTCCTGCAAGGCGGGGATCATCGATTTTGTTCTGCTCAGAGGCTGCCTTCTTTCAGCCGTGTATTTAAGGGCCTGCTAACAACAGCCAAGCTGGTGGGTTGGGCTGAACCGAGCTTGGTTTGCAGCTTGTGCCCCTTTCCCTGGTTGCGGGGCTGCAGACACAAGAGGGCATGGCCGGGCTTTACCACTAACCGATGTTAAACTACCAAAACTGCTTAAATTGAGCTCCCAGCTGTGAGGTTCTGCTCATGTCTTTGTGAACACATGTAATATCAAATGAACTTCATTTATTATATCTGGGCTATGTGCAGCCCCCGATGGATATAGCCAAGCTGGGTTGGGAATCCCACCGTTCTTGTGTGGCCTTGATCCCAAGCATACCCTGTACTAGCGGGCTTTACCTGTCTGCTCAGGTCTCTATTGACTGAGAATGACTCCAAATACACAGAATCACAGGCTGGTTGGGGCTGGAGGGACCTCTGGAGATCACCCAGTCCAACCTGCTGCTAAAGCAGCTTCACCAGAGCAGATCGCACAGGATCACATCCAGGTGGGTTTGAATGGCTGCAGAGAAGGAGACTCCACACCCTCTCTGGGCAGCCTGGTCCAGGCTCTGGCACCTCAAAGGAAAGAAGTTTCTCCTCTTGTTCAGATGGAACCTCCTGTGCTTCAGTCTGTGCCCATTGCCCCTCATCCTGTTGTTGGCACCACTGAAAGGAGTCTGGTCCATCCTCTTGACACCCACCCTGAGATATTGATCAGCATTGATGAGATCCCCTCTCAGCTTCTCTTCTCCAGGCTGAACAGCCTCAGCTCCCTCAGCCTTTCCTCATCAGAAAGATGCTCCAGACCCCTCAGCATCTTCGTATCCCTCCACTGGACTCCCTCCAGTAATTCCTTGTCCTTCTTAAACTGGGGAGCCCAGAACTGGATGCAGTACTCCAATGTGGCTAAACAGAGCCTCCAAAACATCCACCTGGTGTGGGCTTTGCTCTTGGGAAGACGCAGACTGCTCTCCAGCCACCAGCGGAGGACCTGGGGTGGTCGTGTCTGGAATCCAACCCCACGCTGCTTTGTGGGTGTGTGAGACGCCTTGGAGAAAGCCTCTGCTTTGATAGCTTCAGCCAGATACAAGTACCTGAAGTCTGGTGATTTGATGTTGGAACTGTTTGTGTTAAAAAGCTCGAAAAGGCCAATCTTTGGCCTGTCTCTGAGTGGGAGGGCACACATCTCGTTCTGTGTCTTGTGGCTCAGGAACTGCAGCTGAAAAAGAAGAAGAAAGCATTCGTGTGAATGGGAGGTGAGGACAGGGGAAGAAAGCTGCATTATCCTTTAGACTTAGATTATCTAAACAAGCATAAACCCACTTAGACATCAAAACCTCGTTCGCCCCTCAGGAATATTATCGGAGGTTGTGGACTTTAGGAAATCATGTGGACAGTGACTCGTTTAGATGTTTTAAAAAATGACACCAGTTAAAAAACCCCACAATTCTGATTTTTGTTTTTAGCCACTGCAACCATTAACTGCTACACTCTCGTAAGGGGTGAAAGTCTGCACACTGCCAGGCCCCCAGCTCCCCGTACTGGGCTTTTCCTGCTGTTCCTGTTCAACCATGAGGAAGGATTGGGGGAAAAAAAACCCAAAATTGATTGTGATAGCACAAAAACTTATCAGGGAGATCCGGGTCAAATGTAGGATCTGAAAAATTCTTTAAAAGTATTTTGGTAGGACTCCATTTGTGGATGTCGGTTTTCCACAGCCTGCCGTGCTTTGTGTACAGGGTGATGCGCTGTTCTGTGCTTTGGCCGCTTCAAGTTCAGAGTTCCATGGACTAATACAGAAATAATATATTTATGTATTTTATTTGATTATATTGCATGTTGCTTCTATGGAACGAGGCGCGCTGAACATACCCCTTCTTTAAAACAGAGAGCAGCAGTTTTGCATCATTTCTAAATCCACTTGGACACGAGTGACTTTTAAAAAAAAAAAGGCACACAACAAAACCACCAAAACCCTACTATAAAAGTAAAATGGCAATTTGAGATACTAGACTACAAAAGTGTTCTGAATAATTGAGGATTATCCTTTAATTTCTTCAGCGGAGGGAGAATTAAATCTTTTTCTTCTTGTGCGAACTCTGCATTTCACCCGTGATGATGATTGCTAGGACTGGGGATTAAATGCTGAGAATTTATTTTAGAAACTTGACCGCGGTACCTCGTGGCACTGTGCGGAACCACGGAAACGCAGGTGGGACCTGCTTTTGCTGCTGGTCGCGAAGTCACAGGGAGGTTTGGACCCCTTTGGCTGGGAGTCACCATGAACTGGGAAATGCTGTGCAGACCCTATAAAATGAATGTACACTTTTTTTTTTCCTGCTGAAATCTTGTGTAGCCAGGATGTATTGTGCAAGCGTAAGACGGTTTTGAGAGGCAAAGAACGGCCTATTTGGTGAACAGCCACTGATGAAAAGCGAGGTTACTTTTAATTTCTTGTACCGTAAGTATTTTGAGTATTTTTCATCCTTAATGGCATTCTGGCTCATTATAGGAATTAAGCGCTGTGGGTTAAAATAACAAATCTACACTATGCTTTGCTGGGTTTTAAATCAAAAAGGCATTCTTTTTTTTTGTGAGCCCATAATCCTTTCTTTTATACAGTTTGATGCTAGCCAGCTCTTGCTTCCTGAGGCAGAACCATTAGATATCAAAAATATAATTGCTCTCTATATGAGTGCTCCTTTGTAGCCCATCCCTTTCATGTTTTGAGGCTGCAGCACTTGTATTTCTTTTAAAATATTCTATTAAGTTCTTCTGAATTGTGTATCCCAGCCTCCACAGGTAAGAGGTCAGTGCCTTGTTGGGATGCAGCGGAGAAGTGGAGGTTCACGGTTCAGATTTGCTTTCTGGTGTGGCAGTTCAGCTGGAAATAGTGAAATCCAGAGACAGGCGACTATAATTATCCCATTGTGCCAGTTGGGAGTTAATTAATCTATAGTTCCCCACCTGGCATCCAAAGCGGAAACTGTTTTGGGTGAGGAAGAGAATAGTAATGGCTTATCTTGCACTTGCTCGAGTGTGAGAGGTTTGGAATACACAGATGTTGAAATATATAACGTCACATTCATTAATGGATTACAGGAGCGTTGCTTTGCCTCATTCTGCACCTCAATATGTGGAGGTGTCTTATTTGTGTGGACAGGTGTTCTAAAGCCCCAGGGTGTCTTTTTTTGTCTTGCTTGTTCCCATTTTGTATCTGTAATTAAAAGCGCTGCGGAGACCTGCAGAGCGGCCCCCCCGCCGTCCTTCTGTCCGCTGGGAATGGCGTCCTTCTGTCCGCTGGGAATGGCGGGGTGGCTGGCTGAGGGTGAGGAGGACGTCGGAAGTTCAGCTGACCGGTTCTGCAGAGCAGCAGTTGCTGCTGGCTTTCTGAAGGTTAGAATTATAAAAGCCCAAGTACATAGACATTTCATTTAATAACACAAACCCGTTTTCTCTAGTCTGCCAGAATTCAGAGCGTCTGGTGGTTTCCATGGAGAAGTATATTTCTTACAAGGCCCAGCTATTTTTGCAGACTATTTTGTAATGTGTTTGAACTTGCAGTCTTGTGCCATTTCTGTTCTCCCGCTCTCCACGCAGCGCAGGGAAATGCTGCCAAATTCCCGTTCGGCTCTGGGGAAGGAGCAGCCCGAGGGCCTGTATCCCCAATGGTTTTGAGGGTCCAAACACCGTCTTTGCGCTCTCCCCTGGTTTTATCATATTTTGAAGGAGAGTCCACGTGCAGGTAGGAGAGGTGAGGCTTCTGCTTTGCGCCGCCAAAAGGATGTTGCCAAGACCCCACGAAATGTCGCTTTGGAAAAGGTAATTTTGCCGCTGCTGTAAAATTGAATGACTTGTTCTGCGTTTTACGTGGACTGAGTTTAAGCTGGTTTTTAATTGACAGATAGGCTTTCTCCAATTTTCTAATAATATATAAAGTTTTGTCTAACAAATGCCATTTCTTCTGCCTTAATTGTCTAATTAGAACTGAAATTGCACTACTGGTGCACAGCTCCTTCACTGCTTTCTTCGCATGGCTGCAAGAAGAAAAACCTCAGGAAGACGTGACCAGACAACATACTCTTTTTGGAGCTCATCTCCTATTGCTTCGGTGTTGTCCACTACAAGTTTAATTACTGTGTGAGAAATACTTTTCTCAACCGGAGCCAAAATCTAGGATTTAAGCCAAAGTAAATTAACAGTTCTCAGAAAACCTGGAGTCCCAAAGCCAAGAATTTCAAGGCTTTTAGGCATATCTCTGTTATTGGCAGGCATCTCGTGATGTCATGTGGTAGAACAAATGGACACCAAAAAGCTGAAGTTAACGTTGTGCCAGTTTAGCGGGGAAGATTAAAACCGATGTAATTTAGGGAGGCCAAACTGGAAATAATGATTATACACAGAAACAACAGGGTTATTTCATAAGCCATATCCATTCTTTTCCATTAGTGGCAGATTTCCAAACTTCATTCTTGGTTTCCTAAATTTGCACTCTATTTTTTCTTTTTTATTTTGGGGGCAGAGGGACTACTTATTTGTGAAGTTCTGTTTGACTAATTGTGTTTCCAAATGTGTTAAGTGTATTATTTTCTCTGGGTTTTTTTCTTTTTTTTTTTTTTTGCATAAATTGCCATACTAGTCAGTCCAAACATTGAATTTTGCATAGAATAACCGATATTCAGGAACTAAGCAGGGAAGTCCTACTGGTTGATGGAGTAGAGTTGACATGCACATTCTCTTTTGAAGGATGGTGCTTGGTTTTACCTTGTATGTGCAATCAGGACTGTGTTTGTCTAATTCAGCGCAGGGCAGGTAACGAGCGTTCCTCTTTGTGTCCGATTCTTGCAGTACCCACAGCCCTCAGAAACGCAGTTCTGGCGCAGCTCAGGCTGCCGTGGTTGTGTTCTCTAAGGTGAGATCAGATCGGATCCTGCAGAGCTGCTCACTTGGATGTTGTTGGGTGTCGGGCAAACAGGAAATCTGGTTTCTACAAAGGTGGGTGCCCGTGAGAGCTGTTGGGAGCCACGCTGGTCTTTTTTTGCTGTCACACTGGTAATCGCCATGGAGGGGCCAGTGCTGGAATCGGTCGCCCGTCGGCCACGCTGTGGGTCACGCAACCACAGTCTGCTCTGGTGCAGCCCCGAGGGCGGGAGGTGTGCGGGGCTTCCCCAGCGCTGCTGCACATCCATCCTCCTCCCCAGCATCTCCCGTGCCTGAGCGGCTGTCGCTTGCCGTGGTTTTGCTGCTTGATACTTGCGTTGTGTTCCGCGCTAAAGATATACTGTGACTAGAACCGCTTCGGGGGTTATACACGTCCGCTACGCCTGGTGGCAGAGACACCGAGGCTGGTTAACACCTGGCTACGTCTTGTTGTATTTCTTTGCAAGGTGTGCGTGCAGCCACCGCACGCGTCTGGCCGCGCTTCTCATGCTGTGCTTGGTCCAGGTGGTGATGTGTTCCTGGTGCTTGTGTGCGTGGTCTTCGAATAATAATCATTTTTCTTTAAAGGGGAATTGTAGCTCTACATTCCTTTGTTAAAGTCTCTGTCCAGTTTGCTCACTCGAGGAAGGAAATGCTGAAAGCAAAGCAAATCCTGCTGGATCAGCTTTGTCCCCTGGGTGCAGGGAGGGCGTCACGCAGCCGGTGATGGGACAGTAGCGTCCCATACCAGCCGTGCCTGGGCTGGCAGATGCTCCGGCTCTCACTGTGCGGGAGAGGCTGCGATGCTGGAACAAAGAAAGCAGGTAGCTTTGTGTTTGGTCAAGACTGAGAAAGAAAACATCTGTTATTTTTTAAATTTATTTATTTTTAACAAATAACTCATTCGCTACATGTATGTCTGTTGTCACAAAATGCCTTTGCTCGTGCAGGAAAGCAAGGTGGGCGCTGAAAAGCGTCCCCATGAAGTGAGCACGTGTGCCTGTATGTATGTATACCTAATAGCAAAATACGCCGCTGAAGGAGTTTGCTGAGTGTAGCTGTGACAGAATCCATAGAGAAAAGAGAAATTATGTATTACAACCAATGTGACTGACTGAATTCCTTGTTTTGATGTTTACTGTGGGTGTCAAGGATGTATAAATGCAAACAGCACATTCATGAATTATTTTGGGTTGCTAGTAGGTTTCTGAAGAAAATAATTTGTAATGAGCTTTATTTATGCACTAGAAATAAAGATGGGATTAGGAGAATATTGAACTGTAAATGCACTGGTGATTTTGGGCTTTTGTGCATAGCACAGAGAATCTCATCATTTATCTCTGCTCTGATCTTGAATATGCAGAGCTGGCTGTGCCTTTTATGCAGCAGCTATTTTAGTTTACAGCAGTCTGGCCTTGAGTCTGTAAGCCGAGCTTATGCAGAGCAAGCACCGAACCTCCCCGGGCCTCTCCCTGTGGTCCTGCCGCTGGCTCTGAAGCTTTGCTGGGCTGTGGTTTCAGCGTTCCGTGACCCAGATAGTTCCTCCTCTGCCCTGGTTGGTGCTCAGCTGTTCGGGACGTGTGGCCCGATTTACTGAGCTGTGGACATGGCCTTGCACATGGTTTTACTCTTCAGCTTCTTGAAGGCTGGAAGAGATCTTGCAGGTGAGGAGTACGTGAAGGCCGGGCTCGAGACGGGGCTGAGCCAGAGGCTGCTGAGACAGCTCCAGCGTGAGGAGTCTGTTTTGGCAGGAGGAGGAGATACCTGCCATACCTGGAGATTTTGCTTTCCAGATCTTCTGCTGGCATTGGAAGACTGTGGAGATCCAGGAATGACTTGTCAGGGCTACCTTGAGTGTGTCGCTTGCCATGTCATTTTAAGGATGCAGTTTGAGACAAACGGAAAGGCTCTTGTGTGGTAAGCTAAGGTGTCAAGGGCAGTCTTGATGTGTATGAAGAAAGCCTTATCAGAGGTGATTTACCGTATGAAAAAACTGAAAATATGCTTTAGCACCTCTAGAATAGCGTGCATCGAGATGCTGTGTGTGGCCGGTGTTCGCAGAGGGCCGGGGCTACTTTACTGAAATCTTAGCCTGGGGTGTACGTAGGTGCCCATATTGACAAGCCCTTGTTTTGCTGTGAAGGAAGGATGCATCAGATAATCCTCGGAGTTGTGTTAGATTAGGAAATCTGCTCTTTGCTGTTGCATTTTAACAGGACTGTTGAAGATCCTTCAGCGATTAGTGTATTGGTGCGATAGCATGCGTAGTGCTGAGAGCACTTACATCCGCGATCTCAATTTCACACAGGTGCAGACAGCAAATATTTTTTCTTAGCAATTTCAGGCTCATACACTTAAAAAGAACACAGATAAGTTTTTCATTTGGCTGTTCATATGCGCCGTGCCTGCTGGTTTTGGAAGTGCTGGGGTCAGCGACAAGCCCTGTGTTTTGGGCTGACCCATTGTATTGCTTGACATGATCTGAACCAGCTGTGTTCGTATAAATCAGGTTCACTGAGGAAGCAGCTTCTTAGACTTTACCCATAACCTTGACCATTAAATGTGAGGGGTTTTGAATGATTTTGGTTCAGGAGGTTCGGTGTTGGTTTCTCCTGGCTGCCATTACCTTCCCAGTTCCTTATCTTCCCAGTTCCAGCGTTACCAGTTGACATTCTTGGAGCAGCATGGATGTTGTTGTTTTGTTTGCTGTTGTTTGGTTTTGTGTTTGTTTTTTTTTTTTTCCTTCTTTTAATAAGCTAATTATTTAGCTCGAAGGTCTGCTGCATCTTATTTAGCCTTTTAGATTTTGCAAAAAGCCTTGCCCCCTTGTTGGGCTGCCTGGAACTGTACTTTCGCTTTAATTTAGTCACCTTGAAAGGGGACTGCCAAAAACAAAGGCAGGATCCAGCGATATGGATCAGCTTACACCAAATCAGCATTATTGCCTGAGAATGTCTCTTGCAGTGAGAGAAGCTTGAAACCTGCAGGGTGTCTTTTTATGAAAAAAGCAAAATATATACTTATTTGTATGCATAGACCACCTAGGGGAGTTTCTTTTGAGTTTTGCACTGTTTTAAACACTCATTGATGTGAGTGCTTATTGCAGAAGCAAGGACAAATAAGATGTGCAGTAGCTAAAGGGCCATTTTTGTCTGGAGGTGCACAGGAGCGGAGTAAACAAGACTCGTTAGAATAAGGGGACGGAGGAGTGACTGCGGGACGTGTCACCTGCCAGGACCTCCGAAGTCAGAGCGGCCTTGTCTTGCACCTTTTAGTGGATGGCAAGTCTGCTTCTGTAAGGTGCTTCCTGAGCTATCTAAAATAGAGGTTGCAAGCAGGGGGTAAGTATGAGTTTATAAATATGTCTATTTCTTTATTAAAAGATTCATATCTGATAGTTTCTCTCTGTCCTCCTTCCCCTCATTGCTGTCCAGCTCTAGGATGTTACTGATGCTCAGAACAATTCCTTCCAGGCTTGACTAACCTTCGTGTTGGACAGGCAGGGCAAGGCACAGTTCCTCAGGCACGGTATCGTGTTGGGTTGACTTTTGGGGTGGGGGAATTGCTGTTTCTTTGTGATGTTTGCAGGAACCCCTGAAACATGATTAGGACAGAGGAAAACAGTTAAATCTGGACTGTGGTACATTTTGCTGCTGAGAAAGTATATACTTTTAGCTTTCATGCAAAGTTTTGTACCTCAGATTGTGCAGTGTGAGAATAAAATTGTTTCCCTGAAATCTCATAGAGAGACAAAATAGAGCTACAAATATTTCTGAAGAAGGGGTGTTCCATGTACCTTTCAGAAATGAGATGCGATGTACCTATGGTCCTTTTAGGACCTACTATGACCATGGACCACTTTATTTTCTCAGTGCTAGTGCAGTAAAATGTAAAACTTAGGCAGAACTTTTTATCTCAAAAGCTCACAGGGCGTTGTAGGATTTGTGCCCAGCACATGAAATTGAAACCGACTCTAGGCTGGATTGTAACAAGCTTTCAAGACTTGAGTGTTAGCTCAAAAGTCATTTGATATATTCAAAAGCAGCAGGAGCAAGTGTTAGTTCAGCAAATTACGGGCACTATTGTGGTGTGAAAAGGTCGTTCTGTAACCCACCCAAATATACCAGCACTGCTTAACCGCTTGGTGGAGATACTGCCAAGGTACCTTGGAAGTTTGATAAAATTTATGAGTAGCTTTTTAAAAAAAAATGGTCAGAGCTGAGAGGTTGCTGTGTGCCTAGATACCCTCCCTACCCATGTGTTGAATTTAGAGTTTTGTTATCTTTCAGTGCAGATTTCTGCTAATGGGTTGAAGAGCGGCTGTAAGCTTTACCCGCAGGTGGAAGCTGTCCTCCCCTCCTCTCGTAGTGAGTCAGTCAGCATCCCAGGTTTGAAATACTTGCGTTCTTAAAAATGGTTGAGAGCAATCCTGCCATGGTGCGGGGTGGTTTTGCTTTCATGCCGAGTGGGAGGCTTGTAGACTGGATGTATCTTTATATCAGCTACCAGTCAGTGTTGATGGAACTTGCTTGCAGGCATTATTTCAGATTTTTCTTCTCCCTGTCCCTGCCCTTTCCCAGGGCCCCTGTAGGGATGGTGACCCTGCACCATTAACTCCCAGCCATTGAGCCAGGGTAGGTCCGGGGTCTTCATTCCTTGCCCTGAAGTTGTCCAGAGAAAGGAGCTTCCAGGAGTAAAGTGAAACCTTGTAGGCAGGAGCTCTGGGTTCAGGGTGTCTGCGGGTGTCCTGGGCTGGAAATGCAGCGGTGAGGTGCCAGATGTGCTGCGGCAAGGATGGTCTACTTGTGTGGCTATTGGATGCTTTCCAGGAGGGGTCTTTGAATTGTTGTGAAAGGTTTAATTGTTTTTGTTGTTTTTTAAATGGCCTCAATCACTGTGGTTTGTAAAATTGATTCCTTGCTGCCTTTTCCCCAGAAGGTACCATTACACGTGAATAGACCTTTCAAATTCAGCTCCATTGAAAATAATGGAATTAGCCTGTGCTGTTGTTCCCATTAAGGAAATCAATCTTGTTTTGAAAACCCTTGTGCTTTTGAGAAGAGCAGAACTTTACAGGAAGATCTACCTTTCTGCTAGGCAGAAGTCCCCAGGAGACATCTGCTCTCGGTGGGCATCCC
The DNA here is from genome assembly GCA_013399365.1 of Pampusana beccarii. Taxonomy (NCBI): domain Eukaryota; kingdom Metazoa; phylum Chordata; class Aves; order Columbiformes; family Columbidae; genus Pampusana; species Pampusana beccarii. Next base: position 108,480 of record VWYH01010873.1, on the reverse strand, counting down.
TAGATGTTTGCTTTCCTGTTTGGGGGAGATTTGCTGTGATTTTGGAACTGGCATTTCCTTGAACAGTTTTATGCTGTTGCTTTTGTTAGTTTTTAATGTTGATCTCTTTCCACTCTTCCTTTATCTTTTGTGACATTTATGTCAGGTCACGGACAAATAGTTATGTATTCCACGGATTTATTTTTGGTAGTGCTATCCTCACCGAGCATAACGAGCAAACTGTATTTCAAAGTTGTCTCGTGCTTTTCCTCTGCCAGAACTGTGAGCTGTTCCTCTCTGTTCATTTCAAAGAGCTTATTACTGCTGTTGGGTCTTTGGCGGCCTCTTTGCAGAGCTTCTTAGCCCTTTTAGAGCCAATCCTTTGCTTTCCCGTGTTGAACACCAAGTCGTTGGGATGTCCTCGATGATTTGTTGACAAGAGGCTGTGGATCCATGGAAGCCACGGATTTCTTCTTGACAATCCCGAGTAATGCAATATTGTGTTGGCTGCTTTGCTTTTCTTCTTTCCCTATCTGTTCTGCTATATTTTTATATATATAAAAATATGCGTATATAAAATAAACAAGGAAGTTTATGTAGAAAATAAATCATTGTTGAGAGAGGGCAGAATGACACTGAATTGGCAGCTTTATAGAAGGTATGATGCCTTTGATTGATTAGTTGTCAAAGAAATGTAATGTACTAAACATGATGAAGATTAAGGATGTTAGGATGGTTAAAATTCAAGTTGCATAAGTGTTTAGTGTTAGGTTTGAAGCTTCTTCCAGAATTTTAATTTTGAAAATGCGAAGTATTTGTTTTATGCTGTTCCTTAGGAGGCCTCTAGATGTTTTGGAAATTTGGAGTTCTTAAAAAAAACCCACAAAAACCAAAAAACCCACAAACAAAAAACCCACAAACAAACAACAAACAAAACACAGTCTGAAAGTATTTAGTATTCAGAGTTTATGAATTAGGCAGAGAGACATTATTTTTTTGTGTGATTAATAGTGAGCTTCTGAGATGCATTAGACACTATTTACAGAAACTGAGCACCAGAAATAATAGTAGCATTATCCTGAACCTCGTAATTACTCTCAGGGTCCAATTTTACATTGTACCTAATGTTCAAGAAATAATAGCAGCGTATTTTTCAGCAAATGATTATTTAGGTATTTAGATAGATACATGTACAGCAGGAGAAAATATTAGTTAAACTAAACAATGCTTTTTGAGGGGATTGGGAAATTTTTTTTTCTACCTTTTGCTCTTTCTTTTGTAACCACACCTTCCTCTCCCATCGTCTCTTTCCTCCTTTTCCTCTAGGAGGCAGGACTTCACAGAAACAAATCCATGGGCTTTGTATGGAATCGCTGTTGGAGTCGTCCTCAATGCTCTGCATAAGTGACCTTTCAGAGCCTTTTATTTCTCTTATCTCCCTGTGGGGGATGCCTGGTTTGGCCTCTATCCTCTCCACTTCCCCTCTTTCCAACTGCTAATAAGTCTTTGTGTAGAGGTTTAGCCCCACTCGCTCATTCCTGCCCCTTCCCCCCTGCAGTGGGATGGGGAGGAGAATTGAAAAAGAAGGTGAAGCTCCTGGGCTGGGATAACAATAGTTTAGCAGGATGGCAAAAGGGAAAAGATAAACAACAATAAAAGAATATATTATACACAATGCAATCACTCACCAACCCGGAAAACTGATGCCCATGTGGCTCCCGAGCAGCAATTCCCTCCCCCAGTGTTTATATACTGAGCGTGATGTCTGTTGTATGGAATATCCAGTTTGGATCAGCTGTCCTGACTGTGTCCTCTCCCAGCTTCCTGTGAAAATTAACTCTGTCCCAGCCGAACCCAGCACGTGGAGTTAGGGAATGAAGCAGAACAGAAAGGAGCCTGCAGACGAGCCATGAGGCTGCCCAGCCTCCCGGGAGGTCCATCCCAGGTGTCCAGCTCCTCATCGGTTCCTCACTGGGTGTCCGTCTCCAGGAGAACACAGACGCTCTCCGTGCCTGGCCTGGGAGATGTGCAGCACAGGAACACGCAGCACCGGCCATCTCGGCCCCTCTCTTCCCTCACGTGAGGCACAAGTCACTCCTCTCCGCTTTTGTGGCCAATTTTTATCTTGCCAGTTGTCATTCTAACAAGAGCCCCCCTGGAACTTACCCTGTCAACTTCCATTGCTGCTTTCCTAAATACTGCAACAGACGCCTTGCTTTCTCTCCTGGGAGACTTCTCAGATACTTCACAGATACTGCAGTATCTTTCTTAATCAACTCCTGCGCCATTGATACTGAAGAGGCAAAAAAAATGAAGTGTTCCAAACCTGACAATAGTTAAGCTGGTGACAAATGACTGTCATATTGAACAGTGAGGTCTGCTTGTTTCTATTCCCGCTTCTTTTAGCAGCAGTATTAAGTTGGGCTGTGAGCTGTTTGAAATCGTCTCCCTGTTCTGCACCTTCACAGCACCATTAGCCAGGACTTGGGGTCATCACCACCACGAGCTGCACTTCTAGGGAAGACGGAGGAGCGTGTTTTCAGATGTGTTGGTAGATGATAGGGACTCTCAGGCTTGTCTGACCATGGTAATTTGTCAAAAACTGCGCCTTTCATTGGGACTTTGCTTTTGAAAGCTGCCCTTTGTCAGCAAAGGTGAGGCGATGAGAGCCCTTGTTTTCCTTCAAAGACAAACCATGAAGTTTTAGGCAAGAATTTTGTTGTTAGGCCCTGCCAATGCAACAGGTTTTTGTGTTGTCCGTGGACACTTCTTGCTGTGACAACATGCAAGATGAACTCTAAATTTCCGTTTACTGTAGCTGCATGTTGCTGTGTGTAGAATGGAGTGAGGCTTTATCTGCAAAGCACCCGGTAGCACCATCCCAAGTACCTGACATGCTGTAGGCCTTATGCACGGCACTGCATGGAGAGGGCAACCCTGAAGGAGAAGGTTGGCCGTGGGTGGGGGAGCCTGCCCATGGGTCCTGCTCCCAGCTGTGTCGCTGGCTGCTGCACGTCCAACTCTATTTTTTCGGTCCCCTTTTTTCTGTCTTTTACCTATACGTTTTTTGGATGTGTATCATCTCTTGTGCTTGTGTGGTGGACCCTAGCTGACCTCACAGCCCTTCCACTCCACCTGAACACGCTCTGCCCGTGCGGTCGGCGGTCGCGGTGACCTTTCACCATCGCGCCGGGGCAGAATTAGCCGGTGGACGCATCTGCTGCCGCTCCGGCGTGCGGTGTGTAGGCAGCCCTGGCCGCCACCGCGGCGGAAGGGGCAGCAGGGCAATGAGAAGCTCATCTTGCCTGTTGGTGTCTAGGCTGAGTTTGTCACGTCCTCATGAAGGGGAAGGGGGCTTCATGACTTGCGAGCGGAGCAGACTTGAGACAGAAGTCACTAAACTACCAAGGTATCGTTTTTAGAACTGCATTTTGGAGCGTAGCAGCTCTTTAAACTGATTTCAGTAATGAATAATTAAAGTATAAAATACAAGAACAGTGAATATTTCATTAAAATACTAAACAGAAACTACAAAATCTGTTGAAGACAAAGGAAGCTTTATTTTTTTCTTCTCTCTTTTTTTTCCCCCTCTCTCTTTTTTCTTTCTCCCCTTTATCCTCCTACATGAAGAACCCTGGTCTGGGCAGAAGGAAGCAAGGGAACGTGCAGCTGTCAAAGCACTGTGGGAGATTAGAAATTCCTCCTTACTTATTAACCACTCTCTTCTCAATCGTCCTTCATAGATTAACTTGTGGGTATAATGATTCAGATAATATCGTATGTGTTCCTTTCCTGGAAATGTTTGTGGACCTTGTAAACACAAGAGCCTGGGAAGCTTCGTAGCTGTTCTATTGAGAAAAAAATATGTTCAAGCTCCAGTCAGAAGTTATGTGTTTAACAGTGGTTAATTAGTGGCTAAAACACATGAATATATGGAGTTGCATTGTGTATTTGCTATTAAAATTAACAAAACCTTCACAGAAAATAGCTAATTAAGAAATTGAATGATACTAGATAGTAAATAAAAAAATAAAGCAAGTCCTTAGAGTAATTTTTCCAGATTCCACCCCCCACTCCCCCTGCCATGTTCTGGACTTTAACAAAATGTAAGATTATTTAGGGTCTCTATAGTCAGAAGTCAGATTAGATATTGGTTGAGGCTGTGTTTATTAATCAAGACTAGTAATTACAAAGCCTCTTCATTTCCAAGAGGTATTCAAGCAATCCTTGCTAGAGCCCAGCAAGAATGAATAGATAATGTGTATAACTGGTAGACGGAGAATGAGCATTCAAGGTTGATGAAGATCTAATTCCCATTTAAAAATGAAACCAAATCTAATCTGGAGAATCAGAAGCAATAAGAGTGACGCATTAAAGTGTATTTATAGGTAGTGTTGATCTTTCTTCTGCATCGAAGTCTGCCGGGTCTCCAGGTCAGGAGGACCTGTCTGCTGCCTCACCAAATGACGGCAGAAGCGGATCCGTGTGTCATTGCTGACACGGGCTCTGTCCGTGACAACCTTACCCATGAGCTGGTCTTCTCTGATCTCTGGTTTTCCTATATTCGAGCAAAAGGCACTAAGTGATTCCACAGGCACCATCTGGGATCATTGTGGGTAATGCACACCGGGCCAGGTTTCCACAAACCCCAGATCCTGATATTATTTCTGATCTTTTTTTCTCACGTTGGTACTGAGCGTTGCACAAAGACATTCACTGATAATTGCTTGATTAGTTACTGTGGCTCTGGTGTCACAGGTCATTGGGGATTGCATTTAATAAAAGACTTGGCTGCTGCAGCATCATAATTCTAAGGGTTTGGATCCCTGGATGGAGCCCCGAAATCTGAATTAAATACAGAGTGCATAGAAGCGTTTAACACTGGACAAGGCGATTATTTTAAAGATAATAAAAAATAATAATTAAATTTTAAAAATATGTGAAATGTGATAAAAAATGTGAAATCTTGTTGGTCTCTGACCACTTGGGACTGCGAGCCTGAGCAGATTTGGGGGGACACGTGGGCTTGTTGGATCGGGCTCTGGGCACAGTGTGTCCGGGGCTGCCCCAGCCTGTCCCGGGCACCGCGTCACCCCAGCACCCAACCTGCTCCCTCAGACAAGTCACAAGGGAGCTGTGAATATTGGCTGATGCTTGTCAAACATTTGAAGATTAAATACGCTGTGTGTGAACAAGTTTTTTGCTCTTCTTGTGTTGAACTTGGAGACCAAGGTGATGAGCGTGGTGTAAGTATCTTGAGAGGGAAATGCTGAGCGTAATAATTTTTATTGATCTTAAAGGCTAAAAGACCTTTCTACAACTTCATGGGTTTTTGGTGTCTAATTACTCATTTATGTCCGTATAATAGTGCAATTATCTTTTCTGCAGAAGAATTGGGAGAAGCATATTATCATTTTAGTAAAACTGTAATTCCTGAAATAATAGTTAATTTCTTCCAGTTGTTTGTTTAAGGTGAAAACAAATGGTGGGTATCTTTGGGGGGGATTGACACCTTGCATCTGTCTTGAGCACTCCTTGGCTCTGCAGGGACAGTGGTTTACAGGCTAGTGCTTTTTTTTATTTTTGATAAACTCTAAAAGGTGGTCTAAGCAGAGGTTTGGTTTGGGGGTTTTGTTTGTTTGGTGTGTTTGTGGTTTGGTTTTGTTTCGTTTCAAAGATAACATTATTAAAAGAAAAACCTAAAACCAACGGGCCCTTATCCTTGAGATAAGCTCTTTGTAAATGTGATTTTTTTTTTTTTTGCTAAACAAACAACCCCCCCTAATTATAAAGGATTGCAGCTTTCAGATAGCACTGGTATGATTTAATTTGCCACTTGCTGTCATTATCTGAGTCACTCCTAGGGAAGGAAATGCAGAGAGTACTTGTGTTAGATGTGCTGCAGGAAGACTGATGCTTCTCTGTTGCACCATGGTAGCGGTACCTTGAAGGGTTTATTCCTGATATGTGAACAACACGTGAGCCCTTTTGATTTAAGGTACGTGAACAGTCCTACAATTATTAGTACTTTTGCCTTTTTTTTTTTTTTAATGTGTTGCAATCTCTCAAGTTTGAACCAGTTTTGGAAACGTTTTGAACTGGCTTGGTTAAATCATCTTTCCTTTACAAAGTCTTTTGATTAGCTGAAGTGTAATATTGCAAAGCTATTCCCGTTCCTGAATGGTCAGGATTGGATCGCCCGTGAACAGTTTAGAGATGTAGCCCCATGTGGGGTGAAAATAACGCACTTATTAAAGAAGTTCTCATTAAGTATCTCACAGATACTGAGGAATAGTTTGCTGCTGCTCCCAGAGACGTTTTGTCTTGTGCTTGGAGAGCAATCCTGGAGCAGCTGTGCTCGGATTCCTTTCAACACAGTTGTGTCTCAGCTCTGCCCGAGGCAAGTGGATGATGCTTCCTGGCTTGACAGGGCCGGGACGGAGTTGGGTGAGTGAACTGACAGAGGTTCTAGTTCAAAAAATGTGCTAGAATTGTTAATTCTGGTAGCAGGAGCATGAAATACAGCATTCCTGTTTCCGTGAAGGAAGAGAAGGCCACCATGTTGAGCCAGCACTTGCCCCTTCAGAGCTGGCTCCAGGAGTGACGTATTTTCATTTTTTCCTTCTTATTTTTCGGTGTGTGCTCAAAATGTTTCAATGCTGCATGTGGGGGGGGGGAAAAAACCCAACAACTCCACAAGAAAAACACAATTAAAACATTAATTATTAGTGCTGAGAGTATTTTGAGTCATTTTTGTATTCAATCGGCCGTAATTAAATACTCAGCGAACGCAAAATTAGGTCATATATTATGTAAATAGGATGAGACATCCACTAGCTCGAGCAACAAATGCTTCGGAGTCCTTAAGGGTACGATTCGCGATTGGACTCTTGGAGCCTAATCGGTTCTGTCTGACCCCGATTTCCTTCTCTGTCCCATGCCCACCTGAGCGCAGAGCGGATGCTGAGCTGTCACCTCCTGCATCCCAGCCCGGCCGAGCCTTCCCCTGGTGCCCTGTTCTCCCCCAGCCTGGGGTGGGCTCTCCATGGGACACACTTATGGGACACACTTTCTCCTGGCCCCCCGCAGACCTCTCTTCTCTGCTGTGCTCCAGCCGTGCGACTGGAGCGCGTCCTTTTAGACACGGGCAGAATGAATTTAGTTATGTTCAAAACAAAACAAAAGTATTAATAGATGCTTAACCGTGCGGCTGAGTGAGGCTCAGAGCACTCGGCGCTGCCCGGGATCGTGCCCTCTATTCTCTTAACGTGACACTTGATAACTGCTGGTTTAGCATTCATAATTACAAATGCCAAACCTGATTTTGTTCCCTTTGAGGATAGTGGGAGCAGTAACAGGTCCATTATTATTAGGCAGAACAATTATGCAGCTCTTAAAGAAAGGAAAAAAATAAAAAAATCAAGCTGTTGGGTTCTGCTTTCTCGTGCCAGGAGCTTGCCCGCTGCGGGTGCTGTGCGAGGCAGCATTTCACGACGGTCTGAAGCCGCTTCGTCCTCGGATTCTCCACTCGTTGCGGTCTTTGTTCCCGTCTCCAGGAGTGGCTCTCGAGGAGCACCACCGTGCTCCCCTGTTCCTTCCTCCCCAGCTCTCCCAGTTCCCACTTCTCAATCCGAACACGAGTCTCTGCATGTGTGAGGCGCGTGGAGAAGAACAAGGGCGCGTTAGGAGGTGCTGGTGGCAGAGCGGGGAAGCAAGAAGAAAAAATTACAGGTAGCTATCGTCTTCCAAACCCTTCCTCGTCCTCCGCCGCCCATTCGCTTCCCCCCCAACCCTGGTTTGTCTCCCTGTGAAAGAGGCTGCAATTCAGAGCTGTCTGCGGGGTGACGCATCAAATATTCTGTTGGAGTCCTTCAGGTATTAGTTTTCTAAAGCGTATGCAGTTCGATGCTGATTGTATTCTTCACGTGATGGAAGAAACAGATTTTAGTGCATTATATTTTGGGGTTTTAAGAGAGATAATGTCTTCTCTAGCCTCCCTTGTTCTTCTATGCTCTTCCCTCCTTCTTCTGTGCTCCTCCCTCCCCAACCAAGGCACCTTTATTTTACAGAATTTCTTTCCTTAGCCCACAGCTGATTCCTCGTAGGTCCCTGACAAAAACCAGGGTTGGTTTAAATTGGTAAGAAGAGATCAGCCTTGTCATAGGGAGCGAGGTTGGTTCATGGGGCGGTGCAGTGGGAACCACGCTGCTCCCCAGCCCTAACGTGGGGGATGCGAATTCATCTGTAAGAAGGACATCAATCCACGTGTTACTGAAAGGGAGATGGTGTGTGGTTTTTATACCTCGGTAGCTGTTTTCCTAACTCGCCGTGAGACGGGAAGAAATTCGTCTGGTCTGTGCACCTTGAATGGCTGTGGCTGGAGTCGCAAGGGCAGGAGCACAGCACTGGCAGCTTCAGGCGCTTCTCTCACCTCTCTCTGAATGGCAAATTCTGCATTTCCCTCCCTTGCTTTGCCTTGTCAGTATTACCCCTGGAGTTCAGATATAATACCTGGCATGTGCAGTCTGATATTTAGAAGTGAAAAGCTTATTTATCTGGCCCAGTTGCAAAAAAAAACTTGTGTGGACGTTTAACAGGTTGACTGATGTACTTCATAGGTGGGCAACTTCTCGGAGCTGGTGGGGGTGATCCTGGGGATGGGACGTTAGTTACCGTTTGCTTTCGGTAATAACAGCTGCTGGGGAACAGTGAGTCGGACTGGACACGCTGAGGAGCTGGTATTTCACTTTCAAACTTCCTTCTAGCTGGGTGGGTCAGGCTTGACTGCTTGCAGCTTCATGCTGTCAGGAGCCATGGATTTGGCTTATCAAGCAGGGCTGGGCTTGCTAAGTGGTTGGCAGACATTATAGAAAAGCGAGATGCTATTCACGCTGCAGTGGATAAGAAGTTGGAAAGCGTTGGTTTAAGATTGCGAGAGGCTGAGGGGAAAATTGAAGTCGTGGAGATAATGATCATTGGACCTAATGCTGCTCTTGCTGAGAATGCCAAAGACCAGGTTGTAAGGCGTGCAGAAGTCCGGTTGATGATCTGGAAAATAAGTGCAGATTGAGTATTATCATCTTGGTGGGAGAATCCTGTGAATATATTGACGGAGAAGCAGAGAGATTCACGCTCTTGTTGCAGGTCGAGCTGCATAAATGCTAGGTGGAATTTTTTAAGTGCTTCAGTGTGTCGCTAGGGCATCGTGTTAGTGAAATATTAAGCTACAAAGCAGTGACTTCCCGGGATAATAAAACAATCAATATTATGAAATGATGCAGTGACTTGAAACTGGTCTGTATGTTGCATCTCTGACAAAAAAAAAATCTGTGTTTTCTCACTACCTGTTGTGGGATTGTTCAGTCTAAAATCTCAGGAGGTAATTTTAATGCTCTGTGACTTCTGTGTGTCGTTTGGATTTGGCTTTTTCTCATATATCCTAAAAAAAAAAAAAAAAAGTTTAAAATTGGTCTCACTGAAAAGCACCCAGATACTCTGCCTTCCTATTGTCAACACGTTATCATTTAATAAAACATTTTTTGTTTCTCTAGAAATTGGCAAAGAGAGAAATCTGGACTGTAGTTGGTGCCATAGGCCTACATCTTTTCTTTCTTTTTTTTTTTAAAGACAAAGGATGAGATGTTAGGTTAAACTGTTTTTACCAACTGCATTATGTGTCAATAGGTAGTGAATAGATAATATCATCTCAGATGTACGCACAATCAGATTTTATCCTCCAGAAACAGAGAATTTGTGTGCAGCTGCTGACAGAAGATCTTATTTGCCTGACAAAGGCCTCTGTGGACAGAGGAATTTTTCCCCACCGACAAAAAGCAGTCTTTCAGCATGTTTTTGGATGATCAACCTTCAGAATTATTCCTTCATTAAGGTCTACTAATTTCCTCCAACCCATTAAACGTTAGAAAAATACTTTTTTCTAATATAATGTATATATAAAAGCTATCATCCTGACCTTTTCCTCGTTTCTGCAGTTGCCTTGACCCGCTTTGCTCTCCCCGGGACACCCGTGCCGTGTCCCAGTGCCCGGGCTGGGCTGGCACACGGGCCGGGGACGCCTGACGTTGCTCTGGGTTGAGCCTGCTCCTGGTTATACCCTTGATGGGGAGGGGCAGGGAAAGGGATAAGCGGATTAACTGTTCATTTTTCTGTATTATGCTTTTGTGCCAGATCCATTGTGTGCCCCAGTGTTGGTTGTTCCTTGCAGAAGTGCTGTGGTTTCACAGTCCAGCTTGTCCGCATCGGGTTCCTTTCCTTTGCAAGACAACAAGCGACTGCTTTCCCTTCGGTCTTTGCAAAGGCTGCATGTGCAATTAAACATGTTGTGTTAATTGGTCCCATCTTCTCAGATTGCTTGGAATTTCAAACTTTGTTTTCCCAATATGAAAATGGATAGATGCTGGAAGTTTTTCTTTGGCCTGGAGCTTTCTATAGTAAAAGAGAATTTGGAAACTAATTATTATATTCTAGCCAAAGGATAATTTAACATAATGCAGGATCTGGCCATTTAAAAGATTTAAACCTTTCCTGATCCGAACTATTCTTATGTTTTACTTGTCCGTGAAATCCTCATGAAGTGGATGGAGCTTATTGCCTACGTGACACCTCTCTGTGCACAACCCAGGGCCGGTTCTGGGCAGGTCTGTGTTGGAGTAATGCTTCTCGTTTTACTCCAGCATTGAAAGCCATCGGTGGTGTCTCTGGGCTGTTATTTGTTAGCATCTGTGTTGGAGTCGTGCTGTGGTCCATTAGGCTCTGTACAATGAGGAAGGTCCACGGCTGGTGCACCAGCCCCTCTCCTGGCTGGGGAAGATGCTTTGGGCCACAGAAGCGTTCGTGGCATTTTTCATGAGCTAATTGGTGAGATTGTTACTGCTTTTTGGAGTCGTACTTGGCCTTGCGGGGAGCGAAATGACCTGGCAAAACCACCAGGAGATGGGGAGGAACAGAGGAGCAAAAGGAAACAGGGCAATTAAATCATCTCAAAAAGAACACGTTTGTTGTGCTAAAAACACGCAGCCACGCCGCTGACGCTACGTTTCATGGCAGCGGCGCTGAGCTGGTTCAAGGCGATGAATGGGGAGGGCTAGGGAGACAGGTCTGCTTGGAGAAATACGGTGGCCAAAGGTGTGCTGAGGGTGCAGGGAGAAGAGCAGGCATGGTGAGCATCTGCAAGGTGGGGTCCAGCAGGCAGCGTGGAGGAGACAGCCCTGTGTGCCTGGGGTGGGACTTCAGCAGTGCTGGTCACCCCGGGCTTCGAGGGGCTGGGCAGCTGTCGTTTCACCGGGGAAACGTGGAGAGGGTTGAAGGGCAGGCGGTGCGGGGAGGCCCACGTCAGCCCGCACCGGTGGGGCGCCGTGACCTCCTTGGCAGGCGTCTGCCGGGAGCCTGTGGGTTCGGAACAGAGGCGCGTTGTGCGCGAGGGCCGAGCGCGTAGGCCGTGTCCAGCCTCACACTGTGTTTTGTTTCCGAGCAGCTGTTCGCAGGACCAGAAGGGTGAGGGGGGAAGATGCCATGTGGCTACTCACCTCCTGGCCTGCGCTTCATTAACTGCTACAAAAGCTTCGCTCGCCAGCAAAGCTCCCATCTCTCTGCTACATGCGATTTGCGGTTTAACTCCTCTGCTTTTCTGTGCTGTACCAACAGGCGCAGGAATACGTTTCTCTGCGCTGCTTAAAATGTAGATGATCTTTTTGATTACCTATGAGATTGCTTAGGAAATGTCTGTGCTTTGTTGTATTGCACATGCTCCTCATGCATTTACAAGCAAGCCACACACTGGGACAGAACTAGGTCACCGGTAGACTCCTTACCGGACAGATGTTTAATTTTCCTAATTCACCTCCTATATTAAGCAACGTAATTGTGATTTTAGGGGTACGTGAATCTTGCTGATCGTTGCTGATTTTTATTGCGGGTCCATCAGAAGGTTGAATTCTGGAGGCACAAAATGAGAGTTTTTCGTACATGGGAGAAAGCGGGCTATTTTGTCTTTGACTCTCAGTGGGAGGTCACGGCCTTTTGTGCTGGCAGCTCTGAAACCAGCACAAACTGGGGTGATTAGCTCCCTTTTCTAATGAGTACACAAAGCTGATTGTGAATGAGCCAGTGGGTTCATTGTGCAACCTTGGCCTGCATTTAATCCTTTATGTGAGACCCCATTTTACACAGGGACAGCAATTGGAATCCAATTTACACCAGGCTCGGCATTAAATCTCCTTACGCTGGCGATACTACTAATCAATGAAATTGAAATTCAATTGCCGTTAGGAGTCTCTTCCCTTCAGTTATGCCACTCGCTTTCTGCTGCGCCGCGTGTTTTAAGAGAGATGAAGCCCTTAAGTGGGAAACACTTTGTCTTCCTAATACAAGAATAAACAATGTCTCGCTTCGTAGCAAAACACATCCCAAGTACTGTGCGACAAGCAGGAGAGATCTTAAAAGTCCATCAAGAGATGTTATGGTAATTTTGCAAGAACGACCACCTTGCTTTTAGTGAGAATTATCTAAATATGAAGATAAAAGGAAGAAGAAAGGGAGCTTGACATGTAGAGAGACACATGAAAGGTTTGAGGAGAGGCTTTCTGTGCTGCACGGAGATATTAGCAGTTGAGTTTTCTGGCAAACACCTTAACAGCGAGGAGAGTTCCTTCCTGTCTGCTTTTCACTTTAACAAGCAGGACTTGTTAAATCAGTTTTGGGGTGCATCAGAGATCAGTAAATAACAAAGAGGAGACTTCACATGCATCACTTGTTTGCTTTTCAAGGAACATTGTGAATGCTGATTAATCAGCCTCTCCCAGCAACCTTGGGAACCACAAAATTATAGTTTTGAAAAAACTTCCCCATGTTGCACTTGAGGAACTGAGACACAGAACGATAAAACCACATTTCTAGGAGCATCGGTGTTTGGACACCCACGTGTGATGGGAGGAACGATTTCGGAAGCACTAATGCCCATCCTCTGGAAATCAAGCAGCGGAAATATCTTACCTGGGGGAGCCAGAAATGGGAATGCCACGAATCATGGCTCGCTCTTGGAAATTTTGGCCAGTTGTGGCTTTTGAAAGCCAGCACGCTTGGTGCCTTGGAACCACTCGGGTCAGGAGTTGCTCAGTTCTCATCCCCATCTATTACTGCCTGCAACCCCTTGAAATATTAATTCCGCCTTTTATTCATCACTGCTGTTTTATACCCGAGGCATAATCATGATCTGGAACGTTTGTATTCTGTTACAGTCATTGTTTTGGGATTACCTAGAAAGCTGACACTGGGCTGGAAATTAGTGAGTATATATTCCCCTTGCAACCGGTATGCCAGGTGTATTTATTTAAAAAAATCATGCAGTAGCCTCTCCAAAATCAGGTGATACTTTTTACACAATTAACTGTGTTTGCTTTTTGTTCCTCACCTAGTTTCTGAGCCATTGGGATGCTTTTCCAATCTTTTATTTGCAGCTGCAGGAGTTGGAAATCTAGTTTAGAGGTGGGGGAAAAAAAAAAAAACAACAAAAAAAGGTATTTTTTTAATACAGCCCAAGGAATTTGTGAACAGAAGCATTAAGATGAATACTACAACACTTGTGGTAAAAATTACAGGAACCGCTATTGTTGCCAAGGCGAGAAAGGGTTTAGTTGTTGTCTGTACTCGGCAGCCTTCTGCCTTGGTTTCTCTGTGGAAATGCGGCACTACAGAACCATGCAGGTGATCTGACTTTTATGGGACTTTGTGCATCCTGAGGAATCAGAAACTCAAGTCGAGATGACTTCAGGGCCACCCTGGAGAGCCTGAGGTCTGTCAGGTCAGACAGCATAGAGTCATAGACTTATTTGGGTTTGAAAAGACCCTTACGATCGTCAAGTCCAAGCATAAACCTAACGCTGCCAAACCCACGTCTAAACCATGTCCTTGAGCACCGCGTCTGCAGCGTCGGTGGGAAGAGGAGGCACTGGGAAGCAGAGCATTACTGAATTTCAATTATTTCTTTTTTAACCTGGCAGTTTCAAATGATGGACACATCTGAGAATGCAGAAGCTTTTCCTAGGAGGAGACTGCCTATCTTCTGAGCTGAAAAATGCACTTTCGGAGGCTGGTGCTTTGGGGTTCCCAGGCTGATGGAGCGTATTAGTGTGTTTCTGTACCACCTTGATTGGGTTATGTATCGGTGACCTTTCCTCTCTGATCTGAGCCTCTGGGCTGGCCAGGCTGACTTATTGCTGAGTTTTCTGAACAAGACTGAGCTAAAAGGCCAGTGAGAAGTTACAGCTGGTACCAAACGTGGCTGCCTGCCCGTTTGATGGCCGTAGCTGCAGGGAATGTGTTTGACTTGATCTTCGACGGTTCGCACTTATTTCCACATACAAATAAAAAATAAAAAACCTAAACCAACCGAACCACACAAAACCTTCCAAAAAACCCAAACCAAACCCCCACTATTATTACATTAAGCTGCTGCTCTCATTTCAGAGATGCCAGTTGTGCTTTCCCAAGCCGCTGAGGAAGACGGGATTTACCTGTAATGACTGCAAGTGTTACAAATGTCACTGCTGCTCCTAAAAATGTGGTTTTGTCTGTGTCTCAGTTCCTCAATTGCAACATGATTGCAAGGGTTGCATATGTCATGGCCACACGCTTTAAACCACTGGGCTTTTTCAGTAGGCAAAGTCTTGACTTTGCAATTGATTCAATCAGGAAAAGTCTGGTTGACCTTTCAGACAAAGGTGATCTGCTAGCCTTTAAGGTGAGGGTATTTTTTAAGAAATAAATTATTTTTTACAAATACAGCAGTTTGAATTAAGGACAAATGCCCTAAAGTGTGCAGCTGAGCCTGCTTGATAAGTGAAACATTTTGGGGCGTTTGATTTTGTGACCTCTTTTTCTGTGAGCAAGTTGAACTCGAGCACTTTGCAGGGAACATTATTTTGTGGATAGAGGACATCGATCTTATTTGACAGAAAATAAATGGATGTTTGTGTTATGACGCCTATTGAAGTACTTTCTTTTATGTATCTGCAGGATGCTCTGCCCTGAAATCAGATCTCATCTGACCGATACATTTAAACAGGATGATTCTGACTCTTTCACGACTTTCAAGTGTAGATGTGTTAATGTTTTGCCCAGCACATTATTTCTAACAGGCTGAACTTTCATTGTGTTTTCGCAGTTTGGGTTTATGTTTAACTTGAGGCTTTCATAGTTATTTAATTCTTCGTAATTTTTGACTCCCTGGTAGCCTCACGACTGCGCCAAGATTGCAAAGAAAAAGACAAACACCCAGCCTCTCTGGCTTTATTTTCTACAGATCTTCCTTTCTCTCCCCAACCTCCAGGCCCCCAAATCTGAGCCCCAGGGGAAAATTGGAAGTTGTTTCCTCAGACCTGTCAACTCTTGTGCTTTCAGGATGAGCCTAATGATGTTGAGCCCTATATGATTCTTTCACACTTGTCTACTTCAATCTCACACCACAAGACAAGCAGGGGCTGTGTGGAGGGAGGGATGAAAGTCTTGCTACAGTAAAAATCTGCAAAACGGACGCACCGGGTGTGAAGGAAATTTGGGATCAGATGCAAATCCTGTGTGTAGCAGAGCTGCTTGGTTTGGGTTTGGTTTTATTTATTTATTTCTTTTCCTCTGCAGTTTGATATGATTTTTGTCTCGATGCGTAGGAAATCAAATCAGGTTTTGGAGGGACACGGGGAGGGATAAGAGTGAAGAATTATGCTCAGTGTTTCCCATCTGCCTGGTGTTATGTAGGTGGGAGTAAAGAGCAGAATTTGGCCGTGGAGGGAAGAGAATTAGTGCTGAAAATGAAGTACATAGGTGGCCGGAAGCCTCATGTTTCAGAGATTGACTCTCTCTGCCTTTTTTAACCAATTATGAGACCACTTGTCCTAAGGACATTTTGTGCCTGGAGGCTTCATATAAAAACACTGGGGTTGCATTAACAGGCTAATATAGTCCTCTCTCTAACCACTGCGTGCAACCCACCGTGTCTCCTGTGCTTTGTCTCATTGAAGATGGGTAAGGAACGCTACCATGGCAAATTTTGGGAGCAACTGGTGTGCAGCATCACTGTACTGCCTGGACTCCGTAGCATGAAGTCATCCCTTTTTTCTCTGTGTTTGCTTTTCAGCTTAATCTGTGAGCGGTTTCCTCTACTTCTGTTTTGTGGTGAGTCACAGAGGAGCAGAGGAACAGGCTACACACAGATGGAAATGCAATAGCCGGATTGCTGAGCCAGCTGCCTCAGTTTCTCTCCAGAGAGAGACAGTGTTTGGAAAACCACATGCAGGTACTACAAACATGCAAAGTCCTGTGGAGGTGGGGCTTGCTCGCCCCTTTGCCGTTAGATTGATTTTACACACCAGTGAAATGTAGATCAGGTTTATGGGGTGTGTGAACAGTGCGGCCGCCTCTTTCCTGACTGTTATCCATCATCACACAGTGATGGAGATCCCGCCAGGTGTGGGATGCGGGTAGGAACGCACGTACTGCGCGATGCTCCCCGTGCCAGAGGAGCAACTGGTGAATGAAATGGGTGCAAAGAAACAGGATGGGAAGGCAGAAAAAAAAGAGGTGGGATATTGCACATCTTATTAGAAGTTTTACTCCTTTCTCCTTACTTTCTCAGTTGTAAATAGATCTAGGTCTTTTTTTTTTAAACTCGTTTGTAGTGGTGTCCCCTACAAAAAAAACCTGGATCCTCGGGGCTCTGCTGAATTTGAACCTTTCTGTGGACATAGGCAGCTGCAGCGCACCAGGTACTCAGGCACTGGGGGTTTTTGGAGACTATTTTGCCAGCAAAGGCTGATGTCAGACCTCTGGGTAGTTGAAAAGCAAATTCAAGCAGCCCTTTGTGGGGAACCTGAGAAAGCTCTGTTGCCAGCCAGGTTCTCAGTGAACGCTGGCCCTCGCCCAGCGGTCAGACGGGTGATTTACTGTGTGCTTTTCCCCATTACTATGCAGCAGGCCAGAACTGTTGTGTGGAGGGTTTTTTAAAATTTTTTTTTTTTTAAATATATTTATTTTTCTATATATTTATTTTCTTTATATATTTGTTATATATTTATTTCCTTTTATTGGATTCGTGAGCTTTCTTTGTGGTTTGCCAAATAGCCAGCGTTAAAAATGACGTTCTTTGGCTGGAGGTCTAAAGGTTGTGATAGCGAATCAGAATTCCAGCGTCGGAAATTGGGCTCCGTAAAAGGCAGACATATAAATCAAGGCTGAGCTGATGAAATGTGCCCTTTTGCGAGGCTCTGCGGTGGGGCTGGTGGTGTTCGGCTTCTCGGCTGAAGTGCCTGAGGGGTCAGGAATTGTCTGCGGTGAAGGAGGAAAGCGTGTACTTGGGAATGGGGCTAAAGTAGGGGGTGAAGCGGTGTAATGAAGACCATGGGCAGTCCAAGGTGGATGTTACCAGTGACCCTGCTGAACCTCCTGGCCAGGCGACCACTCTCCCGGCTGAAACCAGGACCAGCGAGCCCTCAAGTCAGAGGCCTTTAAGTGTAAGACTGGCTTCTTGAGATATTTTACAGCTGTGCTGCAGGTCGGACCCTCTGCTTTTTCTGACACAGCTGTGATCTCGTGGTGGGACACGCGACGACGCGCGGCCTGGTGCGTTCAGGTGGATTGTGCCAGTGCCCGTGGTAGGAGCAGCCCGGGGGACCGGCTGGGTGTAGATGTGTGCGTGCTCTGGATCTGACACCGGTCGCCACCCTCCGGCGTGGCCTGGCGTGGCTGTGACCTGCTGTCTGAGGTGGCATCTGCTGTCTGAGGTGGCATCTGCTCTCCCCCAGCTCCGTTTCTCCCCAGGGGCTGCTCAGCATGACCGGCTCTGCCTTCAGGCCTTCAGACGGCCGCTGTGCTGCAGCAGACACTTGACTGCAACCCGGCTAAACACAAGACGGACTAGTACTTTCGAGTCAAAATGGATATCAGTCACTGCTTTTTTTTTCTCCGTTTCCTCTTTTCTTTTAGCAGTCGCTCTGTAGGCATTGAAAATTGCGAGTGTTCTTCATTCCTAAATACTCTTTCCAGTTGGACAACGAGAACCAAATGAATTGCTGCTTCCTCTTGTAGCCAAGAGAGCTCCTTAAGAGACACATCGGGCACGTGTTTTTGAAAACGGGGTAGAAGCGGCAAAACGTGTTTAAAAATGTTTGCAATCACATGCATCACATCCTAAAAACCTCACCGAGGGTGGTTGTCCCCAGCCAGGGCTGTGTTGTTACTCCAGGTGGTGGTGGGGCACATGAGAGGCATTTAGAGGTGTGTGTGTCAGTCCCAGTGTCCCTGTGTGTTAAAACAATATTGTGTTGGCACATACCTGCACCAGAGACTGTGCTTTTAATGAATACGCACTATGCGAAACATAAAATCTAGATAAATCCCCTAGGAACGTTTTCTTTTTTGACTGCTCCAAAATCCTGTCCAAGCACATTCAACTTTTGAATGTTTAATGTCTTCGCTGTTCTTGAACGTTTAGTATCTTCACACAGTGAACTAGATGACGGGATCAAGTGTACCCTGATGAAGTTTGCCGATGAGGCCAGACTGAGTGGGGAAGTGCACATTTTGGAAAGGAGAGCCATCCTGCGGAAAGACCTGGATAGGCTGAAGAGTGGGCTAACAAGAACCTCATGAAGTTCAACAAGGGCAAGTGTAAGGTCTTGCACCTGGGAAAACATAACCCAGGGGTGCAGACAGGCTGGGATTTACCCAGCTGGGGAGCTGCTCTGTGGGAAGGGACCTGGGGGTCCTGGGACAACAGGCCCAATAGGAGTGACCAGGGTGCTGCTGCGGGAGAGGCCAGCGGGGTGCTGGGCTGCATGAGCAGCAAGGGGGTCTCCAGCAGAGACAGGGAAGTCCTTATCCCGCTCTGCTGAGCGCTTGGCAGATCGCACCTGGAATGCTGCGCTCCGTTTTGGACCCCGCTATACAAAAAGATGTGGAGAGGCTGGCGAGGGTCCAGAGAAGGGCCAAAAAGTTGATCCAAGCACTGGGAAGCTGCCACAGGAGGAAAGGCTGGGAGGACTGGGCTTGTTCAGCCTTGAGAAGGCTTAGGGGAGATCTCATCACCACGTTCCAGTATTTAAAGGGTGGGTACAAAGGTGCTGGAGACTCCATTTTTACAAGGGCAGACGAGGGGCAATGGGTACAAGTTATTCCTGGGGAGATTCTGACTGGGCACAAGAGGGAAATTTTTCACGATGAGAACAATCAGCCATTGGAATCATCTCCCCAGGGAGGTGGTGGTTTCCCTGACGTTGGACACTATCAAGGTTCAGCTGGGCAGAGTGCTGGGCCAGCTTGGCTAGACCAGGCTTTTGCCATGAAAGGTTGGACCACGTGATCCCGGAGGTCCCTTCCAACTTGGTTTTCTGTGATTCTATGATAAGTTAGCCATCCAACATTTGCTTGCTTTTTGTTACTATCAGGATTCATTCAGAGGTAAACTTACAAGGGTAATATTTGCAGCACATCCCTAAATACTCAGTAAGATACAGGGAGCACAGGGGAGCATTCAGATGCTTTTAATACAG
The DNA here is from genome assembly GCA_013399365.1 of Pampusana beccarii. NCBI lineage: Eukaryota > Metazoa > Chordata > Aves > Columbiformes > Columbidae > Pampusana > Pampusana beccarii. Next base: position 88,942 of record VWYH01010873.1, on the reverse strand, counting down.
TCCGACAACAGCAGAGCGCAGCTGCCAGCTGCAGACCGGCGTTTGCAGGGAGGCCCTGACATTTCGACCCTGCCTAAAAGGTTCTCTGTGAACCCTAAAAAATAGGTTTGCTGACTTTTTTTCCCTTAATCCTTCATCTGCGACAGCTGGGTTTTGGGGTTGGTGGCACTGGAAGAAAGGGAGGTCGGTGAGAGGAGGGTGGCGCAGGGGGACGATGCCTTGATACCAACCTTGCTTTGGAGCATCCTTCGCGATGTTCAGCACAGCAGCCCTGAGAGAAAAGCTGGTTCTGTCATTACAATCGTCATTTACTTTTCCTTCTACACCTTCGCTCTTTCAGGTATCTTTTTTTGAGAATCCAGCTTAAGCTGCACACTTCCTTGCTCCACTGAAACGGTTATCCCTGTTTGCCCTGGTTAGTCACTATAAACGAGCTGTTGCATTTGTTGCTAACCCAGTGCTAATCTACCACTTCTTTTAATAATATTAGAGTCACAACAAATAAACGCTCTGCTTATATAAATGGCCCTTCCATCCTACTATGCTTTTTTTGAAGAGTGATTTGTAGCCTGTCGTCCCTGTTCCGGCGCAGCCTCCTCGCTGGGATTTGAAAAGACAGGTTTTTGTTGTCATAAATTTGGCAAGTTTTAGTGTGAAGAAGGAGATGCGGCAGGCTAGGTGGAAGGGAACACATGGGCTCTTTTTTTAGGTGGCCCATTGTTTCCAACTAGTGTGCCTTTTCTTCAGGTGATGGTAGACATTAAAAAAAATATATTTTTTTTTTTAAATCTCCAAAGAGCGAAGACAGTTGGAGTCAAATTAAAAAAGCCTTCGTTTTGCTTTGTTTGTCAATATGTTGGTGGTGGGTTTCTATTTAACCTTTTGTTTTGTCACTTGGGTTCTGTGGTGACAAACTCAGCATACTGATGGCTATAGCAGAAGACTGGTTCTGGAGCAGCACTTGCGGTCCCGCAGATCGCTTGTAAAGAAGGGAAAACACGGTCAGAGTCTGACAGCAAGGAGATCGGCTTATAGCAATTCAAGCGGTGGTGAAGCGAGCACCTCTGTTTTCATTTGGTGTCCTGTAGTAGTCCTACTTTCAGTAGAGAGTGTGGTTTGTCCTGTGTTTCAGTGGTAGTTATGTAGAAATTAATTCTTATTATGTGCCCTTTGGATGTTCTTTTGTCCTGGAATGAAAATGGTCGTCTTAGGTAGTGGCTATTTTTGTACAAGCATTTGTTCACCGGGAACTAGGCTGAGACCTCCAGTAGCACATAATTGACTGCTGAACAGCCGTAGTGCTGTTCAGATCACTTCTGGACTTGGCTATGCCATTGTCAGAGGTGGAAAAGCTGCTTAAAAACAAGGACTCCGTCTGGTCTTACTAACCCTGCTCAAGGCCCCTCCCTTTCAATTTTGTCTCTTTTTTTTGTGTGTGTGTGACTCAGGAAATCTTCATTTTAGGTGACAGGCAGAAATACCGATGTACAAATAAGAACGTATATATTTGTCGTCTCTTTTGTATGCGTGTGTGTGAAAACAAAAATGTAAAATCGCTGCAGTATCTTGTGGTTGGCTGGAAGGACCACAGCGCTTGGGTGCGTATGCATGTGTTAGTTTTTGGAGGAGAGGACAGACGCTGGATGGTTTCCCTCCTCCAGCAGCACATCTTTCTAGGAGGACACAGCACAAGTGTTCAGATGTAGCTCTGGGAAGCGATGCTTGGGTTTGGGTTGTATGGGTGTAGACTTTGGCTTCCGGAGTCTTCCTAAGTCATCACTGCCCCCTAAAAGAAGCCCCTTGAACAATTTGAAGGCTGAGTGTCAGAGGCTCATTTAGAGTCCTGATGGTTGATTTTGCAATCAATTCAGTACACCGAGCTCCTTCAAAATTAAACTATTAAAACGCTAATAGCGAATATACTGAAACAAGCAGAGCAAGAGGAGAACACTGTAAACTACCCATACATTTTTTAAATTTTTTTTTTTAGTCTGCGTACAGTGGAGATGCATACACTTATTTCTCAGGAATTATTTAGATAACACTATTAAGTAAATGCTATTGTCACGTTTTCAAGGCCTCTGTTTTTTTTGAATAAACCCAGCCAAACTGCTTGGACATTGCCTTAGTGCCGAGTTGGCTCATGGATCACTGTGCTCTGAAGTTCGTATTAATCAGCGCTCCGCAGTCAGTGTATTGTTGCTTCATTAACCTACTTGTTTTTAAGTATCTGTAAATCACAAAGAGGAGAAGTCCTGCTGCTAGCTGGAGAAAGCAGCCCTGTTTGTAGCATCTCTCCTCTCTGGTTAACACTTAGGGTTTGGGGTTTTTTTGTTTCATTTTTCTTACCTGTGAAATTCGTGGTGTAGCCTAGAAGGACATTTCAGATGTGTATATCCAAAATTGCTAGTGCCGTTCCTTTTTACATCCAAGCTCCCTGGGGATGTTTGGTTCTGGAATACATCTATTCTCCAGGTGTTATTTCACTGCTCACAATGTCACAACTAAGGTCTTGTTGTTCAGTGCGTAGATTTTATTTGTCAATGTGCTGTATCTTCCTCAAGAGGCAGGGAATTGCAAAGATAATGATTTATTTTCTTTTTTAAGTGAATCATGACAGTTGTTGTTAAAGGACACTAATAAATATTACTAATAGATCGCTACAGAGTCTATAGGAGGAGAGGCGGTTGGCATCAGGTTGTACAATCTAACACTGATTATGTATTAATCATTCTCTGGCTAATAGCAACATTATCAGTGGTTCTGTCCTGTGCTTCTGAAGAAGACTTCAAGGGGATGGAAAGGAAGAAGAAAGGATTATTCTTGCTGTTGATATTGAGGTTCACACATGGATGACTGCAAATCAGTGAACTCCGTTAGTGGCAGAACGGACCCAATGCTCATCGTTACCATCTTTGGTTTTAATGTGTCTTGTTTTGGTGAGTTTGGAGCATTAGGGTGGAGAGGCCGTTGGGGCCTCAGCTGCTGCCCCTTGCACAGACCCGTGTTGCCCACCTGGTTTTGCAGTTAGGAGTCAGCAACTCATGAGCTGCTTTTTGTTCCCCGTTATTTCTTAGAATTGCGATGTCAAGATAACAGGGAGAAGTGGATGCTTTCGTTCCGTAGCCTCTATCAAGTATTCTGTTGGCGTTTGGCTTTTGTTGTTGTCATCAGTGCAAGTGTTGTTGGAAACTCTATTGTTTAAACTTCAGCAACTCAGATTTAGGGCATAAGGCACCTACCTGCAATCGAACCCCAAATAGGACTCACGTTGGTAATTTGTAATTGCAGGCACTGAGTGTACAACTTGCTTGCCTTTGAAACATGTCTATTATGCAACACGAGCTGACAAGTACATTTTTGAACACTTTCTCTGACTACACATAAGCATCAGTTCTGAAATTTGGAGAGCTTTCTAATTGATGATATTCACTAGGAGAATGAAATACATATTAACAAAAATTTTTAAACATAACAAAGAGTAATTGAACTTCAATAGTATCTGATTGCATTTGGTCTGAGTTTCAAAAATATTTTTTCTTGCAGATTTAAATTGCAGTTGCATTTCTACGTTTGTATTTTTGTGCCTTGTGGAAAGTACCACTATTGGCACTGCAGTGCCTGACTTTTGGATGAAGGACTCGTCAGTGTACAAAGGAAATACAGAAGGTTTCAGTAAGGTGCCAGCCAAGTACCATTATCGTTTTTCTTGCTGCTTACCAGCCTATCCTACTTGTTGAGAAATGGAACATAATCTATAAACATACACTTTGGGTTCTAAAGTAATCTTCCCCAAACTCCTAAAGCATGTAAAACTTTTTCTAGATGAATATTTAGACCAAATTTATTAAATGGGTGTGATTTTTCTAGCATGACATTTTAAAAATTAATTTATCAGTCACTTGCCTCCTGCTGCTAAAAGAGACAAAAGGGAATCTGTCTCTCCTGTTTAGTTTTACTTTACAGAAATATTTTTTCCATTTGTGTAAATAAATGCTCATCTGACATCATCACCATGTTTAGCCGTTCTGCAACGCCAAACACAAAATATGAGCCGTCCTTTTTAGAAATAGTCCTCAAAAGGCTCTGTACTCATAAGCAACCATCATAACCCCTTTGCACGGTGGGGCCTGTGGATGCACCCAGAGCTTTTAGCGTGCCCCTTGGAGCCCTGGCAGTGCCAATCTTGTGGACTCGGAGAGGAGCACAAGTGCTAGATGAGCATCCATGGAGATGGACCTGGCTCCCCAGGGGTTGATACCCATGTCCTGAGCCCTGGCTTGTGTCCTCCTCTGCTTGGATGTCCTCCTTGCCCCGTTTTGCCAGGTTTTTACCTCGTTGGGTGAGGTGTCGTCCGTCCTGGGAATCCCAGGCACATGTGTCTCCCTCACGTGTGAGCTGCAGGGAGGAGGTGGTTTGAAAACACGAATTGAGGCATTTTCTCAGTTCCCAGGTGTGTTTTGTGTTCCTTTAGATGAGAATGGGGAAGAGCTTCACTTAAGCTTTTCAAAGGGCAGAGTGACCCCAATGCAGGAGTCTGTTCTGGCTGCACGGTCCCACTTCCCCAGTGCCCCAGATCAACCCACGTGTTGCTGAGCCCTGAAGAAAGCCCTGAAGATTTGGGATCCATGCACCAGCAAAATGATTGACTCATAAAACGTCCATTAGCTTGTGCTTAATGCCTCAGAGGTGTTTTAACAATTCATATGTTGCCTTTCGTTGTTGCTCCTTAAAACTAAACAAGCAGCATCCCTTGCGCCCCACACCCTGTTGAACTGGGGATGAAATGCACTTGATGCGTGGGCCGTTGAGTGTGGACTGTTGGCGTGGAGATGCTGTTGGCTGGGCTGCTCTGCTGCAGCAGCCCTGCGAGACAGACCGAAATCCCTGCGCCGGGGACGTGCGGGAAGCTGCAGAGCACCGGGGCCGCTTTTGATAGATCTGTTTTCAGAAGGCAGATGCACTGATTCGTCCAAAAGATGACAGCTCATCGTTAGCCAGTTCGGTCACATATGTTACAGTGGTGAATGATGTTTGATCAAGTGAAGCCCAAGGTAAGACGTGAAGAAACACGTTGTAAAGCATGCTTTGTTAATGCAAAACATAGAGGTGGCTCCCTGGAATCTAATGCAAACAGCTCCTATTTTATCCTTGTCTCATGAAATGTGCTAAGCTTAAGTGGAAGCAGCTGCCTCCTGCGCAGAGAAAGAGAGGCAGCCCCCCTTCGGTTCCCCCAGCCCCTGCCTTCAATTAGCTGCTGTTTTGCCTCCGAGTGCTGCATTATGACCACTCCTACTGTCAGAGACATTGGTAAATATGCAGTACAGTAATGAATTTGTAAATAGAGAGTGGGGCTAACGAGTGTCCTCAGCTCAGGAATGCAGTGGGTATAGATTAAGCCAGGTGTAGTTGGGGAGGGAAAAAAAAAAAAAAAGAGGCATCTCCAGGCTGGATTTTATAATTAGGGCACATGGTGTAACTCTTTTGTTTTGCGGAAGCCAGCTTTATTAATTGATGTGGAAGGTTGCTGTGTGCTATTCATTGTTTGATTAAAATGCCTGTATAAATAATTAGGCCTCTTCTGTTTGTTTTATTTTTGCACCCAATTTACATTTTCATACAGAATAAAAATGAATTAGCAAATGCATTTATTTTCTAAATTATTTTTTTTTAACCCATAGCTGTTCTTCCCTGGTCACCAGCCGCTGCAGTAATGCCGTGACCTTTGTGCCGTGCTATTCCAGAGCTCAGGAACTCCGTTCTCTTTGGCGAAGCCTCGGTCCTCCTCCCTCTTTAATGTGTGTGCTGCGGGGGGCTGCGGGCGGGCGAGCTTGGAATCCCTCCGGAAAACAAAAATAAACGCGTGTATTCAGTCACTCCTGGAAACGTAAGATCGGCTGTGTACCTGGTGGTGTTCTGCTGAAAGAGGAGCTTTCAGGCAGATGCGAATTTGCGCCTGTCTGCTTTCAGGGCTGTATAAACGGGTGAAAATTCTGCTGGTTTGTGCAGCGGCTGCAGAAACTGCTGTATATCTGGACCTGGCGTTGTGAAGGCCCCTTTTGAATGTGCCAGAGACTGTGTTATTGTTATATTGTTCTATCAGGGCCTGCCTTTCTGCGTTAATATATGAAAAATCTGCTTAGCTATGGAGCAGTCTGTAAGTTGGTAGGAAGTCCTTATCTTTGCATGAAATCGCTTCGAGTTGCGAACCAGTACAGTTAATTTCTGCACATCATTTGCCTTTTCCTTGAGAACACTGTTGAGGGGCAATGCAAAACTTGTTTATAATTATTCCTTCTTTGCTCCTGGACTGTGGAGGGCAGCTGTGGTCGTCCCCTGTCCCTCCGGAGCCAAGCAAAGGCTGCCAGGAGATGGCTCACATGATGCTCTCCCACATCTGCAGTTCGCAAACATTTGCAAAATGGCCTGAGCAGGGCAACAGTGGTGCCTACGGGCTGGTGCACCTTGAAACTGTTTTTAGCAACCTGAGGTCTGAAAGCCAACATCCTAAGCCTCGATCTCCTCTATCCGCCTGTTTGTAAAGACAAAAATAAGGAGAAATAATTGGTGTAGGCTCTTGGTTTGTTAAGAGTGCCCGACATGGTTGTGCGTGGCTGAGGCATCGCACCCAGGAAGATCTCTGCACAAAGAGCAGTTCGGGTAGAAAGTCAGGAGAACTTGGCTTTTCACTTATTTCCGCGCTCCGTCCATCTCTCCCTGGCTCGCAGGTCGTGTGAGCTGGCCCAGGGTGTAGGCAGAGGGTGTCAAAGGCGCTTTTCTTCGGCAGGCCGCAGGAGGTCCTCCCTCTGGCAGGGCTCGGCCAGGACCGCACGCTTCCTGGAGGTTTTTCAGGCACGGATCGATGAGCAAGCACAGTTTAACAGCAGCTGCAACAAGAAGAAGAGAGAGAGCTTGCTCCGTGTGGCTGATCCCCGGGGAGAAGTGGAGAATTGTCACCGTAATAAGAGAGACTCGGTTAGGAGTAAGTACCTCTCCCCGGGAAGCGAAGAAGCAGGGGCCGTCCGGCTAAGGTAGCGATATGAAGTGTTACACCACTCTTCATCTCTGAGCTCTCCAGCCAGGCTTGGTGCTTCCTGCATCGTTACCTTCTCACTTTGTTGGTAACGGTGGTGGCATCTCGATGATTGCCCCCATACAAAGAACATAACGGAGCCAGAGCCTCCTGCCTGGAGGTCTGCGGCGCTGGTGGCACTGATGCGACAGTGAGTCACTTTCCAATTGGGCCGCTGTGATTTACACCAGCGTTTTGTGCCCTGGCTGCGCGGCGGGAGAGGGTTGATTTGTATCTGGGGCCATTGCTGGCTCAGTACAGCGCATCCTTTACCGACATCTTTTTCTCGCCTTTCCTCATCCTTTCCAGTCCATCCTCCTGGCCTCGTCCACCCTTCTCAGCTTTGTGTTGTCCTCTGTGCGGTGGGACGTTGCCTGACGTGAACGCGACCACAGCTGGCAGCCCTGCAGCTGCGCCTGGGAGAGGTGATAACTCAGCCCTTCTGCCAGCAAGGGTGGATTTCAGCTGGAAAAAGTGCTTGTTGCCTTCTAGTTGAGGTTTGCTATCCACTGATAGTTTGCTTTCCCGTGTTGCGGAATTGTAGTATGCAGACAACAAATAGCAGAAGCAGAGACTCTGAGATTGTTGCCTGAGCTTTGCACATCTCTCCTATGCCCTAGGAGATACGGCAGTGTTTTTTCCCCTTCCTCATTGCTAAAAACTTGTGTTTCTTTGCTTGAATTTGCTCATTGCATACTGAGAAGTCCTTGGAGGAGTCTGTTAGTGGGGTGTTAGGCTGTGAGCTGCAGGGAGCCGGGGCCCCCAGCGAGGCTCAGGGGCAGGAGCTGGCCCCAGGCTGCTGGGAAAGACTGGCAAAGTTCAAACACTTGTAACTATGATTTAATTTGTGTTGGTTTTAATTTGCATTATTATTCTAGTAAAATTATGATTTGGAACAAAGATAGTATTTTTTTTCCCAACCTAAATGCTGCATCCTCTATTTATTCCTTTTGCCTTCACTGCCAAACACAGAGTAGTCAATGGGTGGAATTTTTTGCGAGAAATTCAGACTTCTCAATTTAAAAAAAAAAAAACCTGAGAACACGGCATAAAGACTATGCATGTGTCAGTGAGCGAGCTGTAATGCACATAGCCAAATTAAAATGATCCCACCCTCATTTTTTTCCTGTCGTTTCCATCAACCCAGCCGTAGGGAGTGAGCCCAGCAGACTGTCACTAGCAGAAGCTCAGGAGGTGTGGATCTCATCATGCTCAGCATGATCATTTCAGGGCATATCTACTGTCTGGAAGGACTGGATGCTTGGACATTCCTGTCTTAACTCCTCATTCTGCTATTCTGCACTCTTTGGTAAATCACATAATGCCCATCCACAAAATTAAGTGAGTTGTACTCGTCTGATTTGGGAGTTGAAGGTTTAAAGTCTTGTATAATGTGCTTTAACATCCTCATGCTCAAGCGTTGCTAAAATGTGGTCTATCGTATGTACCAGGTGCTTGTCCATTGTCACAAATATGCATACTTCACGTGAAATTGCACAGGATGAGTGAAGTGTCCAAATAAGTAACTTCGATGGCAAAAACGTTGTTGTTTGTGCTCTTGATGAGACTGAGACCACCTGGACAGTTTGAGTAAAATGTTGTCATTCCAAGTTGAATAGCAAGGAAATAGGTATCTGTTCAAAAGGCCAATCGTAATATTTTTTGTGCGGTTTGTAAAAAGTCTGAAGTATAAAACTTGAACTGTCCTAATCATTATTTTAACTTAAAAATACTTTCCGGTTTACTTTGTGCTGTAAGCAGTGAACTAACTGCTGTAGCGCAGTGATGCTGCACTGGGTTTCAGGCCACCGGAGAACATAGGGTAATTCTCCCTTTTTTGGGCCTTTATAGCTGCAAATATTCCAATTTGCTATTGCAGGAAAATAAGATGATAGAGGCTTGCTATGTTAGAGGTAGGGCGTGAGTATTTTCAACCTCAGTGTCAGCTGCAGCACAGCATAGTTGTGTGCAGTTTGCCTTGCCTTTTTTTTTTACTTTTTTTAACAACCAACATCCTTAATTCCTTTTTTCTTTTCCTCTGCTGTCTAATTCAGTCCGTTCGCATTAGGGAGGGCAGAGCCCAGAGCAGTTCAACCCCGAGCTGCGCGGTGGAGCCGTCGCTAGCACGGGCAGTCACGTCTAAGAGATGCAGGTCTCTGGGCTGGGCGCGGGTGAGGCAGCTCAGCGGGAAACCGTCGGGGTAAAGAGTTTGACTTGGTTGGAAAGATGCTCGTTAATTTTATTCCTTGTCATTTTGGACACGGTTCTCTGATAGTCTTTATGATCTTTAGCCATGGATTAATCTCTGCTCTGCTGAGTTTCACACCAATGCTCTTCCACCATTACGGTGCAAGGTTTCTGTGCATTCCAATTGGAAATAAATTTCTTTATTACACATTCTTTGACCTTGGCATGTTTGTAACCCTTGCGATTGTTAGAGGGGAAAAAGGAGGACTTCAGGGAATAATTGCCTTGTTTGTTCTTTGTCTCTGAAGCATTGATACCTGCAGTTCTGTGCTGAGATAATTAAATCTTAGAATCACAATCGCACCAAGAGAATCTCTCTGTTTCTGCAGGCAACGTTTTATTTTTTCTGTAGGTATAAAAGTGGATTTTCCATTTGCAAACTCTCTGCAGTGACTTTTGGGAAACGGTTATGCTGAATGTCCAGCTGGAACTGCTTTGCTTTGAGACAGGAGCTCTGAAATAGATGCTCAAGTCACCTTTAAAAATAATCATACAAAATCATGTGCACTAGAGGATAGTCAGGAATCAGGTGATGCTTCTCGGCATCCATAATGAACACAATTTTAGAACCCACTCCTCTCATAAATACTGCATTTTTGGGATAGGTCTTCTTGTATTCTCTATTGCCAAGTGCATTGGCATGACAGCAGCTTTCCTCAAAAAATTAATCCGTGCCTGCTGTCTTTTCCCGATGGGGTGACAAGCGGAGCTGGTGAAGCTCCATGAGAAATTTAGGGAAAAAAATATATCAAAAAACTCGAAAAGAAGACGCTCAGATATTTTGGAAGAAATGTGACCGAACCAGGCGATCTCTTCCCGTGGCAGCTCTTGTTGTGTTGGGTGTCGGTGGCTGCGCAGGCGCGGCCCGGAGCTTTGTGCGGGTCGTTCTACTGGAGAGCATCTCCGCACAGCTCTGCTTCGCCCTTGCACCCGGCTTTTGTTCTGTGGCTTCGCTGGAGTCTTCTCAAGCAGGAGAGTGGAACCGACAGCTGGAGTCACCTTCCTCCTAATTGAACTTGCACAAAGTTGTTTGGGTTTTTTGTTACGTTTCTTTTTTTAAATCTTGCCCCAGGTGTAAGAATTGGTTTACACAGGAGCCAGTACATTTTTTTTTTATGTGTTTCCTCTCTCCCTAAGGATGCAGCGAGATGTTCTCTCAGTGTAATCCAAGCCATTTCAAGAGCTTGTTTTGTAGCACCTACAATTTGTACAGAGAAACTTGGTTGTGCTGTGCAGAATATTTAGAAAAAAAAACCAAAACATAAAAGCAGAAAGAGTCTTGTTAGCAGCTAGGGTAGGCTCGTCGTACTTGTTGTCAGCATGTCGGGCGTGTTGGCGTGGAGGCACAAGCCTGTCTGTGGGTGAGAAGCAGCCTCGGGAGACAGGGCCTTGCTGGGGGGGTACACGGTGTCACCGCAGTGTGACTGTGCTCGCAGAAACCCCCTGCAGGATAGTCAGGAATCTCTCGCAGTGTCCTGCAGTGATGCTGGAAGGAAGCTCGCGCACGATGTGTGACAGCGAGATGCCTCAGCGACATCTCAGGTGGAACCTTTGCGACTGCGCGTCGTCGTGTGGAGGTGAAGCATTAGGCAGGGAGGTTGTCCGGAGGGGCGATGGGACCTTCTGAAGTGGCGCTGGATGTGGCTGCAGAGATGCTTCTGGAACAGGGAGGTGGCGTCTGGGTGGCAGGGGAAAGGCTGTGCTGTCCCACCAACAGCACACGTGGGCCCGAGCGTGCTGCGAGCTCAGTTTGTGAGCTGCGTGTGAGGAATAAAGCTTCGGGTTCATGCCACCCTTGAACTTAATTCTGGGTGCAGTGTGGGAGGAAATTAGAGTCTTTGTAGAGAGACTAATTTGACACACTTGTGGTAAAAGAAAGCATGATGGGGCAGAATACCTTGCAGAAAAGAGAGGGAAGAGGATGTGTTTCTGTTTGCTTTCCTGGAGACCGGTAAAATCCCGTCTGGTGAAGATATCTTGTTACAAATCCAGTGGTCTGAAGGCGTTGTGCTCAAGGCTCTTCCAAATTAGCTCAGCTGAAAGAACCAGCCTGGACTTCAGGGCTGGAGGAAAATTCAGGGGACTGCAGTGCTAATTACATCGCTTACCTGTGTAGCGTTGGCTGCGGAGATTGATGCATTTTAACGAGGCTCATCTAACCCGCAAAACCCCCGATGCTTAGGATAGCAACCTCTTAAGTGTGATCACCCTCATGTGGTGTTACCTTCCCAGCAAAGGTAATGCAGATCTATTCCCGTCTCAGCACTAAGTTCACATTAACTGAAGGATTAATGAAGGAATGTACCCTCCAAAGGCTCCCTGGGTTTTCCTGCCGGCCACAGCACTTGCTTCTTGCTGGCTCTGCCTTTACGTCGGTGATGCTTTAGTAGAATTTCAATGTTTTTAGCTGCAGATTAGCACACAGTATCGTAATATAGCTACCAAAATCCTGTGAGTTTTAATAAGGACTTTCTTTTTCGTCGTACCGTTCTGTGTATATTGTTTCCAGCGGCCTTGTCTGCAGGCTGTTTCGGAGGAGCCCTCTGGTCAGACACGCTGTGGGGAGCGGTGAGGGAGGGTTTCCAGTTGGCCCTTCCCTAGTGGGTACTAAATGCTTTTCTCCAGGAAGCTTTCCCGGCTTTGCATCCATGGTGATTGGCATATCTGTGTCTGCTTTATTGCAACTTCTGAGCCACGTTTTCCAGAGGAGAACACTGTTCCCCTTAAATTTGAAGGCGTGAAACAAGCTGCTTGGCTCAGGCTCGCTGTAAATCTGGCCTCTGCAAGCAGCAACCACTGATATTTTCACATTGTAAAAGCTTGACATCTCTCCTTTTAGTGATTTGGGGATGGAAGAATTGGTTCAAAAGTCGATGTCCTGTTGTGAGCTACCAGAGGGACTGTGGCGCTCGAGCTGCTGGAGGTGGCCATGGACGATTGCAGTGGTGCGAGCCTGGGAGCAGCCCTGGAGAGAAAAAGGCAATTCCATGGAAAACTGCAAAAGAACCTAAAATGTATTTGATCCTGTTCCTCTGCCTGAGTAAATAGGATATCAGGAGCTGGAGAGACTCATTGCCAGATTTTCAGTGCTAGAAGGGAGCCATCGTGTTTGCTGAAGGTTGTTCAAACCTCCCTTTGTCATGATAATGAGGCAGTGCCTGGGCAGCACACACTGCCAGCCACTGCAGTGGTTTTCTCTTGTTCTCATCCAGACTATTTGGAGAAAGAGAGAGAGAGAGAGAGAGAGAGAGCGAGACAGGCTGCTGAACGTGCAGTTGACCCAGTCTGAAGCACATCAATAAGCTATAAACGCTGCTTTGTGCGGATAGCCAGGAGAGAGCCATTAGACGACCTGTCTTGCAGATTTTTCTTCTTTTACTGCTTAACCTTTTGTTGAAGTTCCTAGGAATACAAAAAAGGGAAAGCGCTGAGAAAGAAATAAAGGGGTGTTTTGGGGTGTGGGACTGAGCATCGGGGACCCCGGGCTCCACGTCTGTGTGGCCGGGACTTTGGTTCTCGGTTTGCAGGCTGGATGAAGATGTCATGTCTGCCATCCTTTAGGTGGGGGAAATAGATCTGGTGTTATCATTGCTCTTGGCTGCAGGAACACACACCAAGGGCAGCCTGGCCGGGCAATTTGCTGATGGAAAGGGGTTGCCCAGATGACAATCGCTGCTGGAGCGGAGAGGGCAGGGTTACAGTGGGCATTCTGGCTGTGGGTCTTCCTATCAGGTTGCGTGGCTTGTTCTGATTTTTTTCCTGTTGGCACCACGAAAGACTGTGTTCAAAGAAAATCCCATGGTTTAGTCCTTCAGATAACAACCCGGGAGATGGGGCCCAGCTACCAAGTGTCGGTCTGACTTTAATGGCAGCAGTCATTAAAAGATGCTGTAGGCTTGCGTCTGGCTTAATGTAATTTTTACATTATCTTCTTTCGATCTAACATTGACTTAAGTTAGTTGGTACACCGTGTGGTAAGTTGAAGAGGAGCAACGTGTTGGTATTGAACATTTCCTGATGCAGAGGCTTAATCTGACCTGGCAGGATCTCCTTGGGCAAAGTCCGATTGACTCAAAGATGGTGTCTGCTTGAGAAAGGTTTGTGCTGGCAGGGAGGTGTGAGAGCAGTTTACGTTATTTAGAGCAGCATCAGTTAGACACGGCAATAAATGGCTGAAACGCATCGACTTTTGTTACCTCTTTATGCACATGGTCTAAAATGTTGGGGTTTGTTTTTCCCATTTTGGCCACCTTCGCAGCGTTCGTTACCATTAGAGACCCACTGCAGTTTGGGAAGCATAAGTGAGGACAGGATTGAGTCCTTCCGTATTGATCTGGTTTGGGAGAGCCACGCATATTCACCTTTCTTTTTTAAGAGAGTTGGTCCTAATCCCTTATAAGGTGCTTATGTGAAAGTGCACAAGTGGATTTGTTATCAGTACGTAAAATAAGAGAAGCAGATGTCAGAGATCAGAAGGAGGAGTTCCCAGCCCACTCCCGGTCAGTGTGCGGTTCTCCGAGCTGCACATTTATTAAGAATTTGTCCAGCCTGGTCTGGTTCTCTTGCTCTGGCAGGTTTACCACATCCCTTGAGATTAACTGCGCATCCTAATGAGGCGAGAAGATTTTAATCTTAAGTTTTCTTTTTTAGTAATTTCATTCGTTTTTTCCTCCTAATAGCCCCCTATCCTGTTTTATTTCTGCTTGATGTTTACACATTTCCAACACATATAGATATATATCTTGTCCTGCTAAGCTATGCTCTTGCTTAGAGCTGGACGTGTTCAAATCTTTTGATGTTTCCTTAGAAATTTTTCCCTTCAAACCCTTAAACATTTTGGTTGTTTTCTTTGTACTCTGTTCAATTTGTCAATGTCTTTCTGGTAATGAGGTGTCCAGAAGTGAATACATTATTCCATTTATGGATTAATTACATCTGTAGAGAGTGGGGACTGTAACATCCTGCTATGTGATATGTGCTTCTGTGTTTTCTGTCTCTGAAACTAAACTGTCTTTTTAGCTGCCGCATCCTTCTGCGATTTCGTCTCTCGAGCTGCCTCCCCTCCGTCTTTCCAGGTCCCTGTTTGGATGGAGGCATTCCCAACATCTCCTCCTCAGAGCATGGCTGTGTTTGGGGTGATAAATCTCATCGGTATCGGGTTTTATGTTTTCCAAACAGAAAAATCTGTGTGTGGTTTTCCCATCTTCTTTCAGAATGGCAGGTTTGGGAGGGCTTCCTGAAGAGGACGGGGAAATTTCTTCTTTGAATGCTGTTGACAAGGTGGTCCTGAGAGAAGATGGGCACCTTTCTTCATTTCAGATGTCCCCATCAATCAAAGCAATACTTTCTTTGTATGTATCTCTTTTTCCTGTCGAGCCCTGCAATGTATTTCAGTGCATAGAAGGTGAAATTTAATAAACCGTATTCTTTCCTCTTCCAGATTGTTAACAAAGCTGTTCAGATTAAATCTAACGCAGATCCATGTGATACCTTGGCAATTTCCTCCATCTCCTTTGTTTTGTGAGTCTTGAATCAGCTTTTCGATGTATAAATACATGGAGGTTCAAATCGATGTGAATCTATTTGGGGTCTAATGTGTGTCTCCTGGCGTGGATGGAGTGCGCGGGCAGGGTCCCTTGGCTGCCGTTCAGCTTTTGGTCAGGCCTTGGGGGAAAAGAGTGCTCTCTCAGTTGGTGTCTAGTCTTGCAGATGCTAAATCTTAATCCCTTTTAAAGTAGGGAGAATTGAGGCTGCTCAGATTTTTTTTGCAGGACTATTGCTTTTAATTTCAGGACCGACTCTTGAAAATGCTCCCCTAATCCATGTGGCATTTCCTTTCTTCTTTTCATTAAATAAATAATTTGTGCTAACAAACCAACTGTGCATAACAAGAGGTGTTCTCTGCAAATCTGTACTTCTTGCAGCTTGCTCAGCTGCTATCTGCAACAAATACTTTTTTCTTCATGTTTTTCCATTCTTTTGCTAGCAATAGAAGTTAATTGCATCCATCCATTTAAGTAATTTCCAGAATTAGGTATTAGACTTACGTTTTGAAGGAATTTGCTAGGTTTCCCTTTTAAAAAAATAATTCTTCACAAATAACAACACTTGATTTCTTTGGTTAATTGCACAGATTGAGTGATTTGGCACATGTCTGCATTTTCCAGATACTCCCTTTTTCTCTCCTTTAGTGGTAGCTATTTTTATAAACTCACCATCACTCTCTGATAGCGCAGGCATCTTTTCTTAATTTACTTTTGAAGACAAATTTAATAAAGGAATTCCCCTTCTTAGCCATATTTGAATCATTCTTTTTATCTTTTATTAATTCCCCTACTTCTTCTTAACCAGATTTTCATTTGTACGTTTATAAGTCCTCCCTCATTCCTTAATCCTTTTGTCTGGCATTAACTCATACTGTATTTTATTGTTAACATTTAATTGACTGTAGGATTTAAATGTCCATGTGGTGCTTGCTTGTTTGTTTTCATCCTTGTTTGCAGTACTATTCTTCTTAGTACTCCAGCTTTTATGAAGACATACTGAATGCTTAAATGCTTAGGGTTTGGGGGGGGGATTTATCTGCTTGTTAGGGGGTTTGTGATTTGTTTTGTTGTTGTTCTGGTTTTGTTTTTGCAGTGTTATGTTAATTGTGGTGTTCTTCTGAAGTTGCCAACTGGCACCTTTTCAGCACAGGTGGAACTTAACAGAACCCTTTTCATTGTCTTTATGGATGCTGGAGGTGCCTGATCTGGAAAGACGCTGGGAAAGTCTTACAGAAATGGGTCTCAAATTTTAGTGAGCTCATGATGAAAAGATAAGATCCAACTGAACTCTCTAACAGCTATAATGCAAAATTATATCCTAGATAAATTCAGGCTGACTTGGAACTGCCCTTAGTAACCTTTATTTTTTTTTTTTTTTTAATTTCTCATTATTTTTCAGTCCACCTTTGGATTTGCAGCAAAAAGCTAGAGCCTCTTTGAGTTGATCTTTTCAGTGCTGATAACTCAACACAATAATTTAGTCAACCTGATCTTCCCTGTTGAATTTCAGCTTATTGGCATTATAATTAATTTTGACATGTAACACCACCCCTCCAACTTTCACTCCCAAATCTATTAATGTGTAATGATGAAAAGTATGCTCTGTGCATAAAATTGTTTGGGAATTATAGATCTTACATCCTTGTTGTCTGAAAGTAAGAGAATGTGAATGCATTAACTCCTGCCAGCTGTAGCTTGCTGTCGTCAGCAAAACAACCTGACATTTCTTAGTTTGTGGTGACAACTTATCTTTAGTCTAAGCCAGAAAGTTAGTGATGTATTTTATTACAACTCGAGCTCAAGTATTTCAGTGCAGTATCTTTTCACTGTACTTTCTAATGTGCTAATTATAAAATACTGGACTGCATTACATCACGTCCAGCCTCACTGCTTTGTAGTATTTATAGGACTGCAGCTTCTCTCGCTCGGTTTTCATCAATTTACGGAATTTTATGAAGGCCGTTGGTGGCAAAAAAAATCCACCCCCAAAAAACTCCTGGATGCGTTTGTTACAAAGGCCATTAGCGATTACATCACTGGCATGTACTTGGATTTCATTTTCCTTCCGTACTTAGTAAAACTCCAGAATGAATGCCCATGAGGAATTAAGCTATAAAGACGCTGGCAGAGGAAGTACGTTAAAAGCAATTAGCAGAAATTTAACAAAGTAGATGAAAATTGAATCTCGGCGCTCCCAGAACTTCCAGCAGGCGCTCTGCAGTGCCGGCCATGGGGATTTGGGAGGAGACGCGCGGTGCTGGGGGTGCGGGAGCTGCCAACAGCACCCAGGGCTCCTCCTGGATCCCGCGTCTTGGGAGCTGTCGGAAATTCCAGGAAATGCCCATTTTCACATCCAAGAGTCTTCTTGTTGGCTTTGGTTTTTTTAACGGTCCTGTCATGACAGTGTGTTTGATGGAGATGCCAATTCCTGACTGTCTTTGGGTTTGGGTTCTCTATTTTTGTTTGTTTCCTTCTTCTTTTTGCTTGTTAAAGGCAAAGGAAAATGGGCAGATTGTCCTGCCTGGGGAGCAAAACTGAACAGCTGGTGTGGTTTTAGATCAGAAGGGGAGAAACCAAGAGCAAACGAGTGCTTGGAGTGAGAGAGAGAGAGAGAGAGCAAACATTTAGGGGAAAACCCATTTCACTTTATTCTGCAAACAAAATGGAAGCGCTAGCAAAAGCAGAGTGTCTGATCCACTGAGGATTGGGGTGATGGGCTTAATGCTTTTCAAAATAACCATTTAGAGTGTGCCCTCTTCCCAGTGTGCAAGTGAAGTGTCACTCCAGCTTCTCCGGTCTCTGAAAGACAGTGAGGTGGAGGAGACTCTTGTTATTTCTTGTATCAGCGATATAATTTAACCCATCTATTGTTATTGGCAGATACTGAACTAGAACGCTCTTTGAAAGGAAACTGAGGATGGAAAAGGACCAAGATGCAGCAGAGCACTTTGGCTTTGCCAGGTTTGGTGCGGTGGTGCGTGCCGGGCCCCAAGGAGGAGGAAGGGAGGTGCGGGTGGGTGCTGTGCACCCTCTGCAAACCCGGCTAAGGGGTGGCCCAGGAGCAGAACGTGCCAGCCGAGCAGGGACCCGCCCGGGGTCGATCACCTCCCACCTCCTGCCGTGGGGCAAGGGACGAAACCTGGGCTTTTCCCCAAGACTCAAACAAATGCAAAAGCTTGGAAGCAAATTAACAGTTGGAGCAGGTCAGCCATCGTACATGGGCCTTTGGCAGATGCTCAGCAGAGCACGGTTTAGTAGCGCAGCCTCGTTCACAAAGCACCATCATGTTTCCTCCTGTCTTGGTGTCTGGGATCAGCCCAGGCATGGAACCAGCTCCGGGTACCACCCTTGTCACTCAAAACAGCCTGTTGTGTCCTCTGGCTCCATATATACTTCATATATACTTCAGTTACTACCGTAATCTTGTATTTTCTACTAGTTACTAAGTTATCTTTCTCCTGACTGCTGTGCTTTGAAGAATATGGTCTTCAGGCATGGGATTACCCGATGACATGTTTCATGTAGATGAGGTTCTTAGGGACATCTTTTGGAGGTGGACTTGACAGTAGCAGGTTAATGGTTGGACTCGATGGTCTTAAAGGTCTTTTCCAACCAAAACAGAAGGTCTTTTCCAGCCAAAACACCACAGCCCTGCACAGCCTGGGCTGTAAATGTGGATGGGAATGCAACTGCTTATCGTCCCCATTTCTGCCACAAATACCCAAAACTCCCTGCTTTCCTCCTCTGGTTTTCCAGGATTGCCAGTGAGGACCAAAGCGGGGAAGTTCACTTTACCTATAGCTGGGCACAACATCTGGGTACAATATGCAATGAAGTTGTCAGGCGTGCTATCAGGCACCTCAGTGGGGTTTTTTTACATTCTACGTACCCGAAAGAATGGTCATCTTAAATGGCTTTCTTGCTCCAAAGCACTTTATCATATTATCAATTGATTTTGAAGCTTGATTCCTTACATTGATAGATACTAAAAAGCTCACCAGCGTTAAATAACAAACCCCTCCATCTTCCCCCTTGCATTCGATCTGGCTGTTGAAGCGGCTCAGCGGTTTATTCCTGTTTTATTTGAGAACACGTGGGCTCAAAGGGAAGGTAAATGTTGCCTGGGCTCTCGGTTTATGCAGCATGAAGGTGCTGGAGTTGCAAAGAAACCGGCAGTATCGGCAGGTCCCAGATGCGTGCCCATGCTCCTTGTTCTCCCTACAAACTTCGGAGCTGAGAAATGATTTTCAAAACGATTCAAAATTTGCTCTGCAGCTGAGAAGTGATTTCCAAACCCCCATCTCCTGGCAGAGATCAGGGTTCTCTGCCCGGCTGGGAGCTGCTGCGGCCTAGCAGTCTTTCTCCAAAACCTCCTGTATTACGCATATTGTGAGTTTAATGTAAAGGTGTCAGGTATCTCTGAAGAGAAATTAAGAGAATGTCAAAGGTAAAACTAAACAAAAGGGCAGATACAAAACGGCTGTAAATGAGGTGGAAATTGCAAGCAAACAGACAATAGAAGAAAGTTGAAGTAGCAATTTGTTCTCCTTCGCACAAGGAAATGCGCTTCATTTAAAAAAAAAAAATCTTTCAGGAAGCTGCACTTCTAAATACAGAACTAAATATACCCTGGAAAAACTGAAACTGGTTATTGTGCAGCCCCTCTGAACGTGCACACAGGAAAACAAGAGTGGATATTGATTGACAGAGTTAATCTGTCCTTAATAAATGTTTTATTTAAATATTCATTTTTCTCATTTGCATCACTTTTTTGCTTCAGGCCGTCTCTCAGTGCTTACCTTTCCCTGGCTCCTCAGCCCTGAGCAGCGATGGGCAGGATCTGGGCTGTCCTGGGACTCTGGCAACCGGTGGCTCCCATAGGGATCCTTCCCACAAGCGTGGAAGCTGGGAAAGCCATTGAGCTCTCAGTGGAAGATCATTTTCTCCTTGAAATAATAGCCCACCATTTTTCTTATAACTTCTCTTGAGATAAAAGCAACAGGACTAAAAAACTGGCAAGGTGAGAGCTGCTCCTGTACGTTGAAGGTTCTTGATGATAAAAGAGTGAGAGATGGAGGCACATTGAGGTGGCATTTCAAAAGCATTTCTCATGGTTTTCCAGAAAAAAAACAAAGGAGGATGCAAGTCTTTTTTTGCTGGCTGTACCAGAGTGATCATGCAAGTTCTCTTCCAGTTGTTAAATTCTGGAATTGGATTGGATTGGATTGGATTGGATTGGATTGGATTGGATTGGATTGGATTGGATTGGATTGGAAAGCTGGAGCCGAGGCAGTTCTCACTAGGACTGGCTGCTTGAAGCATCGTGAGTTCACTCAGCACCAACAGAAATCCACCTCAGTTGGTGATGTCCAAGTGTGGCTGAGGTGGTTGCTTTTCATGCAAAGAATTGCTGGATGGGATGAAATGCCCATCAGAACTGCAGCTGTAGGGGACTTTAAGGATTTTACTAATTAAGAGATATTTATATTTGGTTCGCACGCCGGCGGGAGAAGAAGGAACAATTTCTTCCTTCCTTTTTCCCCTTCTTAATCCATAGCTGAGCCACACCAGGACATGTCCCATCCCCTTCCGCAGCACGTCCCAGCCAGCAGAGCCACCATGGTGCTGGGATGTGCTTCTTGGGCCAGCCGAGGAGAAAGGAGCGTTTTTCCACAGGTTTGGAAGGTGGAAAGTATTTGATGGGTGAAGAAATTCACCTGCTTTGTTTCAGGCATCTCAGAGTCATTGTGTTGGACCTGGGCTTGGCCAGGGACTTTCCAGATATTGCGTCCTGGGAGCACGGTGTGGGTCCGATGCTGCCTCCCCACCAATGCTCATGTGCGCAGTTCTCTGTGTGAATTTCTTTAATCTCGTTCTTCTCAATGGGAAATTTGTGAGTACTTGTTCTTCTTTGCGTCCAACTCTAAAAAATTCATTGGGATAATGTTTGTGACATGAGGACTTCCTCCCCACTTCCAGTTTCTGTGGTTCCAAACCTCCCTAGATGTGTCCCTGGGACAAGCCCTTGTCTTTCCACGGGGATTTTGTAGAATAGATTTTGTAGAGCTGGGGAACGCTCATAGACGCAAAACATTTCCACGTAATAGCACAGAGATCTTCTTGATTTAGGTGAGAAATAAATGGCGTAAACAAGGCTAACTTTTGCATTAGAAAGAAAGCCAGGGAAAATGCCAATATCCACCCTCCAAAAGTAAACAAAATTGAGAAAAAACCCACCAGACTCTACCACATCTACGCAAATACATGAGCTTGAATATCCGTGATTTCTTATGTGCCTGCATAAAGCTTCAGGTGTTCTCTAAAGTTCCGATTGCTTTTTCATATGCGAATTAGTGATACGATTTCTGTACTGCTTGTAAGAAATGACGCAAAATTTGTTTAAAAGATCTAATGAGTCCTGGGTTGTCTGCATCACATAACATCGCCGTGCTGCGTCGTATGCATCAGGCCCTGTTAAGTATGTCTGCATTTTTCTTCAAAAGATGCCATAACCATCAAAGATACTTACTATAAATTATCTGAACGTGTGGATTTTTTTCTGTATAGCTATATCTGCATATCCAGGATATTAAAAGGAATGTGTTTTCCTTCAAGGAGATAGTTTGTATGTTGGAATTCTTAGAGCATCTGCAGAGCCCATTTGTTTTATCTCAATTTATCTTCTTTTACCCATTTGTGGTTTGTTGTTTGGGTTGGTGGGGGGTTTTTTTGTTGTTTTGTTTTTAATTAAGGTTAATGCTAAAGCAATTTATAGAACTGGAATAATGCAAAGCTGAATCCTGAGTGGTGATAAAAGCTTCAAGGAGGAGGGATCCTGTTGGTTTTGCCGTGAATAGCCCTTCCACGCTGAGCAGGTCGGCTGGACGATGCTACCTGAGAAGCTGTGGCTAACCCAGACACAGCCTTTTCTTCTTCTCTGGATGAAAATCCCGTCTTGTTATTGATGTGAGGATAAAGAGCAGATGCGTACGGTAAAATACAGCTTATTAAACTGTGGTTTTGATTGGTTAATTACTTTCTCCGCGTTAATAGAAGATCAGGGCTGTGACTGTCGTTTTCAGAATTCAGCAGGTTCTTTTCTGCTGCTGTAGAAGTGACTCAGTACAGTTCCTGCTTTGATTTACAAAATTGGATTTTAATCTCTTTGAAACCATTATGCTAAATCAATTTTTAACATAGCAGAGCATGGAGGTACAAAGCCCCTCTTGTTCTCTCGCTGCTAACTCTTTGGATGAGCGAGCACCATATAAACAAGACTTAAACGGCATCTGTGTGGAAGAGCTTTGCCGGGGTGGAAATACAGTTTTGCTCTATTATGGCGATTAGCTCCTGTCACACGGACAAAGAAAATATAGGTAAAGCTGCATTGGCTGCTGCTGTCTTTCGGTAACGCTGCAAGCGCGCGGAAAGGTGCAGCTCGGAGCGATGACCGTCCCTGCATTGGTGGCTTCTGCTGCGGTGGCAGCCGGGAAGGACGCGAGAGGACTCCCCGGTATTTGGGGTTTTGGGTTCCCCCACCTCTCCTTAGCCTGGTGCCAGAGCTGTTGAGGCTTCAGATGAATCACCTCGCCGGTGTTTCGGATTTCTGGCGGCAGTAGCAATTGGGCAAGCGGCCAAATCTAGCAAGAGCAGCGATAGTGAAGAATGGGAAGCTCATGTGATTTCATATGGAAAGCAGGTCAGGAAGAGTTTTAAGATAACCCCGCATGCACATGTCTGCATTTGTCCTTTATCTTCCTCTTTTTTTCCAAAATCCATGCTATCCCACTATGTAGCTTATAAATCAGACCTACTGCAGGGTGGGAGGGGACAAAACCCTTATGAAAGTAGATCCGAGCCACAGTATTTCAGACTGCGCAAAACCTCTGAAAATTCAAGTTTATTTAGATTCGTCCTCCTTGCCTATTCCCCTTTTTGCGATGCCAATTGCACGTCCTGTTTGTAATCTTTGCCCAGCAGCTTCTGCCCCAAACTCTCCAGGGAATAAAATCTGGAATCGATCCTTAAGAGGCTTTTTTAATATACTTTGATTTGAAACTTGGAGCGTGAGACCTTTCAGAAAACTTTACTGACACTTCTTAACAACCATGTCACTGAGCCTGATCCCATCATGACCTGGAAGATTCTGCTCTGTTTTACTCCCTCCTCAAGTGAAAAGTGGCAATTTATACTTGGCCCAATTCACTTTCATAAAATACAAAAAGAAGCATTGAAGTTAATTGCAAAATAACGAGATTTATGTAGGAAGATGAAGTGAAGATAAATGTCTTACTCCCTCAAAATCTCCTTTAGGAAAAAAAAAAAAAGTCTGTTGCAAGATTTGGGCAATTTGCTGCATAATAAGTCTCATTACCTAAAAGCTGAGGATATTAGTGAAACGGTGATCCAGAAATGAAGTAGCTGTGTCATCTGTATGTGATGAGTTAAATCCGTGAAGGCCTACGATGGCTCTCAGTTTTTACAATGTCAGCATGCTGTGCCTCTGGAGTTACGGGATGACAGCCTGTGTTGGCTAAAAGCAGAGAGCATGGGCAAGTACAGCATCTCTTTGCACTTTCTTTTCTCTGCCTTGCCACTGCAATTAAAAGGGACATTGCATTCCTTTTTCTCCTTGTTAACCCGGACAGTGACATCATCTTGGGGCCTGTGGTGCGTTCAAGGTAGATGAGAAGCAGCAGCACAGTTCGAGGGGCTGGGGAAAGGGCAGCGAAGGCTAGTATCAGATGTCAGTATTGAAAACAAGAGAGACTTTATTTTTTCTGGTGGCAAGGCTGCCAGTCTAAGTTCCGATGTAGTACAAAGAGTATAAAACAAGTTCAAGAGTATAAAACTGAGAGTATAGTCTTGGCTGATGGAAACAGCTCTTACATTTATTTTCCCATAATGTCATTAAAGTAGTCATCGAGTAGTTCCTGTAGAAGATGGTCTCTTCATAATGTTGAGCCTTCTTTATCATGGATTTAGACCAGTTGGAGAAGTCTGCCCTGCCCTCAGGTCTCCACGAGAGAAGATCCCAGGGCTCAGAACTGTGCTCCTAGTGACCCAGCTGATGACAGAAGAGCTGGCTTGGTCCACCCACATGTGGGTCAGTGGTGGTGCTCCCAAAATACACGGCTTGCCTCCTCGAACCCTGCTGGAATGCTTTTCCTTCAGCTCAGCCTTAAACTAGGTCCTGCTGACCCTCTGTGCTTGGCTGAGGACGTATGTGTGTATCTGCGTGTGACAGGGGGAGGTGACGTGAGTACCGAGCCGCATGGGGACGTTCCCCTGGAGAGATGCTCAGAACAAGGGGTTCTCCATGTCCAGCAGCTGCAGCAGCCAGAGCACCTAGAAGAAAATAGCAGAGGAGTAAATTTAGGAGAGAGAATCATGAGAAAAGTGGGCAGGATTGGGGCGAAGAGTCTGGGAAGGGAGATTTTTGTCCCATCAAACCAAACTGTGGTGGTGCTGGCGGCAAGAGGAGAGCAATGACAGGTCTGTTCGATCGTCCTGTCCGTGGTATCGCACCGCTGTTGCATGTTTCTGGTTTAGTCTTTGTTCCTCATTGTTGAGCTGTTCCTGCCTTCTGCATACTCGCTTCCTTTTGAATAGCACCGTAATTGAGGTCCTAGGGGCTTTTGCGTTGCTGAAAAAACTTGGTTCTGGTCCCCATCTTAGGCCAAAATGGCAACTTCCAACCCCCTTCTGAACGGCATTGGTTTAACTTGAAGGTGAGCCACGTGAATTTGCTAATAATCTGTGATTATTCCATGCTAATCTTGCAGTTGTAGAGAATGGCTCCCATTGACATTCAGCAGATGAGTTATTAATTATTTCCCTTTATATCGTCTGCCCTTCAGACCAGATTTCTCAACACCTTTTGGTCTACATTTGTTAGCTGTACTGTTCGACACTGATTAGTTCTTTATGCTCGCTTTTCCCAATGTAGGTAATATTGTTAAGCATCCCCTCAAAATACCAGTTTCTTTTACTTGGGTAATGGTCTTACTGGACAAATCACCGCTGCCTTGTTGTTTTGCAGGCTGTGGGATGTGCGATGCCCTTTGGAGCGGGCAACCCAAGCTGAATCTCGGGGTGAGACGTGGCACAAAAGCTCGGGGTGACAGGCGAACAGGCGAGAATCACTGTAACCTTGCTGTGTTGCTGGTGCTGGAGTATAAAAAAACCATTTCAAAATGCTGCACTGAACTACTTTGTTATAAGCCAGGATCCCGAAATAACCACCTTTCAGTTGGTAAAATAAATTATAAAAGTCTTTCAGATCCAAATGTAATGGTTGGGCAAATTAATCCATTGTTGTATTGTTATAGTGCTCTAATCATATTTTTATATATCCCAGGAGTTGGAACTAAGAAGCATTTTGCTGTCATTGCAAACACAATAATAAGAATAGTCTTAACAAAGTGACGTGCACTAAGTTGACTTTCTGCAATACATTTCGGCGGAAATTACAGATGCTTTTTACATTTCATTATCATTAAGGTACAAATAACTTTCTTGTATTGAAAACCAGGCCTACTTTATCTGGTTTAATAATTATATTGAGGCTCATTACGGACACCTTGTTTGTAATTCTCGCTTTTCTTATTGAATTCTAAATGTGTTATTACAAAAGTATGTACTTTAACAGATGGAGTATATTATGGCAATGTTTAGTTCCAGTTGATCTTTTCTAAAGAACAAGCTGAATGAGCTCGGGCTAAACAAAACCAAGTCAACATCTAGCTCGATTTTTTGGGTTGGGTTTTTTTTTTAACTTCTGGCATTTTTCCGTCTGCTTGGAGGGGAAAGAGCAGAAAGCAGAGCAGAAAGCAAGAAAAGCTGTGGAATTGAGCAGGGCAGGGGGAAGAGGTGCGATGAGGAAAAGGTGTGGAAACTGCATCGCAGGCAGGGGAGACTTCTCCAAGAAAATATCTTAGTTGATGTCAAGGTTGTCTCATTTGCCAGTGGGATATTGCTTTAATGGTGTTCTTTTTTCCTCTCCAGTTTACATAATGAGATCAAGCTAATTAAACCATGTCTAGCTCTGGGAAAAGATCAAAATGTGAGCTCTTTTTATTTCTTTTTATTAAAGCCTTCGCCCTGTAATGGAAGATTATAGGAAATACTTTGCTACCCATGCATCTTGCTCATCTCTGACAAAAATATAGCTTCTCTTTTTTACTTATAGTTGATCATGCGTCAGGAACTTGCAAAAGGTGCATGCTTGGTATGGTTGTGTAGATTTGATAGAGGAGTAATAAGAAGTAGATGCAGTCAGGTATTTTATGCGAAAGCCAGCAACAGTAAAACCTACTGAGAGGTGTCGTTTTCTGTGAAGTTGTGGAGTGGTTGCTTAGATCAGTTTATTCAACACATTTCTTGTTACGCACAGCTGACTGACCATTGCCATGTAGAGACTCAGGGGTCTCCTTGGACCTGAGAACGCTTTTTTACGAACTCCCCAAATCTGAAGATATCTTTTCCCATTCGATTTTGCTTTCATTAAAAAAAAAAGAAAAAAGAAAAAAAAAGCAGAGGGATGAAATTGCAGTGATTTTTGTTGCGGGTTAAATGCAAATGTGGACTCACTGGACTTCAGGGTGCAAC
Organism: Pampusana beccarii; assembly: GCA_013399365.1. Taxonomy (NCBI): domain Eukaryota; kingdom Metazoa; phylum Chordata; class Aves; order Columbiformes; family Columbidae; genus Pampusana; species Pampusana beccarii. The sequence continues at coordinate 62,467 of VWYH01010873.1, read as the reverse complement.
TGCGGTCCCAGATGTTGTGGTGTGTTGTCACTAGGTGCCATCGCACAGCCGCGGTTGCTGGCTCCCGGAGATGCTGTGATGCAGCGCTGGCAATCCAGCCGTCGGCGTTTGATGTTCAGCTTCTCCCCGCTCTGAGGTCACAGGTCCGAGTCCTCCCCGATGTCAAATACCTGCGAGCGCATGTTGGTGGCGTTGTCATCATCTTGCCATGGACTGCAGCACTTGCCAGACTAGATTATGAGAAGCTTTACAGGCTGATATTAAGGCAAGGGACTATTGCCAACGTTAATATATTACTGTATTAGATAGCGCTAATTATATTTCAAGCTGAAATGATCCTGGAAGGACGGAGAGGCAATGAGGGCTCTCCCATGCCTTCTCCCCCTTGCAGAGGAGGCAAGGTTCAAGTATTATTTTCTCTTCCACAGGGGAGGAACAGCTGCGTCAGGGCTGGGAAGTAAGTTTATCCTGATTGAGCTGAATTGCAGAGTGCCTTTTAGGTTGCATCGAAATCACGGCAATTTCGCTTCCCTCTGTGACAGAACGCGGAGCTTTCCACTTTGATCCTTGGTGTAGATTTGGAGAGAAGAAGGAGGGGGAAAAAAAAAAAAAAAAAAAAAAAAAAAAAGCAGGAAAGCTTTTGTTTCAGGCATGTCTGCGTTTCCCCACCTGACAGCGTGTCGGTGGTGGCTGTGCTTTCCCGGTGTTGCACACGCTGAGCCCCCCGTGGAGCCCGGGGGGGCCCCGCTTGTGTCTCTTGTACCATCTTCCCTGTGCTGAGCTCTGCCGTCTTCTGGGGAAGAAATTGGCTCCGTGTGGAAGCAAAGCTCGATCCCAGACTCACAGGGTTCAGCACGAGTCTCTCCTCGCCTTGATGGATCTTGGATAAAGCTTTGTAAAGCAACTGTTTATATGTTTGGTTTTTTCTTTCTTTCTGTGTGAGGTCTTAAAATACATTAGGGTTAGTGGAATGAGGGAAATTGGGAAGCGCTGCCTGTGGCGGACGGATGGGCAGAAGCACTCGGCAGTCCCGGTGGTTTTGCAGCAGCAGGGGTGCGGGGATGTGGCTGATGGGCGGTGGGCGGTGGTGCAGGAGGGGGCAGCGCTGGTTTTCTCCACCTTGAAGTTCCCCTCCCGTTCTCACCCCATCGTAATACGTTTGCCCCCTTCCTTGGAGAGAGCGTTTGAGCTCCCGTGTAAAATTTCTTTTAAATGAAAGAATCCTTGCCATAATTAAACTTATATCTGTGCTTTCCTTCCCTGTACAACTTCAGCAGCTAACTGCACGCACTTAATAATGTTTTTTTGCTGTATTTCAGTGGTATGAATGTACATGAAAATTACAGCAAAGGCATCATTTTTTTAACAGCTGTGTTTAGTTGAATAACAGATTTAGAAAGTGCAGACTTTAATTAATCTGTGTTTTCTGCTGGGATTTCAGCACCATCTGATTTACTTTTCATGGCTGAAAAGTGTAATTGTAGTTTTTCCCTTTAGCTGCGAGTTTATCCTCCCAAGAAATTGATTTGGTTCTTCTTTTTCTTAAAGCAAACTCAATATCAAGCTAATGGTACCTGGTATGCAATACAGATAATGCACTCACTCGGACCGCTACGGGGCAGGCGTGGAGAACAAGAATCTGTCAAATGACACAATTTGCTCAGAAACGCTGCGTTTTGTCCTCCCTGCCTTGTTGCACGCTGGCAGCCCCAAAAGCAGGGTTGGAAAGGCTGCGTTTGCAGCCAGCAGCCCAGATCCTGGGCTGTACCCTGGGCTGGGGCACAGCTGGTTGGCTACAAGGTGAGGACGGGTGTCACTGGAGGAACCTCCAAGCAGGAAGGATTTTCCCAATATTTAATGTAATTATTTTAGTTGGAATTACAGTAAGAAGACTCTCCCTCTCTGTGCTTGCTCGTCATTGTAAAGAAGTGTTTGTGTGAGACAGTTGCTGAAACTTTTCAGATATTGCTCAGAAAACCTCTCTGCAGAAGGTGCAGGTGGATGCCTGGGGTTTGCGTACAGCTGTGGGGGAAGCGAGGTCACGGCTGGGGAGCTGCGGTGATAAATTACATTTATCACGCGCTGCTGATCGCTCGTTACTGCATCTCTGTCGGGATGAATGGGAGCGTTGCAAACATGCGAAGAGCTTCACTAGCTCTTATTTGGGAATTTTCCTGAAAAATCAACTTGCCATGGAAATGTATCCTTCTCCCACCCCTACTTTTGTCCTGGGATGAGGTTTCCTAAGCCGAGGATGAGGATTTGTGCCTGGAGCCCAGGTGGGACGGTCAGAGTTGCTCTGTCAAGTTGCTCCTCTCAGTATCCGCTTGCCCTGTTGAATTTGCAGGGTATTGTCCTTATCGTGCAAACCCACGTGTGAACCAACCCTTTCGCTGGCAGCTTTCTCGTGCGAGAAGAGCTGCTTAGACCCAACATTATTAGCGGTTTTCTTCCAGGAGTGTTTGTTCTGAGCCAGGGTGTAGGGGAAAGGAAGTTTTTTACAAAATAAGGGCAATCTTTGAGGAAGTCTGTGTAATTTTAGTTACTGCCAGATACGTTTCCCCCCTTTTTTACATTATTAGGTTGTCATAGGTTTTGATGTCTTAAGGGTTTTGTGTGCAAAGCCCACAATGTCTGAAGAGAAGCAGTACATTTAGATTCACAGTGTAATCTTAGGATGGCTGCTAATCTGAATAAGATAAAAAAAAAAACGTGATGGGTTTTAAAACTTATTTTAATTAAGGTTTTTCCTTTCATCTCATCAAAGCCCTGAATTAGTTCCTTCATTCTCCCACAAATATGAATAGTGCCCGCTGTGTATAGCCACTCTCGCACACATGGAGCTTCAGCAGAAGGGCCAAACCCAGATTCAGAAACACATATGCCCGAAACACCAGGGGAATTAAAGCAGGGTTTATGCAAAATAAAAAAAAGGCCGAACTAACCAGCTGCCTGCACGGTAAGGCTGGAGGATGCCGAAATTCCCCAGTGGCGTCTGGTGCTCTCCAGCTTTCTCCGTTCGAGAGTGTGGGATGGGGGTAGCGGCTGTTACCGGCCTGTGGAGCTGTGGATTTGACATGGTGGTTTGCTCCTCTGTAGCGGTTTGTCCGTACGCTTGAGCCTTTTTTACAGCGCTGAGGGCCCTTGGGTGGTTTTGCTCCGCTGGTTTTGCTCCGTGCGCTTTGTCCCTGGAGGGGCCTGGGAGATGGTTCTTGGTTGGAGCTGGACACAGCGGGGCCTCGGACCCAGGTCTCCCTAGCTGGGAGACGATGCTATGAGCTGCTCTGGGCGTCTTTGGTTTATAAGACATTCCTGGTGAGATTTCTGCTAAAACGGGTGTGTTCCCACACAACATTTTGGCCTTGTTGAATTTGTGGGTTTCATTGAGAGTTTTTCTAATAGCTCCAGTCTGAAGCTCTCCTGCCTTTTCCTTGCGGTGTGCGGTTTTTGCTCAAGCATCGTTCAAACGCTGGTTAGGAGCTCTGGCTGGAAGGGCCCGTGGGACGGCAGGTCCCATCCGCGGCGGGGCGATCCGGGGTGCAGCCGTGCCTCTAGGCACAGCCTGGCTATCCGTTCCCTTCCCGCGGGTGCGTGAGCTCCAAGAGACCATTTGGAGAGGCTGTTGGATGGGGTGACCCGCTCGCTGCAAAGTTTGGCCTAGGCACGGCGCCAGCCACAAGCGAGGCTGACAAATAATCAGGAATCAAAGGAGCCACCTGCACGCCACGGGGAGCTGCTCACCGGGTGGTAAGCGAGCTTTGCCAGCGCTCATCGCCGAGCCTTGTTCTGCATCCCCGCTTCCCGGTGCGCCGGGGGGAGGTGGCACAGGAGGGGGTCGCTCCCTCCCCGGTCTCGTTGTGCCCTCGTTAGGGGTTTTTAGATGGATGCGAGGTGAGATTGTGGCTGGGCAGATGTGCTAGGACGCTGCTTCGTCTGGGGGAAGACCAGGGGGGAAGCGTTGAGAGGGCTGGGGCTGGGCTGCAGCATCTTTGGGGATGCTGGTACTGCGGCAGAGGAGAGGGGACAGCCTTGAGCTGAGGCTGTCACTGTGGGAGGGAGATTCCCCCTCCGAGCGGGCAGCGCTCTTGGCTGCGCGAACCCGTGGGCTGCATCGCCAACAAATTACCGGGGAGAAAAATTAGGTCTTTTTAAGAGTGGTTTTTATCCTCTGCCGGTTGGTAAGAATGAACCCGGCGAGCGGGAAGGAGGGGGGCAGAGGGGTGGCGTGATATGCAGATGCCTGTGTCACATGCACACGCACCGGCTGCGTTCCTCCGTGTGTTTTCACCCAGCTCGGAGGCTGGCAGCTCGCGATTCTTACTTCAGAGGACAGATAGTATTTATTTTGGAGAAAGAGCGCAGACGTAAGATGTGCGTGCACCCATGTGCATGCGTGTAGTTGCTTGTTTCGATGTCTAAGGAAGACGTATTAAATCACAGCCTCCCTCCAGCCCCTAGCCACCCCACAGCTGTATCCCCCAAAATGATCTAGTCCAACATATCCAATTTTTGATCTTTTCAGCCGTGATAGGATCTCTTATAAAACAGCTGGTAAGGGAAATTCACTCACCTGCCCTTCTTCTGAGGGTGTGATAGGGGACTCAGAGGAGTCCCTGCCCTCCCCGCAGTGTACCGGCTGGAAACGAAGCCTCCAAAGCACAAGCGAAACAGTGGGAAAGCAAAGCTGGGCCAAAAATGGGGGATTTTTTATAGCACACAAATGTTACCTATAGCTATTTATACATCCTCCTCAAAGGCTATTTATACCTTCTCCCTGCTTTTGTGCTGCTGGCTGGAGAATATTCTTGTATTTGTTGTTTACAGCAATGCAGGAATGTCCTCCAGCCGTTGTCCAAGTGCAGGACTGTACCTTTCTGATGCCATTCCTGAAAAAAGAGGGTGATTCATGGATTGTGACCTCTGTGTTGTTTTCCATTTATTATAGTGTAAAATGAGAAGCTGGCGTTGGAACGTGTTGTTTTTCATGCTCACATAAACAGTGGAGATGGCAGCCAGGAGCGAAGGGGTGAGGCTGAGCACCGGAGCGCTCCTCTAATTGGGATAGTTAGCGCGGTTTGTCCCTTTGGTGCCTGATGAGCAGCGCGATGGTACCTTTGTCTCACGTTAGAAGAGATGATGGTGTTTGCAGGGTGGATTTCATTTGCTGCTATCACAGAAATGAGGTTGTGTTTAGCGGCCATCGTTAACCCCAGGAAGCATCCCTGCCCGTGGTGGTGATGGCGCTCGGGCGCTGCCTGGGACGTCGCTGCCGCCGTGCTCCATCTTCATGACGTGACAGCGAGAGGGCTCCTCTTCCTTGCGACTGAACTGGAGGTGATGCTGTTTCATTTCTATCGATCCTGCTTCCCTCGTACCCATGTCATGGCTACGAAAACCAGGTTTGCACCTCAGAAGCCAGTCGTCGCAATGAAGGGGAGCAGGGGATGAATATGCATGTTAATGATAGTGTTAATGAGAGCGGTCGGTTTCATGTAGCTGAAGGAGGTAGTTTGTTGCATCAACGGTCGGGAGTTTTTCCCCATTCCCTGCATTGTGCAGTTGACCAGGAGCAGTGTTAAGGTTATTTTATCGTTTCCAGGAGCGCTGGACCTGGCCAGCCTGCTGAAGGTTGCGCGCTTGGCTTGCGGCACCACTGACCCAGCCTGCTACAGCAAATTCTTTATTCCTCTTAAATGTGGACTTGCACTTAGAAAAGCAAGCAATCTTTTAACGTTTCTGAGGCTGAAGGCAGCAAAGCTAGTGGCTTTTGTCACCAGGGATGCTGTCTTTATTGATCACTTTGGGAATAATGTGAGAATCCAAGGGAATGTACTGTCCAACAAAGAGGGTTTGAGGGCGTATTTGATTGTTTGTTTGTTTTTTCCAAAAGCAGGGGAAAGGGAAGGGATTGCAGCTTCCTGTGCACTGGATGATCGGGGCTGGCTCCTCTGTGGTCACTGTGACTGGGTTTGGAAGCTGAATGAGGGTTTCCTTGATTCACATTGTAAAGTTTCCAGTTTGGTCTATACTGGCCAGCATCAGTGTGCTGAGTTTGTCAGCCACCTCTTGTCTGGTGGTTTTGCAGTCGTAAATATTTGCTTATGACAGATAAACAAAAATAACTGCATTGTCTTTTGAAAAACATGGTGTCCCATTAAAATATTGACATCACATATGAGATTGGTTTTGTTTTTAGAAATGCTGAAGTAATGGCTTTTTGCGCGAGGCTTTTCCCGGAGGAGCCTCCGGGAGCGCGGAGCGTGTTTCAGCTCAGTCTCTTGCATTTGATTTTCATCTTACTGCAGTTGAGGTCTCTTATTTCACTACCCTTTATTTAAAAGGTGTTTTAGCAACCCTGCGTGGGACATGGTGGGTCATCGCTGTGGCAGGGGTGCTCCTGGGTGGCTCCTGAGCGTTTCCAGCGCTGGCGTGGTGGCGCGGATGGGACAGCTTCGATACCGCTTCTCGAATTGCATGAAATTGGGCGATAACTCTTGCTGTGAGTTAGTGCTTGGAGTTGTCCACCTCGTGCAGCTGAACTCTTCCAAAGTTTTCTGCAAGTTCTCTGTGCCTCGGGCTCTTGCTCCCTACACCCGCAGGGGCAGCGCCGTCAGATGCTGCCCATGGCGGAAACTGGGGCGCGTGTGCCATGATTGTAGATCCTCTGCTTTCCCGTTTCCCTTCCTATTGTAGTTGTCCCTTTCGCAATGACTACAATGAGAAGACGACTTTCTTATCATTATTTTCTGCAGAAAGAGCCTTCCGACTCCTCCTGAACCTGCGAATGGATTTCTCAACCTCCAGCCATCGGAGGTGTAAATGAGATCGGAGCGGGGGCTTTGCATGAATCCGATCTTCCTGCCGGCAGCCCCGTCTGCCTGCTTAGTTCTGCAGTTTTCTTCCGTAGCATGGATTATTTATTTTTTTCTTCTGTAAATGCCCAGCAAATCTGTTGCTAATTATTGCCACCGCCGAGCCGGTGATGTTGTTTGCATTGGGAGGTGCAGCCGTTGTGCAGCACAAGGGGCAGGGACCCCCAAATTCCGAACAATCGTGATTTACTGTGCAGCTTGGGCAAAGTGCATTTGTTGCCTTGGAAACAAATAGCAGCAGTGAACAACTAAATGAAATTTATGGAATCAACTTCAATAAATCTTGATGATAAATGTGCAAAAACATACACAATTGGATGACGATCTACAGCATGCAGATGTGAAGGATGATAGTAAGTTATATAACTGCTTCGGCTATGATTTTGGACTGCCACAGTCATGTTCCTATAATATGGGCTTTTTTGTTGTTTCTGAGGAAGCTGTCTGTTTCTTTTCATAGATATGGCATTTAATTTTAATTTCCAGGGTATCTTTTAGTTTAATTGGCATGCTGGATGATTACAGTGTGTTGGTTTTGTCTTCTGCAAATCCTGATTCATATCTAACTCAGGATAAAAATAAAATTGAGAACTGTGGCAATCTAAGGGAGCAAAAAGTGCCACGTCGCATGCCTCCAAGAAGGGTGCAAAATTTCACAAATTAATTAAAGCATTTATGTAGGACATCTCTCTAATTCCTTATGTGAGCCTTTGTGTTTTACAGGACGGGGACAGGTTAGTGATTTTGTAGTTACAGCATAGCTCTGCAGCAGATATTTTTCTCATGTGGAAAGGTCTCTTTATTTACCCGTGCACAGGGACAGGGTAGGTTTTTTTGTATCACAACAAGTGATATTTTCTAAAATTGATATTTTTTGTTTCCAGTTTGACCTGTGGATCGATAAAGGGTTCAGGTATATCAGGGGACTTGTCTGGAGACTAAGTTGTAAACCTTTAACACAGCCCTTAATGCAATTTGATGTTTTTCCGTTACTTCCCTTACCTCTTCTCCTTGCAGGGTCTTATTTTCACGATTTTCTGCTTGGTCAGGAAGCGCGAGGAACCTTGGTTTCTTCCTTTCGCAGGGCGTTGGGCCCACCTTGACAGGAGGTCTAGCAGGTGGGCTGCTCACATCTTAACCTTGGCTCTCCCTTCTCCTTCTCTTCTAACCCTTCCATCTTCTTGGCTTACTCCTGGAATAAGAGACTGTTTCTGACAATAAAGACCCCGTGTCAGTGCTGTCCTTGGACTATCAGCAAGTTAAAAAAAAAAACAAGTTGTAATGTGCGATCCCGCTCCTGCCTCGGCGTGCGGTTTGCTGCCAGTATTTCAGATGCGCCAGTTTTTCCTTGGTACCTGGATCTGCTCCCATTCAGAACCAAGCCCTTACGTTGCTGAGTATCTTCCAGCCCACAGAATGCTTCACCGTGTCAGCCGTAATATTTTTGCATGGATTTAGAAAATCCCTACGTGTGCTAAATATCTGCCCTGCAAATCGTCCCAGGTCTGCGCTGGTACCAGAATTTGCAAAGCGGCTCTGCAGAACCCAGCGCTTGCACAGAGATCATTGCGATGCATTTTAATTTATTTTGTGCTAGGCTGGGATCAAAACGTGAGTTTCCCTTAGGTCAAGGTGTGGAAGGCTGTAAACCTGAAGAGCTTCTTCCAGAAACCCCATGCGTGTGTGATGGGTTCTCAGCTGCGCTCTGATGTTTACAGAGCACTGTAGCTATTCCCATTAACATACAACCGTATAAGACAGGTTGAACTCCATTAGGAGCTAAATTTAGTGACTCGCTAACTGCTTTTTGCTATGTTTTTATAATTTCATTGTATTATGACACTTGGTTTTAAATTTGCATGAGTAAATGAGCCTCTCACTAAGTCAAGGAAAAAGATTTTTCCCTTATCTACCGTGAAATAAGACATTTAAAAAATAGTGAGAATAGAAAGCAATGTATCCTTGACATATTTCGTTTACATTTTTTTCAACTCTGCTGACTGAACATTTCTAACTAATAATGATACAGTAAAGCTGTTTGTACTACTTTAACAGGCTAAATAATTTCACGCAATGTTTTGTGATATTTGAGGGGAACCGTATTTTTTTTTTAAATATAAATTTACAATTAATCGCATTCACAATACCAATTGTAAGATGCAGTGGGTGAAAACCGGCCTGTTACGATTCACCTCAAAATAGTAGAGTCCATGGATGCGATTAACACTGGCGAACAGCTTTAACTTGGATTTCCATAACATGTTTAATAAGCTTCCTGCAGGTTTGCTTAAAAATACTTGTTGGTCAGTGAAGCTCCTGCAGTCGGTTGAAGATCAGAACATCATCTCTGCTGCCACAGAGAGTTCCACCAGCTGCTGTTTCACTAACATGGGGTTATGGTCTTTTTTTGTTTAAAATATATCTGAACTTTTGTTCGGGATCACCTTGCTGAGCTCCGATCAACTTTGAAGGTATTTTTCCCCTTTCCTAGCCAAGGAGTGAGACCACCCCTCCGGTGGGATTTCGGGGATGTGTTTGGGAGGAGGCCAGCGTGGCGGCGGGCAAGAGCATCCCTTTGTTTCGGGTGGGACACGGCACCAACGCTCGTTCCGTCCTGGCCTGGGCTCTGGTGACGAGGTGAAAATCCCTCTGTTAATTACCCGGCTTTTAGCTCTCCTCGGCTCTCTTGGTGTCACCATTTTCAGTCTGTTACGGATTATTTTTTTTTTCTCTTTTTCTTTTCTTTTCGTGTTTCATTAATAGTGACAGATGCTTTTAATTAAAAAGAAAAGACAAAACAAAATCCTGAGTAAAACAAAAAGAGAATATTCTAATTTGGCTTGACATTATGAGGCAGAATGGCTCCTGGCATGCAAGGTACGGAAAAGGTCATCTTCCATGGCTACAGCCTTTTGCAACGGTGGAATTAAGTTCAAACTCGGGCTGGTTTTGAAGTCTTAAGTCTCTCCGGGGATTCCTTTCATAACATCTTCGAACTGGATAACACTACAGTAAATGAAATACACTGCACTGGATTAAAGGGTTATTTCCCCTGTGTGTCAAGCTGACACAGAATACCAAACCTCAGGTTGCCTCCGAGTTGTCTCTATCTGCTGATGCCCTCTCTGCTTTACATAACAGCTCTGAGAGTTTTTGCAGGGAAGTTTTGTGATTATTTATTCGGCTTCACCACTTGGTGAATGCGGAACAATTTTATGCAGCAAGGAACCAAAATAAAGCAACTAAATGGGAAGAAATTTAATGGGCTTAAAAACGTGAAGGAAGCGATGCAGGAAAGAGCGGAGCTGCCTCTTCAGGTCTATTATGCTGCTCTATAATTTATACCGAAATACAAAATATAGCTCTCTCTGCATTGCCACTCATACGTTCAGCAGCACAGAGCTTGCAATAACAACAGGGTGTGATATATGCTACTGTGCTCTTATCTGACTGTACCAACAGTTAAAATTTGTTAAGGATCATTTGCAATGTGTTTTGTTGTAGAACAAATGTTCATTTTGACTTTGAACTTGGTGCATGCTGTAGCTCGCGCAGATTGCGTTCAGCACCGGGTAACCAAACCGCTGCCATCTGCACGGTGCCAGGGACCAGCGTGGCTGGGCTCCAGGGCACGTCCCGCCGTCTCTGCACCAGGGGAAGAGGCTTTAAATATTGGAGCATCAGCTCCATCGTGATGTGCCTCAACCGGGTGCCCCGTGCCTGGGGCAGAGCGATGGTCCCGAGGAAGGTGCCGTCCGCGAGCTCAGGATGGCAAATTGCAGCGGTCGTGCGTTGAACCCCCTCTGAAACTGCAGAGGTTGTCTTGGTTCTCCCTTTCCCCAATCCAAGCGCTGGTTAAAGACCACTCTGAAATTACGGGAAGCCTGTGAAACGCTAACTGTGCAATAACTTTTCTAATGATGGAAAATACGAAAACTGTTTCTTCTCCCTCCTTTCCCCTGCCCGTTTTATTTCCTCCAAGGCAGCCCGGAGCTGGCTGGATCATATGGAAAACTGGAATTGTCTCGTAAAATGTATATAGAAGATAAAATGCATCTTCCACATTCCTTGGGTTTGGTAAAAACAGGGCACTGTGCTCCGTGTGTCGGTGTGTACCTCTGCTCCCTGTGCTCTCTGTTGACCCTATGATGTGCCTCTGTGGCTCGGCATCCTCCGGCACGGCGGGTTTCTCTGGCTGTGTTTTGGATACCTGCCCGCTGACCTGGGGCTCCCTGGAAACGATTCCGGCAGGAGCCGCGGGTGCTGGCGCGTTCCTCGAGGAGGTGTCTGCAGGCAGCGGGTGCCTCTGTTTCCAAGTGTTATTCACATATGAACACCCACACGCATTAAAAACATGTGGGAAATGATAGTTTCGGGTTTCTGCCGTCCGTGAGTAGTTCAAATCGACGGCGTTTTGAGATTGGCGTCTTACTGAACAACCTGGGAGCAGCAGCAAGGGCAGGGAATTTGCACGTGCTGCTTTTCTGGGGTGGCTGGAGGTACCTGCAGCCTCGGAGATGCTCTGTGTCTTTCCAGGAGGGCTGAAAGCTCCCTGGAAAAGCTGGGACATGTTGAAAATATGCTCAGAGCTTTAGCACTTCCTCCAGATTATTTTTTTCAAGTATTTAAAAATATATTTTATAACACTAAAATAAATGTTAATGAGTCTGCATTGCTTACAGCTAACAATAGTATTTCTATTTAAATACAGCAGCCTGGCAGGGTGTTCAGAGGTGGAGGAGCTGGAGGAGGAGACCTGGCTTTTTATTTCTGACTTGGTCCTTGATGTCTTGAGCAGTTTTGTTCTCTTGTACTTTACTTTCCCCATTCTTCTAAATAGCAATGAAAAGCTTCCTTGCTTTGTTAAAGCGCCTAGGATTTCTCAAAGGCCACTGGGCAAGTGTTAAATACTGAGCTGGTTATAAAAAGTGTTATTTAGTATTATGTTTATATGTCTTCAATGTTAGCGTGTATTTTTATATGCTACTTGCAGTGACCGTTGTGCTTTTCCAACCAAATAAGGGCAGTCTCCTTGACCCAGGGATTTTTTTTTTATTATTTTCTTCTAAGAAAATAATACAACTTCTAAGTAATTACTTCTAAGTAATTTTGTAAATATGCTTTTTAGGAGGTGCTGGGGCTCGTGGTAGTGGAGATGCCAGTTGCATACAGAAGATGGGGGAGTTGTCATGAGAAAAATAATGGCATGGAGATCCATTCTTCTCAACTTCGTTCTTTTTTTTTCCATTACTTACAATGAAATTATGTTTTCCGGATGACCACCTGCTGTGTGTCCATCAATGCACAGGGGTGAGGTAGCCCAAGGGGCTTCACCTGAGGGGTCGGCAGCTTTCGGGAGCCTGGAGGCGGGGGGAGAGGTGCGGGAGTACATGGGATGGCAGGAATTCAGGAATTCAACGTTGGCATCGTGTCAGAGGCACCGAGCCCTTCCCCAGCAGCTGCGGACCCCGTGACTGCGGGAAGCCAAATGGTTTGTTTGTGTGTTTACATGGATATGTGGGGCTGCGGAGGGGAAAAACCACTTAGCGGGAATTCTGCTATTAAAGCAGATGGTGGAAGATTAATCTGTTTTTTAAGGCGGGGGGTACTTGCTGGTATGGTGACCAAATTATTAATTCCTTCCTGTGTTAGGAGTCCTTGTGTTTCCCGTGACTCTCGGTTCTCCCTCGCTTTCTCAAAAGCGGTTGAGCTGATGCAGTGTTTTGGGAAGCAAAAGCGTGTTTGGCAGGTTTGCTGCTGCGGTTTTGCTGCCCGTGCTCCTCCCGCGCTCTGCTCGAGCCCTTCCCGGGGGCTCCCACGTCGTCTGGACCCAGTTCAGTCTCCTGGGCAGACTGGTTTGTGCAGCTGCAACCGGTGGAAGCCCCTTCGCTGCTGTTCGAATGCTGGTTCTCGTGCTAGAGGGGTTTTTTTTCCCTTCCATTTTAGAAATTGCTCTTTTTTTCCCCCCTGCTGTATCACTGACAGCTGCATTCTTCTTGACAGTTGTGATATTTGTATGTGTGCATAAAAACAGTAGGAAGCATTTATGTAGGTGTCACTAATTTAATTTAATTTAATCTGATATGTATATATAGAGAGGACTGTTCTGCACTAAAGTGCTTCTCTTTATTTTACAGTCTGCATCGTCATCAAATACAACTCCTTTCATTCTCCTCTTCCATTCACCTACCCAAAGACCAAACCTGGAAATAGTAACCAAAAGAGAAGCCCACGTCATACACAAAGCAGGGAAAGGTTGAAATAATTTAAGGGTAAGTAATTTTTTTTGCCCTTATTCTGACTTGAAGCCTTGTGTGTAAAGCTGGAGTGCTTTATAGATATATATTTATATAAATAATTTTTTATATTTTTATATATATATTTATATAAAGTGCAAGGCTGTATAAGGAAGCATACACACAGACGCTTTATGTGGGAAAAATGACTGAAATGCTGATTTGGTGCTGACAGAAAGGTATAGCAGCACCTTTTGCTGGTGAGGAAGCGCCCAGAAGGGCGGCGTGCTGGGAGTTGTGAGTGTCGGTACTGCTTAGAATGTTACTCAGCTATGGTAGCGAGCGCCGCTTGGTCTGTTTGCATGGTGCGAGATGTTTTGGCTTGCTGGCGCGCTCTGCAATCCCCTCGGTTTCGTGGGTTCTGCGAGCTTTTCCTGGAGAGCAACCTGGCAGTGCCTGCGCCGGGATTTTCTGAAGGGAAGCGTGCGTGGGGCGGGAGGAGGGACAGGCCCCACAGCAGAGCGAACAGGCCCCACAGCAGAGCGAACAGGGCCCCTCCGTGGAAATGTTTGCCTCACGGCTTTTCTTTTGGTGTAAGGGTGGCGAATAAGATAGGAGGAGATACAAGATCAGTTTTTGTGAAATTCAGAACCCTGGCTGAAGCGTTAGCAATCTCCAAATGTTAAGGAACGCGTTTTCCCACCCTAGTCCCAGATCTGTGCCTGCGTATATTGCATTTCCACGCATGTTCTTTCATAGACGGACAGGATATGCATTCACTTACACTTGAGAACTTAGCTTTAAACATCTGGGTTTTCTGGTTTATTGCTACTGCTTTTTTTTTTTTCCCCTGCAATGTTTGTTCATGCAAAATTCATATCTGGGAAGGGCATCTTAAATCCCTGCTTCCGAGTCAAAAAGGGAAAGTATGGAAGTGAAAAGAGAGATTGTATCATTTAAGAAATATGATTCATGAATTAATCCTCGTCTGCTACACCATCTGTGGCATGTGTTTCTATACAAAAATCCTGTTTTTATATGTCTTTAAAAAGCTTTCTTCTTGCTGGCTGCCTGAGTTTTCTGCAACGTTAATGGGGAATTAGCTTCTTTTTGGGGAGAGAGTGATGATTTTCATTCGCAGCCTGGGCAGGGAGCCCTGACCTGTGTCCAAGCCAGTTGTCGGGGGGACGCAGAGCCCCGTTTTTGGGGGGGATGCCAGCTCTCTGTAATGCTGTGAGCCTGACTTGATGGCGCGACGGATGGGCAGCGGTGGGCAGGAGTTGCAGGCCGCTGTCTAAGGTGGTTCTGGACAGGGCTGAAAAAATAAGGGGTTGTTTCTAAAAGTGGGCTGGTAGGGTATTTTCTGTTTGGTGCTCTGGAAAATAAAGGATTGAGGTAGTCCACATCTTCCGTTTCCTAGTAATGTTTTTGTAATCTCTTTGTAATACAGAGGCGGGTGGTTGCCCCAAAGAGGAATAGCTACACTTTGTGCCTTCATGAGAAATGGGGAATGAAGGGACAGTAATGTGTTTTGTAGGCGTCTGGAGAAGAGTCTCCTCCTAATTTGATTCCTTGAATCGTCTTCCAGCTTTTTACAGAGAACAACTTTCCTTTTTAAAACCTCTTTCTCAGGTTTTCCTTCCTTAAGCGGTACACCTGCTTTGCTGCTAGAGTCAGACCTGAGATGCATGTGAGCTGTTTTCCTCCTTCACAGACCGGGTCTGTGAGCAGAACAGCCTTTCAGTGCATCCCTCATTGATCCCTCTCCTGGACTGGGGCATCTTGCTGCCTGGGATTGCCCCATCAATTTTTTCCTCTGCTTCACATGGGACGTCGGTAAAATCTTGAGTGTGTTTCTCTTTGTCCTGGAGGAGGATCGGGAGGTGCTGGGGATGGTGGATGGCTGTTGTCACAGCTCGTGGTGGCTCCATCCCTTGGCACAGCGATGCACCCGCATGGTCGCGGCCTCTTCTGTGCCGGTGTCACTGATGTACTGTAAGTATAGCCCCGGTGAGCTCCCCGCCGCTGGTAACGCTGATAGATGGAGGTTATCCAGGAACTCAGTACCAATGGTGAAATATTGCGGGTTTATTGCCTTTCCATTCATTTTGTTTTCACGCCTTTCTGCCTTCCTGACTCATTGCCGTTCGGCCTCGGCTTGCAATTTCTATTTGCTGCGGTAACACCCACTGGACAAGGCGAGAGCATTGCAAAACACTGATGCTCGCGACTGCTTTCGGAGCTTTTTTTTTTTTTAATTGAGCATCTAGAGCCAGGACAGGTGACAGAAAGGAAAACGTTAGGCATGCCTGTTGTCACAAGCATGAATAAAGTAGGAAAATGAAGGAGGAGCAGAAGAAATGTCTATGGCGTTGTGTGTGGGCTGAAAGGAGCGGCTGCCATCCCCATCTCCAACGTGGGCTCTGGCCCCAAAGGCCTCCCCGCTCAGCCTGGCTGCCAAATTGGGGGTGACAGCGGGAGATGCTCTGCCCCGAACCCAGGTGATGAGCCTGTTTAGGCTCCCGCGTTGTCCCTAAGAAATGTTTTCCCTTTCTCCTCTGTTACCACAAATCCCCTTCTGCCCACTCATTGGGGGACCCTTGGACGTGTGGGCGCTTCATGACATGAAAAGGAAATTCCACAAACACCGAGTAGCCCAATGCTACTGTAAATAGCTGCGTGCTAAGGGAAAATTGTGTCAGCAGTGGTTAGTAAATGTTTAACCCAAACTGCGACTGGGCTGAATTACGTATTTCTACACAGCCAGTACTCAGAGGAATGCAGACCGGAATCAGCACCCGGCTTTCTGTCCATCTCACACATGCAGACACACAGACACACCTTGTCTTTTGCAGCTTTTGCAAGTAACTCTGGCCAGTTTCTTATATGCATTTACAGTATTTTGCAATTTTGCATACTCCCTAATTTCTTCAATCAGGTTTTGTTTTGTGGTTTGTTTTTTTTTTTTAAATCTGCGTTTCTAAGCTAGTTTGCCGTTTTCTGTCCGCTCCATGCTATAGTCTGGGACATAGAACTTGTTGGTCTCTTCTCTCAAGTAGCAAGTGTCAGGATGAGAGGAAACGGCCTCAAATTGCACCAGGGGAGGTTTAGATTGGATATTAGGAAAAATTTCTTCCCGGAAAGGGTTGTCAGGCATTGGAACAGGCTGCCCAGGGCAGTGATGGAGTCACCATCCCTCGAGGGGTTGAACAGACTTGTAGATGGCGCTCTTAGGGACATGGTGTAGTGCTAGAATTAGGTTGTGATTGGTTTCAATGATCTTGAAGGTCTCTTCCAGCCAAAATGATTCTGTGATTGTTTCCCAGGGTCTGTTCTGCAGACCTGCACCTCCGTGGGGTGCGCGCTGCTCCCTCTCATGCCAGCTAACGCCGGCTGCCGCACGGGCAGCCACATTGCCGTGGTCTCCCAAAATGGACTTGGCACCTTGAGAAGGTCCTGTGCTTGCTTACACGGCCAGTGAGCATTTTGCCAAAATCTTTCAGACCCCGCAGAAGCTCTGCTGGTAACAAAAAAAAACCCAACAAAACCAACAAGTGGTAAAACAAACAAATTCTTCCAGAAATGGGAAAAGAGAAGCAGTCCAAGCATTTTGATAAGCATATTCCATTAGCCATGGTTTTTGCTTTTTATTTTAAGCTCTAATTAAAATGCAGCAGCTTTTATTTAAAGGGGAAAAAAAAAATGTTTATGCGCAGCGTAGGCCCTTATTTCCACCGCAGCGTGAGTTTGTAAACGAGGGGCTCTGGTGGATCCCCCCCAGCTTCTCTGCAAGGTCCCCTCTGATTAACGAGGGTTGCCGCTCGTTAGCGGCTGCGGCTGGGAGGGTGACGATGCTCGGCGGCAGAGGACACGTGATGGCAGCCGGTTTCTTGCGGGAAGCTAATGAAGAGCCGAGAAGCATCGATTCACCATCTATTTGTTAGGACCCCGGTGAAACAGCTGTTTGTTTCTCATAAACAATTATGCCAAGATGGAAATTGGCTTGTGTCTGTACGTACTTTTTGGATGGGGAAAATTAAGCGGTAATAGCTGGAAAAATAATACGGGCTATGAGATAATAGATGCCTAAGGGATAAAATTAAACACTACTTTACAACGAAGGAAGAGGTTTTGGCAATAAATAGTTTGTGTTTGACTTCTTTTTGTTTGCCAGAGGAGCGATGTTGTTTTGGAGAGGTTGTCCTGGGATGTATTTTGCAAACAGACATAGGAAAATAGTGAAGGTCTTTTTTATTTTTATTTTTTTTTTAATTCTTTCTGAGAAAGATGTTGCCAAGGCCAGGGTGCAGCTCACACCATCTGCTCCGCTGGCGTGTTGGATGTGATGGGGACATGGACACCGGGGCTGGCTTTGAGGAGCGCTGCCGGTGCAGGGGGATGTGTAAAAGCAAACAGCAGGGTTTACCAAACCAAGTGGGAACAGGGCTTGTTTTAAATGCTACAGGGAGCCCAAAAAGCTCAGGAAGGGGAGGTGGCATGTTTGGCGGGGTCCGAGCAAAGGTTCTCCGCGATCTGCATGTGTGCTGGTGTTGCCCTGGGCTGCTGCAGGAGCTCATTTCCAGTGCTGCGATGGCAGCGGGATCTGGGTTTGTCCTGCCGTCCCTCCACTACCTGCTTGTCTGTAACTGCTCCGTGAGCACCTTGCTAAGGCTACATCGTGGTAGTTCGGAAACGTCGTTTCCTCCGTTTCAGGTGGCTCGTGCGCAGGGGATGTGCAGAGCCGGGCCAGGCAAACACCTTGGTTCCCTCCTGGTCCCAGCAGCGAATGTCCCTGCAAGCGCAGGGTCCCCTCTGCTGCCTCGGTGCCATCGCGGGCAGCGCTTGGTTTCTTTTTGCTGTTCACCCAGAGCAAACCTTAATCCCAGCTTCCTGAGCATGGATCTGGGTGCAGGAGCTGAGACCGAGGTCTTTGGCCCAGGCTCATCCCTGCTCTCAGCCTTTAATGTCACAAACCCCAAGGAAAGCCCCCCCGGCAGGTGGGAGAGTTTCCCGGTCGCACACGGGGCGCGGGGGACAGTCCCGGGGTGCAAAGTGCCTGTTGTCCCCATTAGCTGAAGTGGGACTCAGGGGTGCTCAGCACCTCTGCAAATGAGGCCAAACTGTCTAGTGCATTGAAAATGAAATCATTAAGTCGCTGTTGCATTAAGACTCTGTTTTTATTCATGGAGTGTAATGTGATTCATTTGCCCTTTTGCTCTCATGTTGAGAAGGCAGTCATCTAGTATGCATCGCTGGCTGCAGGGAGAGCTGTGTTTATTTTTTTTTTTCATTTTTTTGTCTGTGTGAGGGAGCAGACATTTTCATCAAGTGCAGAGCAGCCCTGGAGCTGAGACTCATCTCTTTCCTCAGTGGTTTCGGAGGCCAGAGCTCCCACAGCCTGGTTCGTGGGAGCATTTAGCTCAGCTCATCTCTCCTCCAAGCCTCACGGTAACGGTGCTTCTTCCTGCTATTCCCAGGGAACTACAGGTGCCTCAGCACCCACAGCCCTGGGTTTATGGACGTGGCACAGGCTCTTCCCGATGTGGGTTGTAGGATGGGACTCTGCTCCGCTTGATGAACTGATGAAAAACGGATGAAGAAGATTGTGGGTTTATGCTGCTACAGGTTGCTCTTTGCAATAAACTGCAGCCAAGGGAAATCATCCCTCCTTGGAGTTAAAAGAAGAAAAGCACCAAGTGAAGGAAGGGTATAGAATACAAAAGAACAGAAAAAATGCAATTTTTTAAATGTTGGCATGGGGAGTGTTAACTAAGTCACTAATTCCGGAAGAATGGTGATGAGTAAGCCAGTTTGAGTCACTACTTCTTGTTGCGGGACAGGATTGGAGCAGTTCAGCTCCGAATTTTGGACAACCACCTGCAGAACAAGCAGAAATCCCTTTTCAGCCCCAACAATTGCAGCCAGACCTTTTTAAGCACAAAGCTCTGAACTGTGTCTTGTTGTCAGGCTCCAAGTGGTCATGGCGCACGGCACAGTGACCGTCTCAAAGTCCTCAGGTGACCCTGGATTTCTAACGCTACAGGGTCATAATAGATATAAAAATCACTAAGGCATATTTTAGAAGCCAAAGGCAGGAGAAAGAGAGTTAACTCAATGTGATGCTTTGCTTTTTTGTCTTGTCCTTTTCTTGTTGTTTTTTTTTCCCCCCTCAGTCCCTGCCCCCCTACGCAGTCTGGAGACCAAGTCCATGCTAGGAAGGTCCAGTTCACCAGAGCCCAGCTCAGCAGCGGAAAACAAGGTCTGAGGTGCTGGCAAGGCAGGAGGCTGTTCTGCACGAGGGCACGAGCTGGGCGCTTAATTTGATCATTTTCCTACACTTTGTCGATGGGGAGACATCGGAAGAATGGGTCAGGTGTGGATAAAGTTAAGCAGAAAGGGTTTTTAAAAGCGCTTGGAGAGGGAGCTGTTTGGGAAGGGGGGGTTTTTTGCCTGCAATGGTTTGGCTAGACAAAAGACGAGAGGCGACTTGGAAGCGGGGAGGTAATCGCACCGACCTTCTCCGCTCTTTGTTTTCAACCAAGAAATGCACAAATCGCTGCTGATATTGCTGAGTGGTTTCCTGCTGCTTTGTGGCTGGATTTGGAGCTGCAGCCGCTCCTCGCCTGGTTCCTGACTTGACGGTGCCGCAGCACAGGGAAAAAAGCAAGAAATCCTCACCAGCAGAATTGTGTTTGTTCTCTCCGCGGTGCCCGCCGGGACAACCGCTTCACCAACACCTTCACCTTGCATTGAGCTTTAGATCCTGGATGGATTTTGAATAGATTAATGCCTTTTGGAGGGTTCTAGAAAGGTCAAAAACAGAAAAGAGGCTCTAATAGCAGTATAGCAACCAGCTGGTTGCTTTGGGTTTCATTTTACTGCCATAGTAACACCATGAGCCACAGTGTTAATACTGTGCCCGCCGAATGCCATTTCCCCCCCTCTTTTTGTCAAGGCACAAGCCCATAAGAAGATGTTTTTTTCCTGAAGAATTTCTACAAGGCATTAATAGGCTTTTTGGAGGGGACAGTCCTTGTACCCGGAGATGTAAGGTGGATAATTTACAAGGCAATGTGCAAATGCCAAATTGTTAGGCAGAACTGCTGCTGATTTAGAAGGCAGTTAATGCTATAAATGTGCCAAGTGCTAGTAGAGTGTTTCTACAGATGGAATAACTGGAAATATTGGAGAGATTCCAAAGGTTTAATCAAATTCAACCAGGTTTTTTTCTTTTTCTTTTTTTTTTTTTAACTGCAGAATTCTCTGAGGGACGCGGGTTGAAATAGTAGATTATTCCATTGCTTTTAGTACCATGGGGGAGATTTTCGTAGATGAACATAAAGCAGGTACTTTCAAGCAAACGTGTAGGCAGATATACAAATCAGGGCAGCAGCAATGCTGTGGAAGGCTGTGCCGCTCGAATTTAGAGGCAGCATCATCTTGAGATACCCTGGCAAGAGGGTCCTTGGAAGCGAACTGATGGGTTTTCGGTCACGCAGCACAAAGGGAGCGAGGGGAAGGGTTTGTGGAAGCGGCAGCAGCATTGGGACTGGTCCTGCACCGCAGTTCTGCTGGACCCGGGCTGGTTTGGGTGGGATTCTGGGCATGAGCATCCTTTCCGTGGCTCGCTGTGCGATGCTGGGGCATGCATATGTTTCTGCACAGATGCACACCTTCCCCTAGTCTTGTTGACAGCCTTTCCAAGGCTTCTGATTTAGCCAGACCATATGTGCTTGGGCATGGAGATAGTGTGATGTGGAAAGAGCATCGCATTATCCTTGGGCTGCAAACACCAGCAGGAGCAATTCAGAGCAAATTTTGTCTGCAAGGAGATCCAGAGCTCTTGAGCTTGCATCACAGGACACGCATAAACAACCAAATGCGATTTTTTTGCTCGTTTGTCAAAAGCAGGTTCCAGAAAGCCTTTTCCCTTTGTTTTATCCCCAAATCAGTTCTCCCTGTCCCTTCCTTAATTAGTCATCCAAAGCACGGACGAAGGCCACCGGGGAGAGAGGGGACGTTGTAGCAGTCTCCGGGTAAATCTTTGCTGCTGAAGAAGCAATGTGTGACCAAGCTGGGGAAGGGGCTGGAACTTATTCCATGGCATTTCCCTAGTCATTGGTACAGAAAATGAAGAGCCCGTCCCCATTGCTGGCAGCAGGATTTGGTTTTGGGGTGAGGTGGCAGAGCTGCGAACCCCTACGGGTGCAGACTGCAAGCAAGGACCATACCAGGAGTGATGCTATGAGAGCGCTGACGCCTTTATCGTGCTGGTTTTTTGTGTGGTATTTCTTCAATAACATAGGGTTGGTTTTTTTTTTTTGGAGATGGGTTGATCGGATCCATTAATTGTCATTTATTTATTTTTTGTAAGGGAAGAAGAGTTTCCTACTTTTCCTGGAGTGTTTGGTATTGATCCTCTTTGCCCGCCTGGAGTTGGGGACCGTCTCCCCCCCAGGCATTGCCGTACTCTCTGCCTGCTTTCTGCACAGCCCCCCGTGTCGCTCTGTGCAGCATTTCTCACTGAATAAATTGCTACGAAGCTATTAGCCTCGATGCCACAGTCTGCTGCTCCTGCTTTCCTGCACCCACCTCCGCCCCGCGATTGATCCAGCCTGCTGCCTGTTTGCTGCAGTCAGGGCTGCCTACTGCCGCTGCGCACAAATTGCTTTAAAATTGAATTGTTTAAAAAGGTTTTCAAAGCATTCCCTCCCCTTCATGGTACTGTCCATTGCGCGAGCCAGAGCTGGGAGCCTTTACGTGATTTTTACCTCACCAAAGGATGGGGGACGATTCTTAATTTTGTGGGTGTGTGGTGTTTTGTTTGCTTGGTTTTGTCGTGTTGTGGGGGTTTTTTTTAAATCAATGCCAAAATTAAAAACTACGTGATTATGGGAATCAGGTCCATGGAGAAGCTGTTGTCTATGGATCTGTGTCCTAGATTGTGTATCCTGCTCAAGCGATGCCCGGGTGGGCTTCAGCTCCTAGTGAGCTCTTGGCTTTGGGGGCCTGGGGTTCGTTCCATGCTGCACAGCTTTGTCTCAAGGGGCATCAGGATGATTATTTTTCTGTTGACGTGGTTGTGATCTAACCGGAGGCTTTTCTGTAGCCCGGTGGGCTTCTTGGAGGTATTTTAACCATTGGAACGTCCCAGAGTACTGGCAGGTCTGCAGCAGCGTGAGGTTCGTGGTGCCTGGGATTTTGGATTGCACCCCTCCGAAAATCCTGGGGCTTGCGGGGAGGCGGCGAGCGCAGCTGAGGAAGATGTGCTCGTCTGTGCAGACACGGATGTGAAAACTGCTGTGCGTGTCTCTTGGTGCTGCCTGGCCGCAGGAGCCCATCGGAGCAAGTTACATAGGGCTTCTCTTGGTATCATACACATCCATAGCTGTTTTCTGTGCGGTTGCAAAAAAAGCTTTTGCAAGTGCTGCAGGAAGAAGGTTTGGAAATAGGAGATAATTTTGCAGGTAGTTTTAAGTATCACTCTGGGAAAAGGTGTGTTTGTACAGAAGGTGGTACAGTGTTTCCAATAGCTGGTGATGCTCCTCTGTTTCTCGTTTGTCATCTGTCCTTCCCAAACTCCTCTTCACTCCAAATACACACGCAAGAGCCCTTCTGAAGCAACATTGATCTCGAGTGCTGCTATATCAGGATTCATCTATCTTCTCATAAGACCATCGACACCGAATTGAAGCTGTAGGGGTGGAAGAGTGACATGTGCACTCTGAACCTCCAGGCCTGTTCTCTGGTGTTGCTGAGAGACCTCCTCTGGGGTAGGACTTGGTTAGATCATACTTGGCAAGATGACCCATCTCAGAACTTCCCCACCATAGAGTGGCCCAGCTCAACGTGATGATCTGGCTCCAGAAAATTCCAAGGACCCAGCTAAGCAACTAGAGCGAGTTTGTCTTCGGTCCCCTGACAGCCTCTTAGCCAGTTTGCAAAATCCTTGTGGAAATCTGCCTGAATTCAGCCTTCTTCTAGGGTTCCTCCTCCTTGCCCTTGCCCAATGGTTCTTGGTCTTGCAGTCTCTGCCTCTACCACTCCGTTAGACCCTGGCTCTGTCCTTCCAACACTTGCAAGCCTACTCTTGTGTTAGGCTGGAAGTGATTTCAAAAGGCTCCTGCAGGAATGTCTTCTGTGTCTACAGAGATGCTCCTTCAACTCTTCTCTAATGTCTTGTCTGCAAGAAATGACAGTATGAAAGGGCAGTAGACATATCTGGCATTATGAAGTCTTATTGAGTAAGCCTGTGACCTCACCCTTGTAATCTTTCTGCCCACTCTGACCTCCTCCGTTATCTGCTGAAGGCAAATGCAATGATGATACATCAAACTGAATTTAGGATTATGTCATCATGATGCCTGTACGTGTTTTTTCTTTGGGAATACCTTTGGGCATTTGACACATAATAATGATAATATGAAGTTGGTGTGGTTGGTGGGCCTTATATTGATAAAATTGAAGCTCACCCAGAGAAATTAAGCCGGGTGGTGCAAATGTATTTGCAAATTTTTGTTCAGATAGGGCCACCTTTAAGTGCAGACAGCAATTTCAGTCTCTGCTTAGGTGTTGCCATTTCTGTTGTACTGTCATGTCAAGCAGGAGGCTGTCGTGCTGATGATGTCTATAGCAGGCTGAAAAAACAACTCAGCGATAAACCATCTATCAGGAAATTCTTCATTCACTGCTGATCTGGGTCCAGATCTGAGTTAGGGGTGAGGTGCTCCTGTTGTCATGTTGTGATCCCAGCCCTACTTCTCATCCTCACACTCTTTCTTTGCATCTGGTTTTAAATGTTATTACCCCAGGAGTTATATTTCCTCTCTTCTCCCAAGAACAAGAGAAGTAAATTTGCACAGACACTATTGTGTATCTGTATTTTGCAGTGCTGAGCTTGTGTGCCACAGCTAGGTACCACCCCAAATTTACTGAAGTTTTCATGGTCATGTCATGCTCCCCTTGTTGGAGAGGACATGACAGCATCACCAGGAGAGAACTGGAATCTCTCCATCACCCAAAATAAGGTTCTAAACCAGAATCTCGTCTTTTGGTGGAAGCGCCCCAGACAACAAGGCTTTGAGGCTCTCCATCAGGATTTCCTGACAGAACTTAACACGTTTTTCTCTGAATGCTGAAATGATCTTCAGTCCAGAGAGAAAAGGCGATGTTGCAGTCTGTGTTTATTTTTGCCAAGTGCAGCAACTTCGGAGTATCCTGTTCTTCTGGTGCCTGTGGTCCTCTTCTGAAGGAGTGAAAGGTGGGTCCGGGTCCTTTGGTTCACATGGAGGAGTTCCTGAGCATTGCTGTCACCTCTGACTCCCCCAGTCGCATCACAGGTCTGGTCCTTCATGTGTCCAACGAGGGTCTGCAAATGATGCGTTTTCTTCAGACTGAACAGAACGTTTCTTTCCAAGGAAATATAGAAAATATGTAGGAGGATAACTGTCTCTTCCGATCTGTACTGATTTGGGGTTTTTTCAACTCAATGTGGTTTTCCCCCCACCTTGCAGCTGACGGGAGGGCATTGGGATGCTCTTAGGGCCAAATCACCCACCTGGGACCTGCTTCTGCTCTTCAGGCCTCTCCTTCTCCTTCGCATGCCGTGTGGTGCTCATCCTGTGCCTCCTGGCCAAAGATTTCAGTATTCAGAAAATTGGGAAGTTTGGCTGTCCTTGGTCTAATTAGTTCATTAAGCACAGGGGAGCTTAGATCACAGTTCAAATGGCTGTAATTTGAGTGAGCTTTAGACAATGTGAGAGGATTAAGTAGTAAAATTGTGTCTATTGCTTTGACCGAAAAATAACTATTCAATTTGAGCTGAATATTTGATTTTCGGAACGTAAGGGTTAGATTTTAATATGGGCTTGGCAGAGAGTTCATCCCTTGTAAGACTGCGCTGAGGGTTCTTCACGTGCTGAGATCAATGCTTGAAGTCAAGCGCGACTTTCTAGAAACTCTTCTCTGAACAAATAATTGGCATCAAAAAAAGAGGTGACTGGGTAAGATTTAATTGCTTATTATTGTAGGAGGTCCTCTTAAATGGTCTTCTGGTCTTAAGTCCTGTGGATATCTATAAAATTTTGGAGGTGGCTTTTTACAAAGAGGAGAAATGCAAGTGTCTGCCTTCCATTACCCAAACTAATACCTTTGCGGGTGCTGGAGAACATCGGTCGCCATGCGTGGCTTCTGCTGGCGGAGCAGCCGTAGGAAACCCTCCCTAGACAAGAAATACAAAGACCCAAATACCCAAAATAAGGCAATTTGGAGTGAAAGCCTTCACTTTTCTTTGTCTCCTGGCGACAGATGTTGGAGTTCAGGTATTGCGTGGAGTGGGCTGAAACAGCCGCAGCCCCGCTGCATGTACAGCTACCCTGCCAACCCCGGTGAGGCAAAAACAATTCTTTGCCTTCCTAAGATGTGTAAATGAAGTATTTTATCTCTTTTTCCTTTTTATTATTGTGTGCGTGCATCTATTCCAGTAAGGAAAAACAATGCTAATTGGGACGTTTTAAGGAGTAAATGAGAATAACCATTACCAGGCTGAGAAATTTAAAGGGAATTTGGTTAAAATACTAGTGACAGGTTGAGTCGAAATATCTGAGTTTAGTGGCTTTCAACTTGTTGAGCGTGGCGAGACTGAAGGGTGGTTGGCGGCTGATTTCTGCGTTAGCTGAGGCTGCAGGGCAGCGCGAGAGCAGGTGTTGAAGTCAGGGCCGTCCTACGGCCTCTGATTTTTCCTCTGAAGAGGTTCGAGCATGGCATAGGTAATGGATCAAAAATACATAGTTTTGACCTTTCTCGCTCGCTGTTGCGTTAACGTCTATGACTTGCTTGGGCGTGATAAGGCGACGTATTAACAAATCCTTGCTGGAACCAGGTCTTTCCCGTGCAAACCAGCCGGCTGCTTTCAGGGACGCCAAACTGAGCTCTTTGTGCTGCAAATAGCCATGTTGCACTGGGGGACGCGCTGGGGTACCACGCAGCTGGGGTTGCATTTTCTGGATGGATAAAGTGGTTCTTCTGCAGGCATATTTAGGGCTTGTGAAAGCTTTTGGCTGAGAACACGTTCTGCGGCGCAAAGGGACACAGAAGCACCGTAATGCTGACTCCAGACTTCGAAGAAGTTTGGGCAGAGGTCACGTTTACTGGTGGTTTTTTTCATTCTGGCCTGTTTCTTCAGGTCTGCCCTTTTTGTCCTCTAGCCTGAAGGCTTGTGCTTGCTTGGTTGTCGTACTGGACACCTTTAAATCAACCAGCGGACGTGTTGGGTTCGCCGGCATTTCATTTATTCCTTCTGTGTTTGCTGCTTTGCTTGAAGACCCTCAGCAGTCAAGGGGTTAACAGCATCCTCATAGTTCTTCCAGTTACCCCATCAGGACTGTTTAAAAATTAGCTTCTCCCCACTTACAGCACTATAATTAGGATACAGGAGTTGTGGGGAATGATTTCACAAAGTGACTTGGTGTACTCGCCCATGCACCCCAGGGAGCCAGGCAATTATGCATACATAATTCTACTCTTTGAATATTTTCTCTTTCTCTGCATAATTTCTCTCTATTCATCTTTCCAGTGTCCTTCTGAGATAAACTTAGAAGTCTCAGCTTTCAGAATTTAAAAAAAGATCCTGTGCCTGCATGTGCACTATTTGCATTAGCATTTGCAGCAGCCGTTCTCTGGGATGGAGCGGAGGGGTGAGGCCAGGAGGAAGATGAAGGGGCCTACCAAGGGAAGCAGGAGAAGCCCTTCAATGCAATAGCACAACCATCCTGGCCGAAGAATGCTCAGAAAGAGGCAGTGGAGAGTATTTCATTCCTGAGCTCCGAAATCGTTCATCTTTCAGGCTTTGCTAGGGCAAAGCTGCTGTTTTGCCGGGGCAGGTGCTTTGTGAAGGTTTCGGTGGTCCCCACAGACATGGTCTTAAACCCCGTGCCTTCAGCTCCCACACAGGGCAGTGAAAGGTCCCTTTAGCTGTCGGCAGTTCTTGGTTTTCTGCCGCTGTCCTTGGGCCGAAACCCACCACGCGGCATTCGGTCACCCGCACGCAGTCAATATTTTAGCCGTAAGCCAACGGCGTTATTGCGCTTTGTATTGGGAGACTTCAATCTTTGTCGCAAAGAAAGATGTCTTTGTGTTTTGTAGCAGCTGGCATAAGGAGCTGCTCTGTTTTAAACAAGAGCCTGAATTTGAGTCCCCTGAGCTTTGCATGTCAGGGGTGGTGGTTTGGGAGCCAGGGGAGCGCCCCAGAATGTTACAGAGCTGACCCTTTTAGGTGCCGAGAGTGGTTTTGTCTCTAATATCCTGTTTATGCTGTTCTCGGTGAATTTATTGCAGCGTGATAAGCAAAACAGAAAGTAACTGCCAGCATATTTCCACTGTCTTCAGAGTCAGTTTATCTTTATAAACTTGCTGTTGACATGATGCAATTTCTCCCTGCTGCAGTGTAGCTGTATAGCAGCGAAGTTGTGATAAAAGACAAGTTGTTGAAGGGATTCTTTGTCATACTCCTGAATCATCTACAATTCCTTTTTTTCCCCGGTGCCAGAAGTGTGCTGGTGCTTTGCAATTATACCCACACTTGATGCTTTTTTCTTCTTTTTTTTTTTTTTCCCCTTCCTTTCTCTCAGTCATTCAGGTTCCCTATTGCACCCTCATTCATTCTTTCTCTCTTTTGGTTTCTTCTTCTTCTCCTTTTTTTTTTTTTTAATTTTATCCACCACCTTCTCAAGGCACTGAAGCTCTAACTGCTTCACTGTGGTCTAAGGAAAAGCTACTGTTCCTCTTGCTGAAGAAAGCTCATTGTGTGGTGCCATGAAAAAAGGTTTAAACAACACAAGGGAATAAAGGCACTACATTTCTCTGAAAGCTTTTCTTTCCTTTTTCCTTTTTTATTTTTTTTTTTTTAAGGAATAATACATAAGCTGCTAGGAAAGGGCAGAAATGTCTCCTGCTTCTCTCTAGTCATGCCTGTGAGGCTGTGAAATTCTAAGGAAACCTGCTTTTTACACGGGAGCTTGAAAGCTAGACCACCCCACCTCCAAACCTTCGCTGTTCTCTGCATTACCCTCATAAGCCTAACAAAAAATGCTAAGATTGTTCCCAAAACAGCACAGAATCAAAGCTTACAAGGCAGTAGCGTAATTACTTACTTTCTTTTTTGGTACTGGTTTATAGCAATCTTATGTAAGACGCTCAGATACTGTCAAAAAGGCCTTTTTAGCAGTGAGAGCTCAGTTATTCCGCTATCAGCAGAGTTATTGGAGGCTGCATCAGTACGAGTGAGTGATGGGTTTGGATCCTCGTCAAAACGTCTTTGAGGCAGCATATTATTATTATTATTATTATTATTATTATTATTATTATTATTCCTATTGTTTTCCTCGTTGGCTGCTCCCTGGGGTGATGGGTAGCAATCCATGTGTGCTGCCACCTGGTTTGGCAGGTGACACTTGTTTGGCACTGGGATTTCACCCGTGTTGGGCACCTTTGTTGGCAGCAGGTCCATCCAGTGGGACCATGTGAAAGAGCAAACCTTGTCCTCTGCCGAGGACGTGGCGCCGGGAGGGAAAAAAGGGGGAAAGAGGGAATTTTGTGAGCTCAGCACAGCCATAATGGCATCGCGCCGTTTAAATAGAAGGAATTTTAAAACGCGATTCTGCTTTCGTTACCGATGAGAACTGATTACTGCTGGCACTTTGCTGGACGTGGACAACAAATATCCACCAGTTCCGCGGCCGAGTTTTGTTACTTTTCCAGTGACGTCTCTCCCGCTCTTGCAACTTCATACAATGCTGCGGATTTAGTGCAACCTCAATGCAGAGGAGGGAAGTTCAAACAAAATAGCTGTTTTAATTGAAGTTAATAAAGTGGAAATACGACTTTCATCATAGCTGTGTAAAACAATACGTTTCTTAAGCCTAAAGTTGCACCTAAACCTACTTGTGTTTCCCTGTGAACATTTATTCTTATTCCTATTTATGCGTTCCTTCCCCAATAAATAGGCACGGTGCAAAGGTGAGGACGTTTTTGTCTAGCAAAGGCACTTTCCTGGAGGGAAATGAAAATGTTATTGTATTGTTTCCAGTAATATTGCAGCCAGTGATCTTTAGTTATTTTAGTAACAAGACACAGAAGGCATATCAAGGATAAGAGGGTTATTAGGGGCAGTCAACATGGCTTCACCAAGGGGAAGTCATGCTTGACCAACCTCATAGCCTTTTATGAGGAAATAACGAGGTGGATGGATGATGGCAGAGCGGTGGATGTGGTCTACCTTGACTTCAGCAAAGCATTTGACACGGTCTCCCACAGCATCCTGATGGCTAAGCTGAGGAAGTGTGGACTGGACGATTGGGTAGTGAGGTGGACTGGGAACTGGCTGAAGGAAAGAAGCCAGAGAGTCGTAGTCAATGGGGCAGGGTCCAGTTGGAGGCCGGTAACTAGTGGAGTGCCTCAAGGATCGGTATTGGGGCCAATATTATTCAATATATTCATTAACGATTTAGATGAGGGAATTGAGTGTACTATCAGCAAGTTTGCTGATGACACTAAACTGGGAGGAGTGGCTGACACGCCAGAGGGCTGTGCTGCCATCCAGAGAGACCTGGACAGGCTGGAGAGTTGGGCAGGGAACAATTTGATGAAATATAACAAGGGAAAGTGTAGGGTCCTGCATCTGGGCAGGAACAACCCCAGGTTCCAGTATAGGTTGGGGAATGACCTGTTAGAAAGCAGTGTAGGGGAAAGGGACCTGGGGGTCCTGGTGGACAGCAGGATGACCATGAGCCAGCACTGTGCTCATGCGGCCAAGAAGGCCAATGGCATCCTGGGGTGTATTAGAAGGGGGGTGGTTAGTAGATCGAGAGAGGTCCTCCTTCCCCTCTACTCTGCCCTGGTGAGACCACATCTGGAATATTGTGTCCAGTTCTGGGCCCCTCAGTTCAAGAAGGACAGGGAACTGCTGGAGAGAGTCCAGCGTAGGGCAACTAAGATGATTAAGGGAGTGGAGCATCTCCCTTACGAGGAAAGGCTGAGGGAGCTGGGTCTCTTTAGTTTGGAGAAGAGGAGACTGAGGGGTGACCTTATTAGTGTTTATAAATATGTAAAGGGTGAGTGTCACGAGGATGGAGCCAGGCTCTTCTCGGTGGCAAACAATGATAGGACAAGGGGTAATGGGTTCAAGCTGGAACACAAGAGGTTCCGCTTAAATTTGAGAAGAAACTTCTTCTCAGTGAGGGTGACGGAACACTGGAACAGGCTGCCCAGGGAGGTCGTGGAGTCTCCTTCTCTGGAGACATTCAAAACCCGCCTGGACGCCTTCCTGTGTAACCTCACCTAGGTGTCCTGCTTCGGCAGGGGGATTGGACTAGATGATCCTTTGAGGTCCCTTCCAATCCCTAACATTCTGTGATTCTGTGATTCTGTGATTCTGTGAAAAGTCACCTTATATATTGACATCCTTGGTAAATACAATGAAATAAGTGTCAGCTCTAAAGACAGGAATAGTCCTGTTTGCAAATTAGGAAATGATGGAGAGTTTGTGGCGTGGTGATGTTAAGGAGGAAAGCTGCAGACGTGAGTGCAATCCCTCAGCCATCTCGGTTAGCTGCCCGTCAAATACCTCTCTTCCTCTCTGCACAGGAGCTACAGAACTGTTGTTATTATCTGAAACACAGTAATTAATCCGTGCTTAGTGATGCCATGAAGTGAGCTGAATTTCTGTAATTTCTCCTGCTTTTCATAGTGGATTCCCCAGCAGGACACTAGAAATGCCCTCGCGGAGCTGAAACACCTTCACAATGCGTTGACTCTTGCCAGTGAAAAATAAATTTACGCAAACAGCTGGAGCTGGGCTGTGCGGTGCCAACAGGCAGAGTCCAGCCTTCCAGCCGTGACATCCATCGTGCTCATTGCCGCTCCATCTTCCCGGGGGTTTGGAGACCTTCCCCTGGCACCCCGAGGGGAGCTGTGGGGTGTCCTTTAGCGGAGGAGACGCTGCTGTGTTTGGGACACAGGCTGGATTTGGCTGTGACACATGTGCTGATCATGTCCCCACGCCATTCTGGCCAAGCTTGCCCAGAACTGCCAGTGTGGACTCAAAGAAGTGCTTTGGATGCTGCATCTTGGCAAGCGAGGGCTGGTGACAGATGCTAACTCTTTGTTTTTCAGTTTTCCCTGGTATAAATACATTCGGGCTTTTAGAGGTTGTTATTATTAGCATCGTCGTTTGAGTCTTTTCAGGACAAAGCGCCCTCTGCCCAGCAGGGAGTGCAGACCTCAGCTTCTCTCTCTGGCTGAACCTGGGACGCTGGACTGCCGGCTTTTTTGCTGCCTTCAAAACCGTTCTCCTTTTGCCCGGTGGTGCAGCTTCCCAGGAGGTCGTACGGTTTGATACGGGCAGATGTGTCCCAAGCAAACGATGCTTTTCGAATGTTCTGTGTTGTGCGTGGCCTGCTGGAGACACGGCTTTCTGCTTGCAGACAGACCTCTGCCGACGGGAGGGAAAGCCTCGGAGCGCCGTTCCCGCTACCGCTGCCTGCATCTCGCAGATACGCAGCCACGTGGCACAAGTAGTATTTCATGATATGCTTTCATTATCTGAACTTACGTGACCTATTTCTGCCATGGTATCTCTCAGCTAGTGGGAGGTAGGAGTGCATTGCTTGTTTCATCGACTTGTTTGCCTAACTTTTAGCTGGCATAGTATTTAAATAGAGCATCTCTCTGTGCATGTCTTGTCTATCTAGGCACTTGTTCCCGTTGGTGTTACTCTCCTCCTCCTCACATTCCCCCGCCTGTGTTGTAGCACCTGTTGCGTTTTGCCACAAATTAGACCGTAAGATTTTCACAGCGAGGATAATTAGCGCCTGTGCGGCTCTGAGCATCGCGGGGCTGGATCCCGCCCGGGGTCTGCGGGTACCACGCGTGGCAGCGGGGAGGGATCCAGAGGGGAGAGGGGCACGGGCAGCCGTTCTTTTCAGCCCAGACAACGCTGTGAAATACTGTCAGCAACTTGGAAAAGCTGTTGCTTCGGTTCCTCAAAGACCTTTTAGCTGGGTTCCCTGGCTTTAGCCTTTGTGCCGGCTCTTTGTTTGGGTGCAAAACCTCTGTTAGTTGGTTGTGCATATACGTCTGGTCAAAAAACGCGCTTGAGTTTGGTGTAACGCGGCGTGGAAATCCCACTCTGGCACCCAGCAGCAGCAATCTGGTTTTGAAAAACACGAGGTCGGTGTGTGCTAATAGACATTTACCATCTCGTTTCGCCTGGTGCGGTCTCTCCAAAGAGCAGGCTCTGCTGCAGGAGGGGAAGGAACAAGAGGCAGCGCTTCTCCCCTCGCTTCCCCAGCGCTTTGGGGTGTACAGGGGTAACCTGGAGTTTTGAGAATATTGCGACCGCCGCACACGTACCCCTTTTCTGGAGAAGGGATTAGGGAGCCATTCACCATAGCGGGAAGTTCGCTCCTCTGACTGCATCGTGTGAAATGTGGACACTGGTATCTGGGATGTGCTGAAGGCAGTCAAACCCGAGTCCTTTTTTTATCACAATACTCTTTGATTAAGATCATTTTAGCAACTGGTAGCAGCACTGCTGTTCGGATTGAGTTGGTATTTCTGTCTCACAGGCTGCAACTCAGTGTTCAAGCTGTCAGCCCAGATGCAGTTTAACAAAAAAAAAAAAAAGAAAGAAACCCAAAAATCGGTTTTGTCCATTGAGCCATTTTAGAGCTGTGTTTTTAAAAGATAGATTTTAACTTGCTGTGGACTATTTTTATGGATGATATGTGTCTACTCATAAGGTTTTCAAGAGTACGTGACTTCCAAAATAGTTTTCTTTAGCATGTAGTGTGAGAAAATGCTCATGCATCTTAAAGGACCTTTGCATAGTGAATTGGTACCAAACACAACTATTATTTGCATACTATTTTGAGTCCAATTTCATTTGCCATCCGAAACCTTTTTTTTTTGCTGTTTGGTTTGAACCTCTGTAAAAAGGGTTTCCAAGCAAATCAACATCGTTTAATGCGATGGTGACATCGTGCAGGTAAACCAGAACAGGAGCCCGAGCAACTGTGAATGCGTGAGGATGAGCTCAGGATAAAATATTATCAGACTGGATAAATGGTAAAAGATAAGGAACGTGGCTAATCCTTAAATGCTGAGAAATTATAAGACTGGCTTAAATGATGTGGTTAAAAAAAAAAATCTTTTCTGTGCATGTTGTTTTTTGAGCCTCTAGGTTGTACTTGGTTGTTATTTTCAAGTCTTGCTTTGCCGTCTGGTGGGCTAGACACACGCTTTTGTTTTACGTGAGACTGTCGTGTCACCGCTTGATTCCAGGAGCTCAAGCATCGGGAAAAACACCAAACAGTCAGAGCTGATCACACTGGGTGAGCTGGAAGCACTAAATTTAGATCATTTAAAATCCTTCACTTCTGCAGTGCTGCTAGATTGTTAACTGAGGTGAAAAAAAATTGAAGTACTTTGTGAGTTTCAAATTGATAGCATCCTTTTAAATCTTAGCATAAATTCAGTGGCACTTCACCTCCCTCCCACAATCGGATCTAAAGAGAAAGAGTAACTATGTCATTTTTTTTTTTTCCCAAGCTATACAAAGAACGCATATCAGGGATATATTAATGAAATATTAGCAAATCAATGCCAGGAAAAGCAACAGTAAGCTAGAAGAGAAATGTGTGCTGGTAGGCAGGGGAGTTACAGCAGTGACCTGACACGACTGAGCCAATTCAACCAGAGATCTGGTTGCTATTGAGAGAAAATATTACTCGCTCAAAGAAAGGAGGACGAAAGCCCTTCAGTGCGATGGAGTTGCACCATCTGTGACACCTGTATTCAGTAATGGGCACGGTGGATAATAGGCAAAGAGTTTGTACAGCAAAACATGCGTCATTTACCTTGGAATAAAGAGGTTTAATTTCTGAAAGGCTCTCGGCACATCTTGAAGTAAATGGGAGACGAGGGCATTTGTCACCTGGCAGGCTGAGACACGTAACCGGACTACTGGCCCCCGTGTAAATAAATCTTACCAGGGCTCAGGTTTGTGCATGGAAATTTCCCACTTGCCTGTGGCTAATGGAGCATGGTGGGTCCCTGTGGGAAACTGGCTGGGCCTGGAGCATCCACACAGAGGTGAAAGGTGGATACATTGCCGAAATCATGAGTACGAGCCTTTTTTGCCTGAGGGGACGCTGAAAAAATCTGTATTTCTCCCAGCCCCGGTTTGCACTGCAGTTGTCCGTGCAGCAGCGTGTTGTTGTTCCCTATGTGGAGATGTAGGTTGAGCCCTGGGGCTCGTGAGCATCCTCTGCAGCTCCATCCTTACCCCACAGCCACTGCACCCAGGTCTGTGGCTCACTTTGGTAAGTTATCATAGGTTATTTTCTTGATTGGGAGCCTCTCGATTGAAAAATAAGACCGGGAAATGTTTTCTGTTCTCAGATTTTAAAGATATCTTCAGTCAACTGGAAACTGGGGCTGTTCAGCCTGGAGAACAGGAGCTGAGGAGAGACCTCACTCTCTGCAACTGCCTGAAAGGAGGTTGTAGTGTGGAGGGTGTTGGTCTCTTCTCCGAAGTAACAAGTGACAGGATGAGAGGAAATGGCTTCAAGTTGCACCAGGGGAGGGTCAGATTGGATATTAGGAACAATTTCTTCCCCAAAGGGCTGTGGGGCATTGGAACAGGCTGCCCAGGGCAGTGGTGGAGTCACCATCCCTGGAGGGGTTGGACAGACGTGAAGATGAGGCTCTTAGGGACATGGGGCAGCGGCAGTGTTGGGTTAATGGTTGGATTTGATGATCTTGAAGGTCTCTTCCAGGCAAAATGAATCTGTGTGTCTAATGTGAACCTTGGAGATCTTCACCTTGAGCTGTGGTTCCCATAGTTTTCGGTCACTTCCTCACTTCTTTGAATTATTTTTTTTTTCTGCAATAGTCAGCAAAAGCCCTGTAAGTTACACGTGTGGTGATCTGAGCTGTACGTATCTTGTAGCACAGGTTTTAATAGTTTCGGACATCTTTTTTCTGGGCGCAGAAGTGCTATGTATGCTCTTTCCCATCGGGTGGGTTTGCCTCCCGGTTCAGCTTTGCAGCCGGGATGTCAGTGCAACCTTTGCTGGGCCCTGGGCTGCGTTTCAGTGCAAAACCAGAACGCTGCAGGATGCCTGGCGTCTCGTCCCGTGGGATTCCTACAGCTCCCTAAACATATTACACATAAGTGAGGTCTGCCATTTCTAGCAAGTTATTCCCAGACAAATAACAGTGAAAATGTTTTATGGACTTAATCACTGTGAGTGGTTTAATTGCTTATTATTTTCTACAGTGCTTAGTTTTCGCTGTGACAAGCCACTCCTCTGTCAAGACTTTTGTGTTTTTCAGGTAGGGGTGAACCCGAAGCAGAAGCCCTAAAACTGTCACCCGTCCCATAAAAGCCTTTTAAACCGGGGTGAGCCAGGCTGTAGCTCTTGGGGTGCTGCATCCCACTCTGCTTGTCACTGCAAGAGCTCTGTTTTCCTGTACAGTGTTTTGAAATAGATCGACAAACTTGAAAACAAGCCTTCTTTAACCCAACCCAAGCCCTTCGAAACTCCGCATCCAGGAGCAAGCGAGGGGCCGGCTGGTCCTGACAGCTTCTGTTCTCATTTAGGCGGTGACAGCTTCCACCTCGCCGTGCCCGGGGTAAATTGGCTGGTTTTGAAGCAACTCACATTTCTTTGGGTCTAGTCTCAGCTTTGCAGCCCTAAGCTTACCGCAGCCCATTTATCAGTTCCTGCTCAGAGATTTTTAGCATGCACTGGGATATCATGTCGGTTTAACAAACAGGCTGAGAGACATGCTGTCCAATGCCTTCTCCATTAACCTCTCCAACGTGGCAAGCCAAAAGCCATCACTTTAAATTGCTGCGGGCCTTGTCCTGCTGTGAAAGCAGCCTGTCCCCTGCGCTTTAGATATACTTGGACATGCCAATCCCCATTTTGAAGAGCCAGGGTGAAAAACCAGGCTCTGCCTGCTGCATCATTCAAGGCGTCACCTCTCCATGGTGATGGACAGGAGTCCTCTAAGTGACTTCAAGACCTTGCGCCGTTCCTTAAACAAGAGCTGTGGACACAGCTTGAGGACTAGTTTAAGATTTAATTTATGAATTGCTCTAAAGTTTCTTCAGTGGGTAGCCGCTCTCGTCTTTCCTGCCAAGACAGAAGCTGGCTTTTTCACGGTGCTGGCTCGTGCTGGTACCTGCTAGACCACCGGGGACATCCCTCTCCCATTCTTCAACCAGGAAAACATCTCCAGTTCATCAGCAGAAAGCACGCAGGACAATAACTTGTTGTATTTGACCACAGGGTGCTGTGGCATCACAGCGTGGGGCACCCAGCACCTCTGCCCGCTCGCCTTCACTCGTCGTCCCCACCGCGCTTTTCCTCCATGCTAGAATTGACCAAGCTCCCGTGTTACAGCTGCATTTTGTTCAGCAAAGAGGAGATTGGATCGATTTGTGCTTTGGTGCTGTAGGCGCTTGGGCAGGTGGAGTTCGGCGGAGGTCCTGGCACACGCCAAAGGTTTCGGTCGCTCCCCATCCCGCCCCCGGCAGAGCCTCATCCCGCTCCCTGCTTTCCTTGCAGCCTCCATCCCCACCAGCTCCTGCTCCAGCTGCTGCTCCCGGAGGCAGAATCACCTGTACATCATTTGCTTTAACTGAGATACCTTTGAAAGAATTTCTACAGACTGAACTTGTGATGCACTTTGGGGAGCATATTTTTTTTCTCACAGTTATTAGCCCTAATGAAATCCCGGGTCATTTTTAGGTGGCCTGTTATCTCTGTGATCTGGAGCTCTGTGCTTATTTCCAGGAGTCTAAATCTTCTAAAAGACCTTGCTCGTTTTGGGGTGGACACAGCGTTTCCCTGGCACTGATCCTGGGGGCTCATTTCCCCTGCACTCCGGGGAGGCTCCAGCCACAAAACCCAGGCCCTTGTCCCAGACTTCCCAGCCAGCTTTTACCCAAAACAATTTTTTTTGGCCTGTATCTTTGGTTTTAAAAACTTGCTGTGTGGTTTGAATGCATCTTGGCTTTCGGCTCCTTTTCCGTCTTGGCTTTAGGGTAGTGGCAGGCAGGGTTTGTTGTTCTTTCTTCTTTTATGCATCCGTGTCTACCTGCAGCTCTTACAGTGGTACCAAACCTCTTTCCATCAGCAAATACGTGCGTGATCTTGAGCTTCGAACGGAGGCTGCTCTCGTTGCAGGTTTCTGGTTTTGTGGGGGATCTTAGTGGCGCTGCGGAGCTCTCTGAAACGATGGTGCTTTGTGTCGTGTCACTTGCTGCCCTTTCCTCGTGTGACATAAAAGCTGAAGCTGTACCACGGAGCTGCTCAGGTCCTTGTTATTATAGATGAGTCCTAAAGGGTTAAGGGCAGCCCAGGTGAATGATTTGTTCTAGATATTCCTTAACTCAAAAGATACGCTTTGGTGCAAATATGTGTAGGATTCCACTTTGTCCCTAGACACCATCCCTGTCTGTTAATTTGGTTTAAAGGAGGTTAAATAAAACCTGCACAACAGGTTTTACTGAACTTCCATCAAGTTGCTCAACAATAGCACCACTTACGGTGTTCACAAATATGTCTTTCCACTTTCCTAGTGAAAGTAATTTCCCAACAAGTGGTCCTTGGCCCTGTACCATGGAAAGTCTTTGTCAAATAGACTTTTTACAGCAGGCTATGATTTGTACATGTTTCTCCTGTTACAAATATGCTGTATTTCTTTTTTAAATGTTAAGATGCATAAGAATAAAAAGGAAGCATGCAGTTTTGAATAATTTTTGAAGGGGAAAGCTATCCATTGTAGAGACCCTCCTTGAAATGAATAGCTTAGCATTAAATGTGTTCTTGAACTTGACGATGGACTTTGATTTAATCCATTGTAGAAGATATTTCACCGGTGTCAGTGAAATGCATGGAAGGGGGAACTGGGTGATTTATCCTTCCAGATCGACCTTTGTGTTTGTCAGCGGTGGCGAGGGTATTGTTCCCCTTCCCTTTCTATTTGTTGTTTAGGACAGTCAGTAATTGGGACACCCGTCAGCATCTGGGAGGCACATTCTTCCACCTGAAGATGTTTAATCCACATCTACTGAAGAGCCGTTTCCCTCCCGCTTGCTGGTGCCTGTCCCCCGCAGACACAGCCTGGATGCAGCACATCCCCTTCCCGGCCACGCTCCTGCCCCTTTGCCTGAGCTTGGAGTGCTGAACCCCAATGACCACGGCTTGGTTGACCCGTGGCAGTGATGGGGACTGGCGTGGTGCGTGTCCCTGCTTGGAGTCTGGAGGACAATGTTTGGTTTATCCAACTTTTTTTTTTTTTTTTTTAAATCTAAACTGATGAGGTGGAAAATAACACAGACAGAATGCACTTTCCAAAGCATGCTTCACAGTGTCGTCGTGTCTTCGTGACAGAAGAGCTCTTACCTTGGAGCGGGAGTCGGTGTCCCAGGTTCTCCGGACCCTGGTAGGAGATGCTGGGATCTCAGCCTGCCCGTGCGGGAGGCAGGGAGCTGGGGGTGGAAATCCGCTCTTTCCTTGCAGGCTGTTGGGAAACAGAGAAGATGATGCTCCCTAAGGCTTTTTTGGTTTAGAGCTGGGTACCCTGGGAGGGCAGAGCTGCACAGGGCTTGAGGGCAGACGCAGGCATCCCCGTGCAGATTGCCGCCTCCTCTGTCTTGCTGATAAGCCCCGTCTCTCCCTATCTGCAGTAAAAGGATTTGGCATAAGAGGAATTTAAAATCTTCTCCTTACTCTGTGTCTGTCAATGTTTCCTTGGAGGAATACATTATTTTTCAGCTGTACGAGTGGTCTTTTCCAGGTGCGGTTGACACTTGCATTTTAAAAATACAGGGCTGCAGCTCTGCACCGGTGAGTGATGTAGGCCGCCAGCCTGG
The DNA here is from genome assembly GCA_013399365.1 of Pampusana beccarii. NCBI lineage: Eukaryota > Metazoa > Chordata > Aves > Columbiformes > Columbidae > Pampusana > Pampusana beccarii. Next base: position 23,414 of record VWYH01010873.1, on the reverse strand, counting down.
GAAAGTTAATACCCACCGCTCGACGCGGCCGCCACAAAAGCACTCGCTTTCTGAAAACGTGCCCCGGTGCTTAGGAAACATAAAGCGTCGTTAAAATACTAAGTGTTATTATTGTTGATGGCCGCGAGCAGCCATCTGGAGTCTGGAACCAGATCGCTGCGGAGGGGAGAAAAACAAGGAGGCTGCAGCATCCCGATGCAAACAGGCAAGATGAAGGATCCAGCGCACAAAACCTCAACTCAGCGTTTCTTGGCTGTTCCCGGTTTTCTGTCTCGGCACTGGTGTTATTTTAATATAGTTACATGGCTGGAGTTGCTGTGATTAGCAGAGCAATTTGCAGTGCGTTCTTCAAAATCGGCAATCAGTTTGAGCTCGAAATAGACAAAAGCCCCATGTAATTGGTGGCTGCTGCCCAAAAAAGCAGTAAATAGTTTGGAAGGTCCAAAACGAGATTCGAGGTTATTTGTACGGGGCCTGTATGAAGTGCAGGATCCCCGAGCTCCATTTTCCTTTGTATTTCACTCTTTGTCACTGTTTATTGGGGTCTGTAATGAATGTCAACCATCATTTCGTTAGGTGAATGGAGAATTTGGTTCGGGTGGCGCTCGATGTCCATCTATTGCTTGCATCCTTCTCTTGAAAATTAAGATTTGCTGCCACTTGGTCCTCCCTTAAATCTTTGCCCGTGTTTGAGGGCCAGGACGGCATAGGCAGGTGATGGAGAGGTGGGTGACAGCAAGAACACGAGCAAATTTGCCTTGTTGGATTGCACGTCATGACTGCTTGTCTTTGAAGAGCAAGTCTTGTTTCCAGCCACATCAGGATCTGCAGGATATTCCAAGAGATCCATTTTTATCACAGATGATGAGTTATCCGTAATCTGGTCTTGGTTTTCCAGGGCAATTTTAAGAAACCATGAATTCTTCCTTTGGTTTGCATTTAATAGGCTGCTTTTGGCTTGGTTTTGACTTTGTCACAGTCTCATTCTTTGCGATGTGAGGCTTAGAAGTTTATCCAGAAATAAGATGGGATTTTGACCAGTTTAAAATATTTTTTAGCTTTACCAAAGAGAGTTGTTTTTTATTTTTAGCAGTTCTTGTGGTTTCTGTCATCGCTACAGATTTAGCTGGGATACTTTGGAAATGACAAGAGAAAGTGTCCTTCAGAGGCTGGGAACACGTCCCTGCTGACTTCTGAGGAAGTTTAAAAACAGACAGATTGTTTAGTTTTGAGGAAAAACGACAAAAGTTGTGTTTTGTGAAAAACAGGGTACTTAGCAGGGCTTTGCATTAAGCGAAGACAAATCAGAAGAATTAAAACATAAAACAAAGATGCGATTTCCCTCCCTGTTACATCGTTCCTTGCGTCACTCATATTGTGAGCACAGATTTGGAAACACTTTTTTTGTTTTTACTGAAGAACTGATTTCATGGCTGCCTTAAGTGAATGAAGCTGTGATGTGTGAACTAATGTCAGGCATAGGATGTTTACCTATTTATCTTTGCTGCGGCATTGCCCGTAGTATTTTTTTTCCTCTCTTCTCCAAGACTCGTTAACGTTGCAAACATAACCGAGGTTCTCCTAATGAAACAATTGCAGCCGCGCAGCTCAATATGCAGAGTAACACCTCCAGCAAAAACTGATAAATGCCTTTGTTTATGATGCTTTTTTCCTTCCTATTATGTTTTGCATGGAGAAAGAACGGGGAAACATATTGAATTCCGCTTAGTTTGACAAAAAGTTTAACAAAAAGGAAAATGATGGATGCTGGGGAGGGGAGATGGTTGTGGGAGCTGTGGAGTATCACTGGGACCAGTGACCTGTGTGTGACAGCTGGAATTGCAGGGTGACAGTGCTGATGCTGGTACCAGCTGGTGACGGGTCCCTGCTTCCCAGCAGCTCCCAGTAAGGATGCTGTACTGGTGGGGCTGCACATCAGGCAGCTCATCATGTTGGATGGGGAGCAGCACTCGCTGCACGTGGGGCTTGTGAAAAAGGAGCCCAAAGCATCACATGGCTTTTCCTAAACTGTAGGAATTTACATCCCAGGAAAGCGGCACGGTTCACGGAAAAAATAACTCATGTTTCCGATGTGCGTGGCGGTGCGGAGCGGTGGGGCGGCGGGTAGAGCCGCAGCTGCTGGTCGTTCTGGTGGCCCGTCCTCAGCTCAGCGCTTCAGCCCTGTTTTCTCGTTATCTTATTTTCTCTCCTTATCTCTTCTTTCTCTTTGTGCCCCCCGTAAAGCAGCGCCGGGAGCGCTGGGTCCTCCGGCGTGACGGACGGGGAGCTGCGCCGTTATTGATGCAGGGGGAACATTTCGGGAGTCCCAAGCCGGCTGATTGGTGTAGCAGGGTTTGAATTCTGCTGTGAATATGACTAATAATCCATGACCTGGCTGTGATTATAGATGAAAGCAAGCTGATGAAGAGACCCTGCAGTGGCACAGAAAGGAATTAGACATTGTCTAAAGCCAGGGCAGTACCGAAGCATTTGGATTTCACATCTGAGATTTACGGGTGAATAATTCAGCACTTGAAAAAATGCTTCAGCCCCAGTGTGACATCTCCACATCTTCTTTCAGTGATATCCAAGATTTTAACTAAACATTGCTTCCCAGGGAGCTAGGGCAGCTGTCCAGATATTTTTCCTCTTAAATATCAGCATTCCGGATTGTTACCTGGATACGGATGGAGATTTGGACTGATATCTTAGGAACCGCAATCTCTCTTAATGCAGGATTTTGCCTTCAGAAATCGCCTTCGACGTTTGGCGGAACCCAAAAATCTTTCCGAGCGAAAATTAAGAGATGTAGCTTTATATTTAACTGACGCTTTTGTCTAATCGGGTGAACTGCTAAGGCATGCAGAGTTGTGGATGGAGTTGTTGGGGAATTTTAAATAAATGAACCAATTCTCAAAGGCAAATGTTGGCAGATTTATTAAACGTGAATAGGAAAGTGGAGAAAAGTAGAATGCAAATAAAACGACCTTGTAAAATGGCTTGCTGTTTTATACATGCAGGAGCCCCATAAACCAAAACAGCCACTGTATTTTAAAACTAAATACAGTGCTATTAAATCTCTGCATTTGAATGGTGAGGTATAACGGTCCAGAAATGTAAGCGTTAAAATGTTCATGCAACCTTAACTCTGCTTCCTCCAGCGCATACATTATAATAAGTCTTTAAATAAATGATCACATATTATTGCTCAAATAATTCATTCTTTTTCTGAATTATTAGCTAAAAATGGATGGTATCTTATAATTGTCATAAATTCAGGCTCCTTATTGGGCCTAATAAATTCTTTTCTCGGTGTGATAAGTGTTTTGATCATTTGCTTTTCCTACCTACCCTTATTCCCTTTTTAGTCAGAAGCATTCGCTCCTTCAGTTGCACATCACGGGATGAGGCTGTGAAGCTATTTTACCTGCAAAATTTGGCAGTCCAGCTGTGTCAGCTATAGGAAACTACTCACTCTATTATGAAAATATGCATAAGTCGGTAGGTACTGTATGGTTTCTATAAGCGTAAGTCACTTTTAGATTCGCCTCGCCTGGCAGACCAAATACACCCAGGTGGTCTCTGGGAAAAAAATGTGGTGATGATGTATCTAAGAGCTGCTACCTGGTTGTGTAATTAGAGGTTTTAAAAGCAAAAGCAAATGAACAGAAGTAACCCCAGTGTCATACTCTGGAGCTAAAAGCACAGGCTTTCCTTTCCCAGCACAAGGAACAGGCAGGAATTGCATGAAGTTGGAAGTTTAAAGAGGAAATCATATGGAAGAGCTCATTTACTATCAATATGGTCATTTGTATCTATATAAAAAGGAAAAATCCTTATAAAACTTCAAGCTGTTCATGAATATTCGAAGGATCTGGCTAGAAACTTGGATGTAATGGCTAAGGGATTTGTCTTGCACATTCCTGAGGAACATCACCTTTTTTTTTCGGGGTCTCTCACCCTTGCCTCTTTTCTAGTAATCTGCTTTTCCTAGTTTCACCAAGCTGCCGATGGCCCACATTTCAGCATTTTATTGTCAATGCGGTGAAAATATGGGAGGAACGAAACGAGCCCTTCCTCCCTTTGCTCCAGCTTAATTTCTTCCTGTGCCTAAGCCAAGCGCTCAGTTGTGTGGTCTTACTGTCTGTGCTTTTATGAAAATTACATATACTTTAGAAATTCACACTTTCTTATCCTGAGTCCGTGTCGGTTAATTGCTAATAAGAGACAAACGAGCTTTGCTAAGCTTTCTTTTTTTCCTATAAAATTTCTAATTTGAAGATATTAGAAAAGAGAAATGTTTACCCCACTAGGGTTACTGCAAATATCCTGATGAGCTTTCATATCCTCCTCCAGCACCAGCCAGCTTAATTGCCCTCCTTAGTCCAAACTTTAATATATTACAAATTCATGCAGAAAAGTATTCCTCTTTTCTCTCTTATTTTTTTAAACCTGGTGGTTAACAGGGATGAGAGGAGAATATTTCTGATAGGGAACCTTAAGAAGTCAAAAAAAGATATAATAGTAGAGTTTAGCACTGAGTCTTTTCTTCAGTATAGCTCTGTTGAATCCAGTCCCTCGTGCTGTTCTGGCTCCGTATTAATCTGTATCTTTAAACAAAGTTTTGTACACAGTTCTTCAGCGGAGTTATTTGATAATATCCAGTGTGCAAGGGACTGTGAAATATCCCCTTCCTTACTAAGCTCCTGTCATATTAATGTGCTTGACCCTGGTCTCTCATATTTCCTGATTAGGTTCATAGGAAGGGTCTGCTAAGCTTTTGAGATACCGTCTTGTAGACCTATCTGTAAATACTACAGCAGAAAGAGAATTTTGGTAATAAGTTCGTTTAAATGAAGCAATTCTGCCCATCAGGACATCTCCGTCACGAACTATTTTTTAATGGCTTTTGTTATTTTAGACTAGACTGATACATAATTAGCTTTGGAGAGGTCCTTGTGTTTTTGTAAGGTTAATACCCCACTATCACACTGAATTTTCAACATTTGCAGATTTATGAGAGTCGGGGTTTTTAATCATTCCAGCCTAATTTTCTCAGAAATGCAGGCCCTTAACATTTCTGATTTATCTCAACTTTATATCCAGAGATTAAGTGAAAGCTACATGTTTGGAATACAGTTGCTTTTAAGGAGGAAAGGCAAAAAGCAGCGTTACGAGCTGTCTTTGGGCATCTTTTCTTCTTCCACCCGTAGCGGCTGGCGGGTCAGCAGGTGGAACGTGGGGCAGTGGCAGCGGTGGGAACCCCGTTTGCTAATATTAAGCCCATTGAGGCATCCCCACATGCCAGCACAGCAATGCCAGCTCTTCCTGACAAAGCTAAAAATGTAAATTCTCAACTCCCCTCTAAAGAAAAATGCTTCTATTGCTGCTTTCCCGTTCAGTTTGGCGTGAGATTTGCTGTGGTATCTTGGACGTTATTTTCGTGACCGTCATGTAGTGCATTAAGTGCCCTCTTAATTTTGTCAGCAGTTTATCTGCCTGCAGTGAATCCTGAGTGACGTGGAGTCGCGCACCCCGCTCGGTCACTGCGTGGCCGTGTGACAGCCAGCGCTCGGCATTGACACCTAGTGATGAAGCGAGTCTATAGGGCAGAAAGTGAGCACAATCTGTCACCTGTGTGCTTACTACAGCTCTCTTCAGTCCCTTCCAGTGGGAGGGAGCATCTCCTCCGTGCATAACCTAATTAATCGGAGCCATTCAAACATTTCAGAGCCCTTAAAATTCAGCTGTAAGCCAACACGGATCTCCTTGCTTGTCAGTCTTTGGGTAAGCGGCAGGATCTGCTTCCCCGTCCCCTGGGGCATCATTTAAGGACATCTCTCCTGGTTCTTGCTGCGGCTGGGTTTTGCCTCTCACACAAGTTAAACCAGACAGTTTTAAGAAGCGTCTGTTTTCTCTCCCGAGTGAAGCATCTCTTTTCCATAGTATCTCTTATGAACAGGATTGACAACCTTTTTTAGCTTCTCTTCGGCTGGCCTAGTATTTGTTTCAGAGAATAAGTTCATTTGCTTTACTAATTTGCACAACAGCCACTTTACCCCTAGTTTCCCGTACTGGGTGATGTTTTGGGGCTACTCTGCCAGTTTTGAACCCCAGGGTTGGAAGGACCTCAGTCCAGGGCTGCTCTGGTTTGACTCTTGTTTTGCTTTTTGGTATGTTGCTGGTGGTGGTGGTTTGTGTTCTTATGATTTGGTAATAAGCCTTGTTAGTGAGCTACTCACTGTCCTCATGGCTATACCAGCTTCCCATAACAATTTATTGATTTGCTTTTAGATACTCCTGCAAATCTCTGTATATATCTTGTGCTGAGAGGCAGCATAGGGTAGATGTGTGCTGTTCCTGAGTATATATTTTGAGTTCCCATCTACAGAAGTCAAGTCTGCTAGAAAATAATGAGACCAGCTGATTTGTGATCCTTATGGAGCTATACAGAGCATATCAAGCCCTAAAATATGTGCCTGTGCTGTGGAGGAGCAAGATCATGGTTCTTCCAGATACGTTCAGGTCTTGCTTTTCCAAAATATACTCCCTTTTCCTCCGTTCTTTGCAGTCTTGATGTATCAAGAGCTAAGCTTAGGAACTCCCTAAAATCCTCTCTTGCCTTCCCCTCATCCCATCCCAGACAAAGGTAACTTCTGCTTCTCTAAATATGTTAGTAATCCTAATAAGCTGTGAAAAGAAGGCTCTAACCCTGCCTGGATAGCTGCTGCTGCTGTTAATTTTCTTCTGAGGTGACCTTTGGTCAGGGTGGATCTGAAGTCCTCATCCAGCAGCCTGTCTGCTGAGACAGAAAGGATGTATTTAGCTCATAAAATTACAAGCCTGTCCTGGGGACCAAGGTGGCAGCTCTACCTGTGACAGTTTTCATCACTGATTTGTTAATACGCTTGTACCAATGACTTAATACTGGGTCTATCTGTCATCAATTGTAAAACTGTCTTTCTTCGAATAAGGCTACTCATCTCTTTCAATAATTATAGAAATGTTTTTACTTTAGGCCGTCGCACCTAAAGCAAAGTTGATGTTCTTTGTCATTTTCAGGTGAATCTAGCCCTCCGTTTGCCAGCGCTTTTCAAAACTGTGCAGCTGAGGACACTAATGGTTGCTTAATTTCCTCCCCATGTTATGAGAGATGATGACCGAAAAGAAACCCAGAGACTCTCCTTCATAGTCCTCCCTTATTCTTGGTAGCCAGGAATCCTCTCCCTGCTTCTTGACCCTGAAATGGGATGTTACTCACTGCAACCCCCTGAGTCTGCCTGCACTCCTGCGTTTCCTCTCCCTCGCTATTCCCAGGGGAATAGTTCCCTGTCCCCACAGTGTGAACTCATCCTGTGTCTGGTGCAAAGGGACGTTTGTCTCTTCCTTACCGAGTCATGAGCTCTCTAACAGGTTCTCAGCTGCCGTCTCTGGGGATGTGGCATTGAGCTGTGCTCATCCACAGCCGCTGTCCTTTGCTTTTGGACTCGGACTGTCCGTTTTCCTCCCTCTTTCTCCATCCCTCTGTTCTCTGCATTACTACTTGGAATTTTTTTCCCCCGTAAGGTTCCCCCTTTCCCCAGTTACTGCCCCATCTCACACCCATGCTTTGCACACCCATAGTGCAATGATTCTTCACGTTCTCTTTTTGCATCTTAGTAGTTTTGGGTTTAGCAGCTATCCTTTCCCTAATACAGTACAGTATTATGCTAAAATATATCATATTTCAGACACTCCCTCATGGGTTTCAGCTTCTCAAGGATTTTAATTGCCGCCTTTTTCCCTTTATGATATACTGCTGTTCTTGATGTGTAAGAATACATTTACAGAGAAAGCTCCTTCTGTATTTTACCTGCGCTTTGTCAGGAAGGCTATAATTTTGTTCACTTCCTTCCTTTTTCATTGAAGTTGTTTGTGACAGGTCTTGAAACACTTGCACCTTATGTCCTCCCAGAGAAAGGTCAGAAACTGTCATTTATTTCAGAGTCAGCTCTAAAATAGTCTGCTCTTAGTATCGTGTCTCGGGGTCTTCTGGAGTTGGGGCTCGGGCTCTGCGATAATTGTTGCATCTGCTTTCAGCTGAGGGCAGAGTGGAGGCTTGCTATGAATATTAACAATCCATCCATCCTTTACACCTTCTGGGAACACACTGCTTGGTAAATTCTTCTTTTCATGGATTTTCTGTTCTCCGTTTTCTCCGCGAACTTTTTTTTTTTTTAAATCGTCTTCATTGTTTTCCCCCCATTTAGTCCTAATTGAAGGCTTTTATCTGTATTTAGATGTAGGTTGCCAAACGTATTCTCAGCTAATGTTGACTCTATCAAACCTGAACTTCTTGAAGGGTTTTAGGTGTGTCACTGCTGGGACTGACCCAGAAAGGCCACCTTTGCTTTCTGTTTCTCCTCATTTGGCCTTTTCTCCCACATACTCACCATCATTGATAGGAAAAACCTGGGGAACTGCTGGGAGATAAAATTTCTTCATGAGATTTTCCTGGGAAAATAGTTTTAAAACCAGAAACCTAAGGTCCAACATCCCTTTTGTGAACTTGAGAAGCACTTCATGATGAGCAGTGTGGGAGGATGGGTTTGCACTGTACCTTTCCTTATAAACCTCACCTTTCCAACCCCATCCGCTCCGGAAACCTCATGTGCTCTTTGTACTTTTTTCTTGCCGTGGTGCTGAGTGAAATTCAGAGACCCTTGGCCTAAATAAAAATGGAAATTATTGAAAAAAAAACCCACAGGTTTATTCAGAGGGGTACTTCTAGTGGACCTCTTTGTAGAGAGTGAAATACATCCCTATCTGCTGGTAAGTGAAAATTTTTATCACTTCACCCACCAGTTATCAAATTATAGTGACAAACCAAGGTTCAAGTGGAATCCATGGAAGAAAAGTGATTTGGGAATTTCAGGATCTGGTAGGAAGATCCTTCAGGTCAGTGAACGATGAGCCTGGTGTAAGTTTCTCCATGGGGAGCGATGTCCTGTGCCCTGCCCAGCTTGTGTCAGGGCTAAAAGGCAAAAACAAAACCAAAACCACCACAGAGGGTGATTTGTGCTTACAGCCGACTGTGGGCACGTGCCCTTGAACTCTTGTTTGTGCTTCTACAGGAGAGTTAATGAAGTCCTGCAAGGGCAGGAGATGTTGTTAGGAAGAGCACGGCATGTTCAGCATCCATTCGTACCACGGATAGAGCTGGATTCTTTTCTACTATTACTCCATTGAATGTAAATATCTCGGAGACATTTACATGGTATTTCTTTTTAAGTATATAATGTTTTCATTCAAAAGTATCGTAATTCTTAAAAGACCTGTCAGAGGCTCTGACATGTAATTAATTTCTCTAAAGCTCTTTTTTTTTGAAAGATACAACTGCATATGTAGAACACCTGCGCTTATTCACAGCTCTGCGGGGAAAAAAAAGCCACATCTTCTTCTTCACTTTCTTCCCCCACTTCTCCATAAAAAGATTTTCCTTCACTTTGGATCTTCCCCCTCTGCCCTCATGATCTACAACAAATAGAAGCACTCGATATGTAAAAGCTGTGTGTAAATAGGAACAGGCATGCTGGATTTTGTCTGGGTGCTAGTGACCTTTCGTTTATTCAACTTTAATTATGGAACAGCGATTGCTAACCCATAATCTAGTCCATCTAATAGAATTCCCGTATGTGTAGGTGGACTTTCAATCAGTCTCGTAGGCTGTTTATTTTTACCTGGTAGATTTTTTTTTTTCCTCCTCTGCTTGGGAGGGGCGTATTGAACTTCAACAGTATCATGGTGGAGCTCAGGAAATATGAACAAGGGGACAGATGTTCAACTAGCTGTGGAGATATATATATATATATGTATATATATTTGCAGCCAAGCACTAGATTGCACAGCAGTCATGGGTAACTGGCTGGCTTTACCCCCTGTAAGTGCCTCCAGGGCATCGCTGCGACCATCACCACTTGCGCTGGAAAATTCTGCGAGCCAATTAATGTTCCTAGGAATATGAGTAAATCCAAGCTGTCCAAAAAAGTGCCAGTTTTAAGTGAACATAAGGCACATCATTTTCATGACTGGAGATGGATGTGAGAACATGTCCAGATGTTTTAGCTTTGTAATTCGGGCATTTCCTCTTCTGTTCTAGTTAAAAAACTGGCACCCCTTGTTTTCATTTCCTTTAGGGAGCGTTGATCGTGTTGCTGTTGCTTTGCATACCCCGTTGAATTTATAGGAAAAGAAATAATCTGGTTTTAATCCAAAGAACCCATGAAGGGATGTTCTACCAGGGTATTGCCTCTAAATATCACAGGGATGTTTCCATCAGAGGATCCAGTTCAGGTGCTGCGTTCGGATTCTTCCAGACTCCTGCATGCAGTCTAGTTGTTAACAGCTTTTGGACAAGCCCATTAGCACAAGCAGTGGGAAAACTGACAGGAACCATGAGGAATGGAGCATTTTCTCAGCTGGGATGCTGAGGGGTTTTTTGAGACACTTGCAGCCTTTCACATGACACGAGTCGTAGGGCTGAAAGGGATTTCTCCAGGTCACCGCCTCCTGTTTACCGCTGTCATAGGCAGCTGCGTCCTGTCCTTCTGTCCATTAATTTGTCCATCTTGTGCTTAAAAGTAGTTGGATTATTTTTTAGCTCCGCTGCTTGCTTTCTGCGACGTCTTCCCTTTGATTTCCTTAGCCTGTATCTTTCTCTGTCGCGCCAGCTGTGATCTTAGCAGACCAATGCCCTACAGTACGTGGTGCGATCAAGAAAAATCCTTCGGAATTCTTCCCTAGAACTGAAGCACCTGTGACCGTCCTTGAAGCAGAGCCTGCCAAGCCGTGCTCCTGCCCTCCTCCCCCAGAGACCCGGAGTTCATCTGACTCCGTGTCTTTGACCGTTGTCTTCCGCCCGCCGTCCTCTTCCTCCGTCCACTCCAGCTCCAGTCAGGTTCATAAACTTCAAGCTGGTGACTGATTTTCCTCCTGTCGGTTCTTCACAATAGTGTGACCCCAGTCGCGTATCTATTCAACGGCCTGACGCTGTCTGAAATCCATATTCTCTCCCTTTTATTCTTCTGTCCACAGATGGCTCTGTGTTCTGTGCTACCCTGTGTATTCTTTGCCCATCGCCTTTATACCCCAGACCTCTCTCAGGTTAGTTTTTCTTCCCAGGGACCCAGCTGTTCTCTTCCTCTTTGTTATTCCCAGTCTTTGGGTTTTTTTTTTCCCTTGTTCTGCATCACATCAAGCCCCTTTGTCAGCTTTTCCTTCACAGTCGCCGGTGTTTCTCCCTGTCCCCTCTTGGGATCTGACATTTCATGGCCACGCCGCTCCCGAAAGGTCCTCTTGTTCAGCAGGTCTGTGCAAACTTCAGGTTTTCTGTCTCATTCACACTTCATCTCTCTCTTACCATATGCGAAGATCCCCCGTCTGAACTCTTCTCAGCTCTTTCCATCTCGCTGCTAGAGCTCAGCTTTGCTCTCTGAGTTACTGCGGTCAAGGCAAATAGTCATCCACAGGTACATCCTCTTCATTCTTGCATTTCGTCACCTTCATTGTCTTCTCCAGCCCTTGGATCACATCCACTGGCAGCGCCCCTTCTCCACTTCTCCTTAGGCACGCACATCCCAAAAAATAATAAAATAAGATTGAAAACCCCACCAAAACCTCTCTTTTTCTGCTTCCATTTGCTTGGCCACCTGCTTGCTGCTGTTTGCTGTCTCAGCCTGTTGCCCAAACGAGCCCTGCTCTCTCCTTGAAGGTCGGCTGTTGAGCATCGGCCAGACGTATGGAAAGGCAGAAGCCTCCCTCACGTATCTGCTTGCAAACCGCATCGAAGCACCGATTCTGCGAGCCGACAGAGCACAAAGCAGCAGGCAGAGCCGTGCAGCCCTCACCCAACGCCGTGCTCCGTCCTCCTCCGGCGGAAATCCCAGCGGTAATAGGATGGTGCCTTCTTTAAAATGCTTGGGATCTTTCTTGGTGAGCTCACTAGTGTTTTATGTCCGCGTCGTTATTTTCTCTCTGGAGATGTTCTGTGCGCTGGAAGTGACAAATTTACATTACTGGAGAATTATTGTTTCTGCTTTTGTCTTATGTTTTATTCATTGCAAGCCGTTACTTTAATATGGCCGTGATTATGTTACTGGTTGAAAACAGGCCACCTGTGGCGTTTAACACCAAATTGCTATAAAGCAGTAGACCCAGGCAAAAATCAGGTCAGCAAAGCTGTGCAGAGATGATGTTTGTGCTTCTGAGCTGAGGGTCTCAGCTTATTGTACTGATAAAGCAAAGACTTGACCTGCAGGATGAAGCTTTCTACAGCAACAATGGATCGGCTCTTACCCCTCAAGCTAGTTCCTATAGGTTAAGCAGTGAACAGCGAGGAAAACTTCATTAGTACCTTGATTAGCTAACTTGCGGGAGGCCAGGAGGGCCTGGGCTGTGGTGCAGAGCCGATTTCGGCTGGGTCTTATGTCCTGCTCTTCTGAGGAATGAAGGAAATGCCCCTGCCCAATCCCGCATGAATCAGCCTCTATCAGAGCATCACCTCTGCACTTCAGAAAGATGGTGGAGATCAGAGTATACAGGAGCGTTGATTAGAAGCGTCTGTACACTGAAGACGACGGTCCCAACATCCACAGCGAGTGCAGTGAAGGGAGCAGCAGGCTCAGATCTGTGAACGTGTGTAGCCCAACGCGCCGTCCTCCAGACCTACCTGCCCGCGGCTGATTAAAATGGAAGATCTTTGCACATTTCTCTCCCGTCTGGCAAACCACGAGGGTGTGCAAAGCACAAACCAGGTCACAGTCTATTGAAGCTCCTTACTCAGCTCAGCTTTTCCTTCTCCCAGAGCTTCCTCAGGCAGCAAACAGCCCCTTCCCCACAACTCATGCTGGCCCATGTGTGGGGCCAGAGGTGCTTTTCTGGTCTCCTGAGAAGCCTCTGGTTTTCCTGAGGCTTAAGATATTGTATTAATATTTTCATTAATAGATTTTTAAAACTTAATTTATTAATATTTCTATTAATTAAGATACATTTAATAGGCAGGAGATATTATCAAGGAGGCATGAAGCTGTAGACCGTTACGGGAAGACGCGGGGCAGCTTTCACACTTAGAAGTAAATCTTCTTCGAGTTGCATGGAAATAACTCCCAACGATGCCTGATCTGTGCTTTGGCGCTTTGAGTTGTGCTACAACACGTCAGCGATGCTTTGGCCGGAGCTTTTCTCGGCTGCTGCGGGAGCCCAAGGTGGTGGGGAGGGTTCTGATGGGAGAGAGGGGTCTTACTGCACCAAAGCGACTCGCATCCCCAGAGCTTTGAAATACGGATTTGCGTCAAAGTAAAACTCTCAGGGTTAGTCAAATATTCCTCTAAATATGCAAAGGAATAGAGTCACTGATGCTTGTTATTCTTATCTTACTCTCGGTGTCACAACATCTTTAAGTTCAGTGAAGGTTTCGCTTACTAAGACGGTATTAAAGATTTCACGTTAATTAAGAGGACTCCACTGAAAACCTGAATATGAATGAAGTTGGGCTGCTGAACCCAGGGCAGTGAATACTTTGGGAAGATCAGACATTGGCAAATGTTGATTTAAAAAAAAATAACCAACCAAACAACAACAACCACAAAAAACCCCCTACCTAAAACAATGCTTCGATCTAGAACCTGTTCTATGAGAGAGAAAAAGTTGAGGTCAAGTTGCCAGAGGGAAAAAAATAGATTCTGGCTTGAATTTATAGTCAAAGAGGTGAAATTCTGTCAATTGGGAGCACTGATGAGGGTTGTCCTGTGCCACGCTGGCCGCGGACTCGGCCGCTTCTCTCCATGGCATGATCTCCTTCTTTTTAGGTAGGTGATCGTTTTAACATGGAGGCATCTTTAATGGAGGAAAGGAGAAAATCTGGGCCTGATTCTGATCTCGGTTTTGTTGCTCTGGAGAAGTCCCGTCAAGTCCAGTCAGCCTCGACTGGGGGTCATACGACCAAAATGAACAGGAGCTGTGAGGGTGGCGGTAGGTGGCTGTGGAACGAGGCTTCCAAGAAAGGAGCTCTCGTGATGAAGTGTTTTGAGTAAAGGGTGAGACCAAGCATATTTTTCCCCAAAACCTGCTTTTTTGGGGAGCTTTTCGTACCTGCCAGCACACGGAACACGAGAGCAGTAGCTGGTAGCTAGGGCAGGTCGTTCTCACTCAGGAAATCTGCGTTTCTCTTCCAACCCCAACACAAGATTGCAGTTGTGTGACCTGGGACAAGTCCTCTCTTGTGTCTCCGCTCACCCATCTGGAGATAATAAGGCTGAGCTGCTTTTGCAAAGCAGTTTTGGGTGACGCAAAGGGTGCTGCGGAGGTGCAGAGCACCGCTCCGCCTTCTAAAGAAGGACTTTGGGGAAGGAGACAGTGATATATATAGTATTTTAACCTTGCTGAAATACCTTGGACTTGGCTTTCGGAGTGGAAAAGCGAAAATACGATAGCCTAAATAAATCGTATTTGTTCTCTTAAGCAGGGTAAGGGCAGCATGTGAGGCTGTGCGGGGTTTTTATTATTGTGATTTTCTATTCACAGTTCCTTGAGCTGATTCTGGGAATGGTACTGACTGTGGTTATGTTTCTGGAAATGTGCAGGTTGGCCAGATGCAGTGGGGCATGGAGTGAACAGAAAGAGGTTAAATTGATGGATGACCAACAAGATCAGGATTGTGCCTCAGAAGACCAAGAAACTATCCTGATTAATGGGGTGAAGGAAAATGGTAAGGAACTTAATTACAGTACATGAGGGAGCAGTGACAACTTGCAAGCCAACTTATTTTCCTAATTCCTTTCGTGTATTTAATTTTGGCAGTTTGCAGGTATCCGCAATGTGGAGCAATAGGCTAAATGTATATTTTCTGCACAGGTGACACTCCAGCTATGAATCTACACCTTTTTAGGTCTTAACAAGTACTGCTTTTCCCCATGCATGGCTGGAGATGTTTATGTGCACGTGCAGTTCGAATTACAGATTTTAGTTTGCCTTCTTAGGGAAAAAAAATCATAGAAGACTGTGTAGCCATTCCATCTTTCCCTCTCTTTTCAATTGCTTATCCAACTTCAGCAAAATTTGACTGAAGGATACTTAGTCCTTACAAACTGGGGAAAAAATTAGGGATTAGGTGGAAGAAAGAAACCCAGATTAGCACACATGGGAAGGTCGGATGTGTTAGCTCGTTATTGCCTTTTCTGCCAGCACGGGGATCCCCCGGCCTGTGGCACCGCTCCTGTGCACACACTGGCCACAGGCCTGCTCCTGGGAGCCACCAACTCATCCAGCGACATCAGCAGGGAAAGATCGGTCAAAATACCCAACTTGGGCTCTGTTTAATCTGTTCCGTACTTGTTTTCAAAAGCAATAACTAATTAGGAGTAACAGCGCTCTTCTGCCTGAAAACCTGATCAAAATAAATATTCCGCTCAGCATTTTCTCAAGTCGGTTGGACTTTGGTTGTGAGCCACAGTAAATGCAGCGGCAGTCTGGCGTTGAGCCAGAGCTTGACATTTTCATTCTTCACCACGGTTTTATGTTTGATTTCATGGCTTTTTACGTTTTGCAGTGGCCTATAAATCTTGATATATGTGTATATTTATATAAATTTGACCCTGCTAGATGTCGAGGACTTGGTCCTCTTATGACTTGTATGTTCAAATCCTTCCATCTCCTCAAAACAAGGTTTACTCCAGCAAAAGTCCGTAGAGGCAAGTGTTGTTCTTCTTCATGACCAAAAACCTGGAGCAACTCCAGGCCCATGAGGACCCCGCAATGTGTGCTGGTGGTAGGTGAAGCGTACGCTTGCACTCGCCCCTACAATGTAATTTTGGAGGTATCTGTCTTTGTCAGCCCGTCTCCTTCGTGACTACACACGGTAAAGCCACAGCTGATGCAGCTGCTGGAGCTGCAAAGAAGTTTTCTAGCTGTGGTCCCCTCATCTAATGTAATAGGTGGTAAAATCAGTGCGTACCTGCTCAGGAGAGATGGGCAATTTCTAGAACCTGATACTGCTTCTGTGAAATGAAACAGGGCTTAAAAAGTGCTTTAATTAAACGTTGTTGTGTAGGAGTTGCTGCTGAATCCAAAGCAGTGAGCCGGCAAGTAGCTCTGATGCCACCACCTCCCCGTTGATGGCACTGGAGATCGAGCTGGTGCTTTTTGCACCTTTTCACCCCAACTCTACATAGTTGCTGGTCCTTGGGCTCCTGCGGTGCCCAGTTGGGGACTGGTCTCCCTTCGAAGCTGATGAACAGCAGGATGGGTCAGTATTTTTCCCCATGTGCTTCTGGGTGGCTGTTGAGTTAAACCGGGAAAGGGGGTTTTGCTTCTCCGGCATTTTCTTTTTCAGCTGGAGTCTTTTGTAGTATTGTTTACTTCAGAACATCAATTGAAGGTGCGCCTGATTTTAGGACGATAAACACCCTTAGAAAATCAAGTTTGGGCATTTGTATTTCACAGGATTAAAGTGCACTTACACAAGTATAAACCTCAAAAAACTCCTAGAGACAGTTTATTTTATATAATAGCATCTCTGTGTATTGAATGCAGCATTTGAGATTGAATTTCAGCTTTCTACTTTCCCCTTTTTTTGAGTTTTACAGTATTCACAGACATGCTTCTTTTATCCTCAAATTTTCCATGCTTCCTGTCAGCTCCAAGCTGATTTTTATTTCATTTTCCTTCTGAAATGGAACGGCACTGGTTAATTTGTTTTGGTGCTTAAGGAAAAAGAGACCACCTCTGCATTTCTGATCTAAAAACTGGTGGAAGGGACTCAAAAATCAACTTATTTATTTATCTATTTATTTTTAAACCGTTTTGAGATTTTTAACCCGTTTTGAGATTTCAAGCAAGTCAGTCCGGTCTTCTCCAAGCCGTGCATGTTGAAGATATTTACAGGCATCGCATTGCGCTGGTGGTTTGATTTATATAGTGTTTGGAACGTTGTTTAAAGTCCTTTGAGCACTGCGTGGCTTCACCAAGGGTTCTGCCACCGAAGACCCCCAGTAGCACAAAAGTGCTGGGAGCTTTTGGGATGAGATTCGGGGGATTTTGACCTCCTCTTTGTTTTACGCTTGGCATGGGCAGGCAACCACGTCCCACCCCATCCCATGCTATCTCATCCCACCCCAACCAATGTCAACCCATCCTATCCCACCCCATCCCAACCCATCCCAACCCATCCTATCCCATCCCAACCCATCCCATCCCATCCCAACCCATCCTATCCCACCTCACCACACTCCTTTTCCTATCTACTCAGCAGCGGCAGTGCGGTGGCACGGCGGGTGTTTCATGGTGCCGCTGGTTTTGAATAAAAACACTTGTCGTGGAGGGTCACAGCCACCACGCAGGTGCCAAATCCCTTCAGATGCCCCATTTCTTGCAACAGCTTGGGGCTCCAGCTGCGTTTTAAAGGACTTGTCCCCCCTCGGAAAGCCTGCGCAGCTTCTTCTCTCACCCTCCCAGCCTTCAGTGGGGCCACCAGAAAGGTAAGATGTGAGGCACCACAAAAGCACTGGGCTCAGCTGTGGTGTCTCCAGCTGGTGTGAATGCACACATTGCTATATATATATATTTTTTTTTTTTTAATACAGAGATATCAGAGAGTATTCATGGATGAAAAGACATCGTATTTAAATTTCAAGGGTCATATCGTCCGTTGAGCTAGAAGTCAGATGAAAGTATATTTGTAATGTTATTCTGCCATAAAAGTCTGATGAGGTAAAAATAAAAAATCCCTAGGTTGAAAAAATAAAAAATCTTTACATTGTTAAAAAGACGTTTTTAGGGATTAGAGAAAAAGAGCAAATCCCACAATAATTCTAACAATAATTGCTTTAAACTCTGTCTTACCATCTACTTTCCCTTGACATGGACAGTGACAAAAAAAAACCTACTGGGTTTTTAAAAATAGCCATAACTTTCTGACTCTTGAGCAGTAATGCAGTTCAGGTATGTTTAATCTGCAGACACCACGGGGCGGGGGGATGCTTTGTTTCTTTAAGAATCATATTTTTCCGTTAATTTTTTCAATGTTAATGGGAACATTTTTATTAGGCTTGTTTTGTTTTTTAATAACCTTGTCAGATTTGAAAGGCAGTATCCAGGTAACGCTATGAATATGAGGAGGAAAGAACGGATGGTTTTATTTTTTAAACGCGCTCTTGTACCTCTTTCAGCTGGCTCCATGGGGGAGAGTGTTTCCACCTCCCCTCCTTGCACATCCCCACGTTCATTAGACCCAGATTCCCCCTGTGCTGGGCACTAGTGAGGCCAAACCTTGAATCCCAGGGTCAGTTTTGGGCGCCTCATGACGATAAAGCCCTTGAGGTGCTGGAGCGAGTGGAGAGAAGGGAACGGAGCTGGGGAAGGGGCTGGAGCACAAGTGTGATGGGAGCGGCTGAGGGAGCTGGGGGTTCAGCTGGAGAACAGGAGCTGAGGGGAGACCTTCTGATCTCTGAACTGCCTGAAAGGAGCTTGGAGCCAGGGGGGTCGGGCTCTGCTCCCCAGGAACAAGCGCCAGGAGCAGAGGAAACGGCCTCAAGTTGCACCAGGGGAGGTTGAGGTTGGATCTGGGGAACAATTTCTTCCCCAAAGGGCTGTGGGGCATTGGAACAGGCTGCCCAGGGCAGTGGTGGAGTCGCCATCCCTGGAGGGGTTGAACAGATGCGGAGATGAGGCTCTTAGGGACATGGGGCAGTGCCGGTGTGAGGTTAGTGGTTGGACTCAATGATCTTGAGGGTCTTTTCCAATTAAAATGCTTCTATGATTCTGTGATCCCGCTCTCACAGGAAGGGCGTCTGCCGCTTCCCAAAGGAGCGGTTGGGAAAAGTCCCCACCAAACCCTGGGAAGAAGAGGAGTGGGGTAGCGAGCCTGAGCAGAACCGCAAGGGTTGTAAACCCTCTCTGTTTTTCTTTCTCTTCTCCCTCCCTTTTCCTTAACCCCCACCAGAATCCCACTCCCTGGACGGCGATGAGAGGCCTTGCACCGCCGCCGAGGCCGCGGTCACGTTCTCAGCCTTGACGACAGCTCCGAAGGAAAACCACGGGTGCCACCGGGCGCTGCCTCCCCTGACTTCAAAGAAGCCCTGCTTGCTGAGCCCCCCGTCGCCGCTGAGGCTCACGGATGTACCCGAGCACGCCTCGGATGACTCCTCCGCCCACGCCATCTCCCTCACGTCCTGCGTGACAAAGGGCATGAGCTCCTGGTCGCTGCCGGGTGACTGCGAGAAGGCTCCCTTCACCATGATGGAGCCCGGGGGCATGTCGGCGCTGACGGGCGACTGCTTGATGCAGCCGAGCCGGACCTGTCTGGGCTGCTTTATTGAATCAAAGGACGGCATTGATGCAGAGCCGGGAATAAGCTTGAAAGTGGGGGATATAAATAGGGATTATGACACCTGTTCGGTCTCTGATATAGGGATTCACTGCATGAGCACAGGAGAAACCATGAGATACGGGGATCAACTGCTTTCAGACCAGCTTTTAAGCTTCCCTATGCATAAATCGAGGGCAGCGGACAAAAGAGATGCAGAAAAATCTGACAGTGATTCAGAGGACCCCACTCAGAAAAATTATTATGAGGGATTACTATTAGACAAATGCAATGGTGAGGAACCTTTACTAACAAATCCCAACCAGGAATGGGGCTATTTTGAATCTTTCATTAGTGAAAGTAAAATTGAGCTGCTTGACCTCTGCTCCAAAAATGAGCTTTCTGTAAATCTGTTTTCTGAGGAAGACGTGGATAATTACATGTTTGATGACGACGACTCCACCTTGGGAAGTGATGTCTGCTCCCTGAAGATTAGATATGAATCTTTCCAGGACAACGTGCGGGAGAAGACCACCACACTACAAGAGGACGCCCAGTTCAACTTCTTCCCCAGCGTGTTCGGCAACTGCACCAAAAGAGACAGCAGGAGCACCCTGAAAAGGGGGCCCAGCGGTGCTGCTGACCCTTCTCAATTCAAATCTGAGGAAGGCATCATCTGGGGGGAGGAGGAGGAGGACGGCGAGGAAGAGGACGGCGAGGAGGAGAAAGCTGCCTTAAATAAATCTTGCAACAGCACGGAGATGGTGCAGTACGTGGGCTCCAAGAGGAGTCACTTCTTGGACTCGGTGAATTCCACGGAGGACTCCGGGGAGTTCAGCGACGACAGCACTTGCACAGAGTCCTCCTACGATGTGCTGCGGGATATCAAGGACTGCAGCCGGTACCTGTCCCGGGACCACTCCGGCTCCTTCATTCAGCAGAACTACGGGTTGCGGGCGAAGAGGAAAGTGCGATACAGCGACGACTACCTGTACGATGTGGACTCCATCGAGAACGAGAAGATCCTGGACAAGAAAGAGTGGCTCCCGGACGGGCCCAAGGAAGAGGATGACGACGAGTGGTGCCCAAAGAAACGGCGAAAAGTCTCTCGCAAGGAGCCCCCCGTTATCATCAAGTACATCATCATTAACAGGTTTAAAGGGGAGAAGCATATGCTGGTGAAGCTGAGCAAAGTGGATGCCAACGAGACAACTGTTACCCTGAACGAGGAGCTGCTCAGCAAATACGAGAAGCTGGCCCCACTGAAGGGCTTCTGGCAAGAGAGGCAGCAGAGCCGGCTGGATTTGCTCAGATCGTCTCTCTACCACAAGCAGAATTTCTATCTTAACGGCTCAGATGCTTCGTTCCTCCCTCACCCACGGAAGCGAAAATGCAAGCTAGCAAACAGGCACCGGATTCAAAGAATTAAAGCCATCGAGCAATCAGTGAACAAGCTGGGCTCTTGCTCGTCTGATCACAAGCAGCCTTGCAGCAGTAAAGAGGACGTGGGCCTGAAAGGGCTGCCGGCGTTAGCCATCGCCACCCCCAGCTGTGCCAACGGATTACACGTAAATGACATCACAGGCATTGCCGCCGTGAAATGCAAATCGCAGGAACGGGAGCACAAGGGGACGGAGAGGAAAGTGCTCCGCAGAATCAAATTCAAAAGTGAAGCCAGGTTGAAGTGCAAGAAGATCAAAGCTGCTACTAGTACAGCGGAGGGCTCCCCGGTGCTGGAAAACCAGGACTCTGCAGCGCGTCTGAAGGACGAAAACGTTCCTTGTGCTTCAGACAGCTCCCATCTCCCGGAGTGCCACGAGGATAAGGTTGCTAAAAATTCTCCTTTCCTACCATCCACCTCCTCTTCAGACAAGCCTCTGCCATCTGCTAATATCACCACCAATGTACCCCTGATCCCCGGAGGGTATCTGCAGACGTTGTTAGATGCTTCTGATTTGTCGAGCAACACCGGTATCTCATACTTCGCCCAGCATCCCTCCGAGCAGCAGCAGCACCCGCTGCCCAGCATTGTCCCGGCGGAAAAGCCCTTCCCGGCTCTGCAGCCGGCGCAGAGCTGCGTCCTCTCCCCACCCTCTGAGTCGGAGCTGCAGCAGTCGCCTGGCCACCTGGAGATGGAGCAGAGCGGCTTCGGTAGCATGTGGCCGGCCAGCAAGGCTGCCGGTGGCAACCGCCAAGACTTCCCCGGCGACATGCGGGAGGCGGCCGGGCTGCCGAGCGAGTTTGGCGGTGCCACGGGTGCAGACGGTCTCCCCGCCTCTGGATACACTCAAGTCAATCTGAATAGCAGCAAATTGCTATACCAAAAAAATTACATGCCGGATAGCCAACAAGTGCAGTCTGATGATTCTTATCAGTCATGTCATTTTAATAATGGAGAGGGGCGCTTTCATTTCCAGCGAGGTACACTAAGTACAGATGATGGCAGGCTCATTAGTTTTGATTCAGTGGGTTCATTGTCAGTTAGTTCTAGCAATTACAGTTCTTTAAGTTTAAAGTCTTGTGAAAAGGACGGCGAGGATGATATTAATGATGACTTCTTGGCCCACTGCAGTCCCAAGCTAGTGATCCAGCAGAGCATAGATGAAATCACCCCTTTGAAGGAGTCCACGGACCTTTTAGACATTTCCAACTTCACGCCTGATAAGTTCCGCCAGTCATCGCTTTCGGAAATGTCCCCTCCGGACACTCCCAACCTGTCCCCGCAGATAGCTGGCTCTGACACCAAGCCCCTGGGCACCCTGAAGGGCTTTCAGGAGAACCCTCAGGCCACCCTCAACAGCTCCGATAAGGTCAAGTGGAACTGCGGGGTCCTGCAGACCGAGGATCAGGCAGATAATGGGTTTGCTTTAAATAATCACCAATTCCAGTTCCATATGTTCAACGATGAAGATTCTGTCAGCCTTCTCGAAAAGAGTCCATGCTTGTCAACATTTAATGAGCCATCTGGTCAAATTAGCACCAATAGCAAAGTGTCAAAATCAAAGAGGAAAAGTTCATCCAGCAAGAATGTGGGTACAAACCAAAGCTCTTCCCAGAAACCCACACGGAAAAAATCGCCCAAAACCAACAAAGGAACCGATAAGCCGCAAGGGAAAAACTCCAGGCAGGCGCCCAAATCTGCCAGGAAAGGGAAAAACGCGGTGGGAGTCAACGGCGAGAAGGCTCCCGTGGTTGGCGGCAGGGTGGTCAACCCATTGAGCAACGCGGTCACCGCCACCAAGGGCCTCGCCGAGAGCACCCAGCACTGCAGCCCGGCCGGAGTGAAGCTGGGCAAGCACAACGGGCTCTCCGGAGAGTGGGCGCTGGGCAAAGACGGGGGCACGGGCTGGTCGGAAGGCGGCCTGGGCAATGCCACCAGCCTCCTGGACGACGATCAGAGGGAGTTTGAGGAACCTTCCAACATCCTGTCCAACATCGCGTCGGGAATGGCGGACGTCCAGAGGTTTATGATGGCCTCCATCGAGCCCTTGTGGGGCCCCGTTGGCCACAACAGCGTTCCAGACATATTCCGGTCACCAGAATCCAACAGCCTGAAACTGAAAACTCTTAAAATTTTGGCAGGGACGTCCCAAGAGGCGAAGAAGAAGGCGAACGGCGGCTCGCCGGGGACGGCGAAGAACCACAAGTCGAACAACAAGGGCTCGAGCAAAAACAGCAAAGCCGCAACCTGCGACCCTGGTCGCCCCAACTGCTCGACCGGGTACGCCACGGACATTCACGCTCCCTTTTTTGATAAAAACTATAGTAACCTGAGCACTTTAGGCAATAACGGACCTACCCATAAAAAACTCTACCGTCACAAATCCAGTTCAAAATCGCTGAGGGATGAGAACTGTAAAATAAAGCGAACGGACCGCGAACAGCCCCACAAGGACCCCCCCGTGACAGCTGCTTTTGAGAAACTGAGGTAATGCTGCACCAAACTGGCTGGAATGCCCCTTTACCTCCCTCCCACCTGCTAAGCCCGCTGTTCCTCAGTTTTTCCTTCCTGAAAGCAAAAGTTGCATGAGTAAAGGACATTCCCCTTTTACAGTTTTGGTTGGTTTGGGGGTTGGTT
>VWYH01010869.1:491238-559697 GCA_013399365.1 Pampusana beccarii | reverse complement strand
ATATTATATTATATTATATTAAGGATTATTTATCTTCCCCATTAAGCAGTCGTTAGTGCTTTCTTTGCCTCTATTTCTACAGTACTTAAGATACGATCATTTTGCATTTTACATCCTATGTTACTTGTCATTGACTTTGTACCAATTTGGGTTTTGGTGGGTTTGGTTTGGTTGGGTTTTCTGGTTTTAGCAGATTATTTTTCCTTCACCTTGCTGAACGGGTGGATTCACGGTGCAGCTGCAGGACCACGGGATCCAGCCCAGGAAGCTTTATAAGCGAGGTGTAAATGGTTTGCCATCCCCTAAGATGATGAGGACTGAGCAGATGGTGAGTGGTGGCAAGGGAGAATGGAGTGAAAATGTCCTGGGCCATGTGAAACTATTGTGGGCTTTCTTCACAGCTTTGTGGAGAGGAGATTCAGAGCGGTTATCAGGAGGTCACAGCGGACGTGCGACAAAGAATGGCGTCTTTTCTTGGGTCTGGTCCTATTCAGCTATCTAATTAATGTTTTTCCTAGTGGAACACACTCTGTGTTTGAATATCGAGCATGGAGGAGATGGAAGTGTTCTGATAGTGCGGCTTACGCTTCAGGGGGGTTTTCACTTGTTAAGAGTAGTCAGAAATAAATGGAACGCAGGTAAAAAGCGGTGTGTGCGGTGTACTGAAGTTGGGCAAACGTAATCCGCGGAAATACGCTCGGCAAACGGCTGCTAGGTACCCGTTTCAGATAAAAACAGTTGGAAACGCAGTGGGTGAAAACCAAGGCAAGTCAGTGGTCGAGCTGTTGCCAAAGCCAAGTGTCAGCAGAAATATTAGAAATCTAGAAAATCTGCAAGGATTCAGCGTGTATTCTAAATGGGGAGAAAAAAAGATGAGAAGTTAAATGTGTAAAACTGTGCTGGAAGGTAGATCTCTGTATTATTATGGCAAAGGAAGAAATAACGAGGATGGGGAGTAGGTGTTCAGCTCCGGGACAGGAACAAGAAGAAAAGGTGGTTGGAGCAGGTAGGGTTAAGCATGGCAATAAATGGTCAAAGTTGGGGGATCTCCAGCACGGTGTCTTCAGATACGCTGGACACACATTTGTCAGGAATGGGGTTTTTTGGTTTTTTTGGATACCACTTGTCCTGGTTCTAAAAAGCAAGCAATAAATACCTGAAGATTTGTTGCGGCTCTGTGGTTTTCCTGGTTTTATTCTGTTGCCGTTAATTTTCCCTTTATATTTCGGCAGACCTCCGTTGATTGGAATAACTGTGGCTTGTAGAGGTCTCTTAGTTGCTTCTTAGTTAAAATGAGAGGTGAGTTAGTGGGTGTCTTGGGGGGCAGCGCTGCCCGTTGTGCTCTCAGGCTCTTGTGCTCTGAACAAAAGGGTCTTGTGCCCTTTATAGCCTGTAATCCAGAATCAGCTGAAGAATGGAAGGACAGTCAGAGCTTTGCAAGCCAAATGCTCTGTAATGAACTCTAAGCTGTAGTTCCTCACAATTTCATTGGTACTGTAACATGTTTCACTTGCACAGAAATCTGTTTTTCTCAATCAGCCCAGTCTAGATAGTAGAAACAGCACATTTTAAAATGCGCAAAGAGGTATTGATCTTTTAGAAACCTTATTCAAAAGCACATGCTTCAAGAGAAGACGCTAACACATACTTTTAAGACAAACATGTCTAAAGAACACAGTGGGTTAAGTGCCTATATTACTGGAAGATGTAACCCAAAACATGCCAACTGGATTTATTTTCTTGCAATCGCATCGTTTATAACAGGAGGGTGAGTGGTGTGGCAGGATGACTTTGATGGAAAACACGCTTCCTATCGCAGACGTGCTGGAATCGATGCGCTCCGCAAGTAAAACAACAGCATCTCAGTCCTGTGGCCACAGACGTGAGGAGGATTTATCTAATCCGAGTGACTTCTTGTGCCGGGAACTGACAGGCAAGTTTGGGTTCATCGCCTCTAAGCAACGCGTAATGGATTAACTGACAAGGCGGCTGTATCCGAAACCGCAGCACCGTGATTTGTGTTTAGATGAAAAGCTTTTCTTGATGTGCTGATTATTTAGGTTTGCTTTAAAATGCCTAAATCATGCGTCTGAGTTGGAAAGGCTCATAAACTGCAGTAGGTGTTTGTAAAGTTCTGTCTGAAGTGAAGACTCGCATGAAAATACCACTGTTCAGTGCTTTCCAGCTCTGCAAAGCTTAAGTTAGACCTATGGACAGGGGTATGTCAGGTTTTATACAGTTTGGTTAAACTGTACTCTTCAAGGTGTTTCCTAGTAAGGGTGCCTGGGATTAAATAAATTGCTTAGAGTTTGGGGAGGAATGTGCTGCAGCTTACTATTTTATTTCTTGTCTTTTTTAAAACAGCTTAGCCTACATGTTTATTTTACTCGGATTGCCATAAGCACGTGTGCGTGGAAGCAGGCAACTCACCGCTTGTGCATCCCGGTTTTGCCCGCCCAAGGACAGGATTAGGAATGGGTTTAGAACTAAAAGCCAAGTTTCAGTATTGAAACACATAGGCGAGGCTACAGGTCAGGATTGAGTGCGGGTTTTAGCGGCAGTCCTTTGTGCAGCCTGGTTTTATTCTAGCGTGCAATTTGACACATCTTTGAGATCAACGTGTGATAGAGTAGCGAACATCAGCTGACACGGGCATCTGAGAGACTTGTTATCGATACCTTATTGCTGCTCTGTTAATGTTTTAGCTCTGCATTATCGTTGTGTTCGTTTATGATAAATGAAAAAAATCGCACCAGCTGCTTGTTGATGGACTTGAGGCGTTTGGTAAAGGTGCGAATGAAGCTCAGCATTTTTGATTTTATAGCAGCAGGGAATTTGTATCTATATACTCGTAAAATTTTCTGATATTATTCTGATTAGCTGTAGCATCCTATACTATAATGAGCATTGCATAGTGTATTTAGTTGATGTTGCCTTTTAACCTGGACGGGCTTGGCGTTCGGCGTGTTTAGGTACAGGCTTCTTTTGGTGCCACGGAGCAGTATTTTTCCAAGAATTGGCTGCGGCGATGGTATGTCACACGTTTTCAGCGTGCTATTGCACAATAGCAACGCTAATGGAATGCTGTGATTTTTACAGGGCGGGACAAAGGGATGGCTGCAGGGAAGTACGGGACGGAGCTTCGTTTGCTTTGGTTCTCTGATCTTCTCCTTCCTTTCTAAAGGCACGAAGATGCGTAGCCTGCCAACTGGAAGCTGATGGTTAAGCCAAAAGAGAAGGGTATTTATGTTTCTGCTGAGAAGCACACGTGCAACCTGACTGATACAGGACAGGAAGGTTCCTGCTCTTGCATGGCGGGACACGTGCACATCTGCTTTTTGAAGGTGCTCGTCTTGAACAGCACTGCTTACTAGCAAATCGTCTTTCTTTTTTTGATTTTTAGCATTTTAATAAAGGCTGTAGAACGCAAAACTGCAAAATAAAGCCAGAAGCATACGTGGTTTTTACTCTGATGCTAGGTGTTGAGTTCTGGCAGCAAAAATCTGGCTTTCCATAGGTGAAGTGCATGGTCTTAAGTAAAAATTTTGCTTTTAATTCATTATAAGACGACAATAAAACAAGTAATATATTTCAAATTGAAAACTGTATTTTGAGCCTTGTCAGCTTGCTGTTAGCTTAGAACCTGAATCAGAAAGTTGCACAACAGATGCTGTTGGATCTTATGGCCCGATTCCTTAGGTTAGCTTTCCGAATGGCAAGCTAACTCCCCTGCAACTCAAACATGTCCCCATTCTAGGAACAGTAGAGTACCCAAGATTTTGCGTTAACTTAATGGTTTTTTTCCATATCGTGTTACAAAGTGAAACATTCTCGCTATTAACAGAGAGATGCGTTAAGTAAAAATGCTTTTGGAATTCTCCCTCAAATAGGCTATTGATGCTAAAGATACAATCTGTTTGCAGGTGGATACTGCCATTTGAAAATAATTAATTTTTTAAAATCTCACTGGGCTAGAGGCTATTAATGCTGTTCTTTATTATAGACTCCAAACTATTTTTCTGAGATTTCACTTAGTGTATGACAGTTATGTCCGTGGCATTCAGCTGTTTGTGCAGCTAGGTAGGGATTGATTTTAGGGTTCCATGAATGTAAGAGTATGAGCATCTGTCAGAGCAAAGCTGGAACCAACCCCTCCCTTGTTTTCAGGAAACTCCATGAAATTTAAGCTGCATCTTCACCTTGTGAACGCCGCGTTGACTCTGTCCCAGATGTCATAGTTATTTATCTCCCTGATGTTTCTGCTCTTCGCAACAGCCTCCGTGAGTTTGTGTAACCACAGCTCAGGCCTGCTCATCTGTGCTTTTCCACGCTCTCCGTTAAATGTGTTTTTAATACGTTGGCTTCTTGTTGATTCCTCCTGTCAGTACATCCAGAGGCTGCTTTGAAGGTTTAACTCCTGGTTTAATCCACCTTTAGTATCTTTTACAGTTCCCAGGTGAATGGCATCTGGTCCTGCTCACTTGTTACTCGTGTTGTCTGTTTGCTCCGTGAGTTGGGATCTGTAGCGAATTGTTTTGTTCTTGCATCTGCTCCCCCTTCCCTAACCCTAAAGGGATTCAGATAATTAGCAGCCTTTCGAACCGCAGGTGTACTTGAGGTATTTTGGGGCTTGGTTTTGTTTGTATTATTTTGTTGTTGTTTGGAGGGAGGGGGAAGCTGTCACAAGACATTTAATGTTATAATTAAGAATAATACAGTGGGTCTTTCCAGTGTTACGCAACCGACTGATTTTCAGGGCGTAACTCTTTTGAAATACTTCCAATTATCTTGTTTTTAAAAGAGGAATAATGGCTCCAGACATTGCGCGCTTTGAAGGTGTAAACATTTAGAAATTTAGACGTGATAATGAGACATTTGCATCCCTTTTTCAACGCTTCAAGAAAAACAGTAAGAAAGCTGTTGGCAAGTAGAGAAAATGAATTTGTGGGCAGCAGCATGTGCCCAATATTTGTAGAAAGAGCTCTTCAGCATTGATTAGGTTTATTAGTAGATATTGGTCCAGATTAAGGTTTTTTGGTCTCGGTTATGAAGAGCTGTAATTGCTAACCTTAATAGTTGAGCTGATAATACAAGGCCTGCATGGCAGTGACATTTGTGCTTGAGTAGTACAGTAAACTGCTACACCAGTTTCTTCTGCCTTTTTATGTGTTTGACGTTGACTTAAAAGAGTACATGGCAAGAAAATAAATTATTTAGACGCGGAGATGTTGTCTGCAGTTTGATCCTTTTACTTTTTACACCGTCACAGCGGTGCTTAAATGCAGAGGTGTCTTTTACAATCAAATCTTCTTTTCGTGCTCCATGCTTTATTTAGTAGTTTGAAAATTCTTTTGCAGTGCGAAGTTGTGGAACCAGAAAAGGGTGAGTTTGCAAATAACGGTTTGGTTATGTTGTGAAGTTGCTGTGACGAAATTGTTTTCCTTTTTTTAATGTTGATGTAGTATGTGTTGTCATGAAAACCACAGCTCACCAACACTTCTTGAACTAAAGAGGTAAAGTCCATTTGGTTTCCTAGCCTTTCTCATATATATTTTTTTTAATAAATAGAAAATAAAAAGTGCTTTGCAAGAGAGTGTCCTTACTAAGGAAGGGAACAAAATAATGTGTGAATCTTTACCCAAAAGTAAAATCACTTCCTTTACTCGGTTTAGCTTAGAATTGCAGCCACAACATAGTGCGGTTTTGATTTGTAAAGTGCAACTGCAACCCTGTAATGCAAACCTAAGCTAACGTCTATACATTCTTTTTCCCCACCCTCATTGTTACTAATATCGCCGTAGTATTTTTGCCTATATGTATATTGTCAATGATCTCTAAAGAAAATATTAAAAAGGAGTAACAAGATTTTGTGATAGCAAAGGCGTTGTCGTAAGTTAAACAGAGAAACTGCAGAAAAATAAATCAAAACCTTAAAGCAAATATGTTCACCAAGTGACCACAGAATGCTTCCTTATTAACTTAAATTAAGTAAAAAAACCAGGAAGAGCAGGTTGTACCCATGCATTGGATGAAAACAGACATTGGTACCATAACCGAAATTGGGAGTAAGTTCTGTGCATCCCTGGAGTCGTAAGATGTGACAGCAGAAAGGAAACAACCCCTTAAATTAAAAGAAAAAAGCAGGGGTTTCCCCCACTGTGATAGTAAAGGACGTTCTCTGTCTGTGCACTTGGTAATTTATTTCGAATTGAAGGGAGGTGGGAGGAATCAGGGATATAACGCATGTTCGGACCGGGATGCGACGCATGTCAAGAAAGAGGTAACCGAGCATTAAAATTGGGCCACTTGGCTTTTCTGGCCGAGTCCATGGAGGGAAGGAAAAGTCCATCTTTTTCCAACCAACACAGAACTTTCCCAAACCCAGTACAATTCTCTTTTTCCTCAGGTTCACTACAGATTTGGAAAGTTTCCTCCGTGGTTTTGCAGTGCAAATCATTTTTCCCTCCTTTTTGGTTTCCAGGCCGCTATAGGCCCGAGGCGGCCTGTGAGGGTCGTTCGGGTACCTCCTCCACTTCCACTCAGGCAGGCCGGGTATACTTACCATACGTATTGGCATCTTTCCTGTTTCTGTTTTAAAAATGGCAAGGTAGAGGAGAAGAATGTTGTACTTTAGAAAATTAAAAAGTTCACAGAGCCAAGGAAAAGCCACATCCTTTAAGTAGGAGGATGAGTGCTCGCAGGGATCTGACCGCACGCTTGTCGCAAAGAACCGTCACGGAATAGATTGTTTAAAATTTAAATCAAAAGAGACTTAGGAGTCAAAAAGTCCAAAACTTCTTGGATATAGTTTGCTCTGTGAAGGGCTTGAGCCGCCTGTAAATCTTAGTTTCTAGTCAGATTAGTGAAGCTGCTGTCCAGTTCCTCCAGACAAAACTCTGATGTACTGTTTTCAGTTATTTGTCTTGGATCTAGAGCTTTGTTACCAGTATTACAGACAGTTTCCTAGACTGTGGAAAGGATTATTAATTATTTGTTCCTGCCCACTATGGAAAGTTTGCTGTTTAACCCGACTTTATTATAAATAGAGATTCTTCTGAGGGAGAGCCAGGTGTTCACAGCCCGAGAGCCCCACACTACCCACAATTGGTATCTGTCCCTCAGTAATATGTAAGAACTTTCTTCTGCCCTAGTGGATTCATACTCTTAAAATTAAGGGGAAAAAAAAGAAAAGAGTTGGGTGATAGAAGTTGACTGCAAAGCAGTGCAGTTTGTTTCCACTCAGTCACGAAATCTGATAATTGCAGGTCGGAGAGGGAACATGGGACGTGCTGCGGATCGGAAAGGGTGGTGAGGGGTTTGCACCAGTAAAGAAGAACAAGATGCTTTGGTTCCCTTGCAGAGTCCGGTGTAATAAACCAGAGGTGAGGTGGTGCAGAGGAGTAGCTGGTGTTTCAGTCTCAGCAGAGACAGGGAACTTCTTGGCACGCTGGCGTTTCTTTAATTAGGCTTAAAGGCTGTTTGGCAGCTCTCTGGTCTGGAGAAATGTGTGTGTTTTGGAGTATTGTAACTGAAGCTGCTCAAGCACTTGGATGCTGTTTTGTTTTTTCGAAACAAATCTCGTTTTGCAATATCCCAAATCTGCTGGTGTTTTACCAGAAAGCGTGTCGTCGTCCACATTTTGGCAACGCGGCGTGTCAAAGAGGGCGTTCACAATTGCACTTGGGAAAAGGTGGTGAAACCTGATTAAATGCTCCTCAGCAGCTCTGCTACAGGGAACCCAACACAAACCTTTTCCCTCCTGCTCTTAACAATCGCGCTGCTGCATTTTTCTGATACTGTCACCCCAGAGGACTGCAGATACATTTTGGCTACGGTGGCGTTTTGAATGATGGGCTCCTTGTTCAACCTTCTGTCAGCATTAAGGGTTGACCCCTATGTGAGTCTACCCACCACCTTCTGTGATTTTTATCCACCCGATGATTGCTCCTTTTTTCCTGGAGGAAAACACAGATATCCTGCTTTTTGTTTTCTCTTTGCTAGGTATGCTAATAAGACATTTATATGTAGACAGATACCGTCACTTATTTATATATTTATTATTATACATTCCACCAAAATAATAAATAATAATATTCTTGTTGGTTGGTTGTTTTATAATGGATGTAACTTGACAATTCCTGGGATCTGAACCCAGGAAAAGGCCTTTTTTCTTCTTTTTCTCTTAGACTGGCAAAACATTCAAATATACTCTGTAAGATGTATAGATTCACCTTCAAGTACGTATATACTGTACGTCTCAGGCTTGCTCGCTTCGTATCAAAACTGATGTAATCAGATGGTTTCTGTCCAACTTCTTTCCTCTGTGGTCTTTTTCTGTTTTTCTTCCCTCGTGCATTCCTGGTTAATGTGTGGAAATAGGGGTTATATGACCATGCAGCCTCTTGTGTGCACGTCTCTGTTTTCGTTTCTCTGCCTCGTGAGTTTTGAATGCGTTGAACAGTTCAAACCAGAATTAACAGAAAGTTAGAAGTTTCAAAAATGCATTTACTGAGTTCCATGAGGAAAAAGTGTCTGGGTAAAGGATGATGTTCTTAGAGTTTCAGGTGATTGTGACTTTCAATCCTTGACTGTTTTCGCTTCTACGTGTGCAACGGTCTTAGTGTCATGTAACTTCTTGCCCAATTTCATGCCAAATGCTCTGAGAAAGGTTTTTCTGAGTGTGAATATCACTCCCTTATTTTGGCAAGTCTTGAAACCCTGCGCTGGTAGGATGATGAAAGTTTCTGATGTCTGCCAGCAATGGCAAAATCCTAATTTATAAGGCTACACCTTTCAGGTTTTGTTGGGTTGCAGACACGAGTTTAACATGGGTTTTTTTTCGGTATGATCTGTTTAGAAAAGGGAAATAAGTCCCCGTTTGCAGAAAGCAGAGTATCAGGGCAGAGGGCTGTTCTGGTCAGCGCTTTGGAAGGTGCTCCGTGTTCTGTGACCGTCCTCGTTTTAAAAAAAATCATCCCTTCATCTTTTTGTCTTCCGAATTATTTCCGCTTGACGATGTCCTCAAGGCTTCGGAGAGGGAGGGAAAAGAGAAGCCTTTGCCTCATCTGCTCTGGGACTCCTTGCGCGTGTCTGAAATGCACTTTGTGTGCAGGTCGGAGCTGCTTTCACAATCCATTGTGGTTACAGTTCCGTACCCTTCCCGAGCAGGGGAGGAGAAGGAAAATAGAGCAAAAGAGTCCATATTGCAAGTTCTTCTGGCCACTGTAACTTGTGTGCTGTAACTGCTGTGTTAAACCAGGGAGGTTTGTATACATGTTTCCGTAGGCCAGGAAGTTCATTCCAGCTTCCCCAGGTCATAGATGTGTTACTATGGAAATCTTTGCTGCTCTGGAGCTGTGCCCACCACCATCGCTTCCAGATCGTGTTCTGCTGCATCCCCTTGTCCACGACCCAGGGGTTCTGATGGCAACGAGGGAGAAGGGCTTTTCATCACCGTTACCTGAACGGGCATTCCCCGTGCACATTGGGAAGGACCCTTTTGCGTGAAAGCATCGTGCCTTCAAGCATCGACGGTTTCAATGGTAATAAAGTACATCTCTGATTTTTTACGATCCGTTAGATGTCTGTTAGTCCACAAAAATTTGATTGCTGGTTGTTTGGTCCTGCCGTTTTTATTGGCAAAAGTCTTTTTCATACCTTTGCGCAGAGGAATTAATAATACATAGTTTTCATCATTAGATGTCTGTTTTTATTAGATTATTTGGCTTTTTATGCTGAATACACGGTGCTGAAAATTTCCGTTTTCCTGAGTCTGTGTAATCTGTTGGAACAAAGATAGGAAAAATTGTTCTAGCGGATCTGAAAAATGAAGTTATTTACTTGTAATGATAAGTGACAAAAAAATCATATCAGATCATTTTTATAGCGCTTTTCAGCCAGGAAGAATATTGGAGAGTGGCATGTAGTGAATGTCAAGTCTGCTTCAGGAGCAACCTTCGACTTTTTTTCTTTTTTTCTTTGAGGAATGATGTAGGACACACAGCATCACGCTTTTCTATAGTAAATAATGAAGTTTATTTTTTGAATTCAGCAATGGGGTAGTTTTTACAGCAGATTTAGATGGTGGTGTCGTGTTGCTTGCTGCCCCGTGGTTCCAGTGCCCACAGCCTTACCTTCCTGGGTTGGATAACCAGGCTTAGGTGACACCTTTGTTTGCCTTCCATTGTCTTACCTGTTCTGGCTTCCCATTTACTTTAACGAAAAGTTGCGCTGTGGACAAACCCAATGCTGAAACGCTCAGCACTTTTTTTCTCTTCCACAACTTGCTAATCTCCAAGTATTGAAAGCAAACAGCGGATTTTCTTGCGTTGCTACTACCTGGTATCCTGTGGCATTGTGGATCGTAACCTGTTGTTTCTCACCAGGGGAGTCCTCAATAATTCTTTCTCGTCTTTTTGCAGAAAGAGAGGCAAGTTCGATATTTTCATGCCGTTTTTCAGATTTTTCAGCCATGTCTGGAGTTCCTGCCCAAGGAAAGTTTTCCCCGCAGCCTACAATGAGTAACCATCAGCGTCGCTTGCTATTAATAATTGCTATTAATAATCCATCATCAAAATGTGCTTTAATTTGCTGATTAGCAAGCTAGTGAGGGTCAAGTTGTGTCTCCAGAAGCCCCTCACAAGTAAGAAGTCCTGGAATGTTTTTATGAGGTAGGAATGAACACTGAAGAGGTTTGTTTTACAATGCTAGTCTTTGCACGTGTGTTTAACTTTCAAATATGTGTCCGCTTTAGCAAAGGAGAATTATTTTAAAGAACGAAAAATGTGTAGATATAACATTGAGACACAGGGCTGGTTTAGATCATAGCTTTTTCTCAAAGACAGGGCACTTGGAATTTCGTTTTAAAACGCATACAATTCCTGTAATTACTACCCTAACTAAATTCAGCTCAATCTGTGAAAATGGTTCGTTTCAAAGAGCTTTTAGTAGCCGTATAATTACAGAATCCATCAGATGGACCCTGTTCTCCAAAAGTGTGGATATATTTGTATCTATTTTAAGCTTAAAACCCACCAACCCATCAACAAAATAATCCCCCAAGCCCCAACCGACAACAACAAACCAGCCCCCCCAGTTCATAGTGTTCACCACGGAAGGGTTTATTGTTTTTCTTGTAGTACTACTAGTATTATTTAGCCTTGAAAGGCAGTTTGAAGGCTTCGTTCTGAAATCTGAGACTCCATCCAGATGCAGTGGGACCTGCGAACACCGTGCCAAGTAAACTTTATGATTGAAGTGAGGGAGATACTGTGGTCTTAATGTATTTTAAAATAACCTTCGATGGTAGTAGAAAGAAAGAAGATGCAGAACAGCGAGGGATGAAAAAAATACCAGCTAGACGATTTCCAGCTTTGCAGTTCTCCAGGTTTATTTTGCTGTGTTTGATCACTTGGCGTGTCGACTCTTGTATTTCTGCCGAAGAGACTGTTACCCACCCAGTGTAAGTTATACAAGCCTCCTAGTCATAGAATTAATTAATATAATTAATATTATGACCTGTCAAGTGCAACCATGAGAAGCTCCGTGCTCTCTTTCTTGTCTCCCCCGTACGATGCTTGTCACAGATGCACAGCCCGTGGAGTGGCCTGGGTCTGAAGTGTGCCATCTATTGTCCCTATCCTTTCTGTCTGTCAGTCCTTACTCTGTCTGACTCCACCCTTCAAGCCCCGATGAATTACACATGCTGGCAACGTTCTAACATAAATAAGTAGAGAAGAACATAAATAAGCACGGAAGAATCTAATTACCACTTAATTCGCAGGAAGGCTGTGGCTCAGACTATGGAAGTTGCCCTTGGCAAAGGATAACAGTCATTATTTCACACGTTTCAGCAGGAGCAAGAAACTCGCTGTTAGCTTGCGAAAAACACCAACGCCACAGCGCGTTCCAGCAAAACCAGGTTTGCATCTGTTTGCTTCAGGAATACTCGCGTGAGACCCTAGGGCTTCACCCTCAGCAATTTCCTGAGTGATTTTGTGATTCTTCCTCATACCTAATAAAAAAGGGGCTTTTCTTTTAAATAGCTCTGTGTCTCAGCCACTGCGTTTCTTACGCCTTAGGAAGTAATAGCTCGTGTGCACGGCCTTGGCGAAGACAATTCCTACTTGTCCTTGTCTACTTGTGCTTTGCCGCGTGCAAAACGATTTCAGCGTGCTGAAGAATCCCAGTGGCTGTAAATATTTGTTCCACTTCCCTTAAAATTATTGCCCCGTAGGCTTCTTGTAGGAAACTTTGTTAGCAGAGCACTTCAGCACTTTTTTTTAATGTTTTCCATTGCTCTCTGGTCTTTTTATGTTGATTCTTCTCTTTGTAGAGGGAGAAATCAGCTGAGAGCTGGAGAAATGTTCCCTTTGCAAACCCGAGCTGCTTCAGTGCTCTTCCTTATAACGAGTGAGAAACATAATAATCTGTTAACAGGCTGATACATTCTGGATAATAAGGCTAAAGACTGCAAATAGTTCCATTTTTCTGTATTTTCTCTAGTTGTCTTAAGACCAGACTTACATGGATACGTATAATAATAATAACTATAGGGCAATATCAGCCTGGGCTCAGAAGTGGGAGTATTTCCATATGAAGTAGCGGTCAAATAATTCCTAGGCTGGGAAAATCTGCTCTGGGTAGCAACATTGTAAAGAGATTAAATAGATCTGGTGCAGGAAAGAGCCGCAGAAATGATTTGAGGGTTCTTGATTTGCAGCGAGAGGAGAAACCAATTGAAAAAAGAAAAGACATCAAGTGATTTAATGCAACTTCTGGCTGCATAAATCCTTACGGATTATGGGATGCTAAAGGACTCTTCAGTCTAGTAGATGAAGGCATAAAAAGGCCGGGTAAATGGGATGTGTAGCTAGAGAAACTCAGATTGCAAGTAAAGCCTGAATTGTTAACAGTTGCATTGAAATAATTGCTGATAGAGTTTACCGAAGGATGTGCTACTTTCTCCACCAATGGAAGTCTCTAGAAATGAAGACGTTCATTGCTTTTAACCGTTCATACAGGTATATCCATGAGAAATATGGAGGGGAAAGATAAAACAAACTATGAAGTTGCTTGAAACGTGGAGGAATGTTTGTAGGGTGGGCATATGAATAGAAAACATGGGACGGATGGGGCGACGGCTTTAGACGTGATTCGAAAAACCGAGAAGAAAATGGATTACGTGCACACTTGGTGTAGGAACGGGTTGGATGGGCAGTCGAGAGAGATGCTTTCTTTTCAGAGAATTGGATGCGTATTTTTGAGAGAATGCTTGTGCTAATAATGAATTCCTGATAGGTAAATGCCCAGATGTGAACTGTGTGGGTTGTGTAGTCATTTCCCCTCAGTCTTGGCGTTTTGACCAGGATGTCAAAAGGAAAAGTGCGAGGGAAAGAAACGACGCGATTAGCAATTAATTTGAAGTAACTAAAGTGCATGAGGCCCAGTCAAACAAACTATTTTATTTCTTTTTACCGTGTTTTCTCTCTCCTTGCCAGCGTGAACATTTCCTTGTTAATGTTTCACATCTGTTCTTTGTAATTTAGTGATGAAGTGCAGGCCTCTCTGTCCTCCTTCTTTATTTTAAAAGGGCAGTGGGAAGCTTCATTTACATGAGATTAAATCAATATCTGCGATTTATTAAAGTTTGGCCGTCCCGGACCGCTTCTTTGCTGGTCTGTGTAAATGGCTGTTTTTAGCAGAAGATGAAAGTATGGATGGTTGGAGAAAATCAGTTAATGTACGGTTGGAATCACCTGAATGTTTTAGAACTGAGCTGGCAAATGTATGCTGGAGGTTTCTATGGCTTTCTTATCAGCCATGCTCAGGCTCCTTGCGAGCGTCTGTGATGTGGTTTTGTTTTAGTGGGTATTCAGAGAACAGGTTTTGATTCTGGGGGTATCTGTATTCATGCAGGCACAGGGTATTCATGTCCAGACAATAATGTTTGCTATTAAATAGAAATCCCGCTTATAGCTGATATTATTGGCCGTTCAGACATTTGTATGGAAAGCGGCAACATCATGTAGTTTAGGTGACTGATTTCGTATAATAATCCGTCATACGAAACAGCAAATGACCAGAGCGAGCTCTTCGGATGTGAAAACAAATTATTTTCCTATTTTGTATTTAATTTAAAACCTTCTCTGACACTGAGGTGCTCAAATACACCAAAGGGCAAATATAATCAGATGACTTAATAATTATGAATGGTTTTACTGGAGCATGTAATGAGCTTTCAGGTGCTATAGAGGAAGGTTCATGATTTATAGTAGAGTAGAACCACGAAAAACACGTCCGCTTGTGGAGATGATACTTTGCAATTAAAATACTGCACAAGAGCGGAGTTCCCATCCTCGCAAAGGCGGTGTAGGAAAGGCCTCTGCCCCTTGTTCATCCCCAGCTGTTGTCAGGTGCCCCCGGCTCTGATCCCGAGAGGGACAGTAAAACCAGGCTGGGATTTGTTAGACCTGAGTCGTCCCTCTTCTGCATCATCTCATCCTGCCCTTCCCTGAACCCACTACAAGTCTATCGTCTCCTTTCTGAGGTGGGGTATGCGCTGTAGGTTTTACAGACACACTTTTTCCCCCCCGTTGTTTTCTGTTCTTTAATAATCTCAATTTTCATTTGTCTGTTAGGGAGTCTGAGCCGGTATTAATGTAGAACTGATAGTTGCAGCCCCGCATTATCATTCCTGCCTATGACTATTCAGCCAGGATTTTTTCGCCTGGGTTCATCCCTACACTTGTTTCTGCTGCGTTCCGTCGATGTGTTGTGCTCCCTGGCTTTATAACCGATGGTTCACCCATGCAAAGACCCTGCCTTTTCTCCGGTATTATATCAATTTTCAGAATTGGAGGCTTTGTTGGCTTCTGCCAAGGGTCTGGGTGTTGTTGAAAACCGTCTGGCTCGTAAGAATACGGAGCTTATATTGCTGACCTAAGATAAACCTTTATTTAGTGATGATGCCTTCCTTTAAAACATCTAGTATGTTAGCCATATAATAGCTTCTGGTTTATTTTAGTTTTAACTCTAATATAGCTCGATTTCGTCGTGTTTTTTAGGTTTTATTATTACAAAAAGGAGTCTCGTGAAATTATTTTTTGTCTGTAATATACATTTCCATTTCTGGAGGGGCTGTCGACGTCCTCCACTGCTCGGTACAGGAGTCTCATATGAAAGAGATTTGATTTTGTTTCTTATCCAAGTCGTCACATTAGATATACGGTGCACATACTCCTTCTATTCATGATATTTAATTTTTTTTTATACCTAAACTGACATTTAGATACAAAGAATAAATTTACTTGGCTCTTTCTCAATATCCTATGAGAGCTACATCAAGAATCGCATTTGAAGTACTGACATTTCCAGCAGCAATAGCTGTATTGTAAGCCCACTGGATATGTTGACAAAATCAAATTGTTAGGAAAATATGTCTAAAAATTATTTGTAATAAAAGGAGGGAGAGGGAGGGGCATTAGCAAAGTCCTGTCAATCCCACCCACTCAGAAGCTGTATGAAATTTGACATTTCTCTGCTGAATCGACTTAGTTAATGCTGGAGAAATGCCAGAAAATGGTTTGAAATCTCTTTTTGAACCTGCAACGTGGAGGCAGCAGGCAGAGGATTCCCTGAACGCAGCCATACCGGGATACTTGCGGATTCTCTCCACCTGCTGAATAGATGCCATATAGAATATATTAATTGCTCGTACAGTCGGAACTATTGGAAATAGCCTGGATTTCCACCCGTGATTAAGGGTGATTTCAATAATCTTGAATAATTGCTTTGAGAAATGTTTCGCCTGTACAATTCAAGTGAAATAAACTGTTTGTTTGCGCCCAGCTGACGTATAAAGGGTTCATGATCTTCCCACTTGGCACAGAATGGTGGGGGGAGAGTTCGCCTACAGTCAATTCCGTGATTTATTTTGACTCGTTGCGACTTGGATGAAAAGTTTCGATATTGAAAGATATTTTAGCCCACAACTTTATGTGGGCTATCAAGATTTATAATATTTTGGATTTTGTTTTGGTTTGAAATGTGTTTATTATACTTTGGGTTTTTTTCCATCCTGGTTAAACTCTTTTTCTAAACGAAATTAGAAAACATTCTAACAATACGGACGCTCAAATTCAAGTAGAACGCAATAGAAAATTGTGGACTTCAAGTCCTAGATTTCCACAGAAACTTTAACGGACATAACTTTGCTGTTTTGTGTTACATGTGGAACACAAAATCTGTCGGGCAGTGTCTTTGACAAGAAAGCCAGAGAAAATACTGCATTGAAAAATATATTGGTCTTAGTTAGCTGTTTTAGCCGTATTGACTGAAAACACAACAATTGTTGTGAAAAAAAAATAAATCCGTTGCTAGATTTACACTGAATGGTACTGCGAGTCCAACATTAAATAGATCTATTCCTTTTTATATTTGTTGGGGAGTTAAATGTCGCTGGTGCAATATTGCTGAAGGAGCCTGTATTGTGGTGGGGAGAAACTGGAGACTGTACTTAGTGTAAATGCATAATGTTAATTAGGAAATCGAGCATGCAGATTTGGCTCACCTCAAAAGAAAAATAGATCATTTGGCGTTTTTCTGTTAATGAAGAGTTTTACATTAAGATGAAAAGAAGGCTTGGTGTGAAGATGATGTTTTAGTAAGGAGATGCAGGCAGCATCCTGGCAGAACATACGCTTGGAGAGGAGAACAAACAAGAATTGAGTACCTTCCCCAATTCGCACTTTTTTGCATGCGTTCAAGGTACGTTTTCAGTCACCTTTGGGGCTGACTATAAGGAACAGGCTGGATGGGTCCATCTCGCAGTTACGGCCTTTTAAATCTTCCATATTAACATCATATTTCTGAGCACGACGACGACTGTTTGTTCTGTTCTCAAAATCAATCCGTAAAGATTTGCTTTCCTCATGTGAAAACCACCTTGGGTTTCTCACCAGATGAGGTTCACGCCTTCGCATTATGGAACTTTCAGGGCTTTTTACGGTTGATAATGCTTGAGGGAACGCATCAGTTAAAGGTCACTGAAGTACTGGGGTGTGTGGCTTTGTTAGAACTGAATCCAGGAGCATCACTAGGCTTTAATGAGACGATTTGTCTCTTCCAGGATAGGGTCGCTCCTTGTAATTTATGTTCGTGAAGCTTTTACTTAAAAATTGTCAAGCTTTAATTTGGTTTCAGACCATTTTTAATGTGTGTAGTAGGCTTGTAAGGTAAGCGCTAGTTAAAAATTATTCTAGTTAATACATGGAGTGTTAATTAATGCATTTAATGAAATATTTTACACTGTATTTTCTGGGGTCCAGCTATACCTGAAACTGTGTATATCCCGTTCGTTAGCATCACTTAATTTATGTTTTGGGAACTACAGCCTGCAAAGTTTTTAGTACTTAGATTAAGCACAGTCTTTTTTAATTTGAGCCTACACGTGGAGAATAAAAGATGGATCAGACAAGGAAAAAATGGGTAAAAATAAGGAAAAGGAGAATGTTTTTAAACACATGTGCGTATGCATATGCTTCTCTGGAAAACAGAGGTGTCTGCGTGTGGATTTAAATACAAAAAATGCCCAGAATCCAGCATTCTTGGAAAAAGTAATTCAGTTTTCCAAGTGTTTGTTGGATTACACGAGACTTTCAGATACTTCGTGTCAGGAGAAATACTGGCAAGGCCTCTCTTGTTTCCTGATTATTTTGTGTGTCTTTCTTTTTCCGGGCCAATTTGAAAAGGCAGTTTGGTAGTCCTGCGATTGAGAATCGTGATTTACTTGCTCTTGTTTGGCGTTGTTTTAATGGATTTTGCTCTCTAGTACTGCCTTCAAAGCCAGCCATCCGAACACACCGATTCTGGCTGTACTGTTGCTTTGATTCCTCCTTTGTGTTCAGCCTAAGGCAGGAGCCTTTTGGAGCGAAGGAACCCGATTCCAGATGGTTTCATGGCCAGCGTGTGCATCGGAGGTGAATTAGGATTGCAGGTGTTTCCAGTGCTTCTTAAATGTTCTTTTACTCTATCTTTTGTGTGTGATTTTAAGAAGCTTTAGAAAAGCTGCGTCACGTACCGCTGAAAATACGCGGAGGTGGGTTCAGTTTTCTTGTGAACGGTCGTTGAACTTCACGATTATTAGAATTTTAACCACATAAATAACGGCTGAGGGATATTGTGTGTTAGTCAAGCGGCTCCAGTTTTCTTTGCATCAAACGAGTGTCTTAACCCATCGCTCTGACAAAGAGTTATCTACTGAGGGTGTGTATTAGTTTTAGCACATTTGTGAAAGCTGAGTGCTTGTTTCGGGCCTGATTTCCTGCTCCACTCGCCTTCTCCACCAGCACAACTCGGTACAGGTTGCGTCCCTAAGCCTGTCAGCCATAGAACTGCACGGTTCTCTTTCTCCATTCAAACCAAGGCTTTTTCTTATTTATCTGTGACAAGAGTGTTGCAAATCCGTTTATTTTTCATTATGAAAAAACGATAGAGCTGGGCCAATGAGGACAAACAAACAAAAAACCCGAACAGCAACAAAGCAACCAACCCACCCTTAAAGTGTTTGCGTCTGCTCATTCTGCAGATGTGCACAGCTGTGCCCTTTGCCTGTGGTATGCATAGAAATCATCAGCCCTGGATTAATTGCATATTAATGATCTATTAAAA
This sequence comes from Pampusana beccarii, assembly GCA_013399365.1. Classification (NCBI taxonomy): domain Eukaryota; kingdom Metazoa; phylum Chordata; class Aves; order Columbiformes; family Columbidae; genus Pampusana; species Pampusana beccarii. The sequence goes on along the minus strand of VWYH01010869.1, from coordinate 541,028 downwards.
GTATGTTTTGCTTTGTTTTTCCCACATGAAACTATTACTATTTCTAGATGCATATTTTTCAGATATTTATAAGGCATGTTAACTCACGATTTTCATATGTCTGTTACTGGTTTCATTCAAAAAGAATAATATTTAAACAGAACGAGTCTTGCACTTTCTGTTTTCTTCAGTATTTTTGTTCTGATGGGAATATACCAGGAGTGTTCCCGTGGTGTTTTGTGTATTCTGATGTACGCTGTTGGACACCTGTTTAACGGCACCTGGGGTTTCTTGAAGAAACACGGGGTTTCAAGCTGTAATTAATGAAAAGCAGCGTGAGTTTGTGTGTGTTTTGGTATTTTTCACATCTGAAAAGCAGTGCATTGAGCAGATATCTTTGTAGAAAAACCGCGAGGGTTTTCCTAACAGCTTACTACCAGTCTGAAATGTCTAGTAGGAGGAGAGGTTTGGTTGGGGAAGAATGGGAGCAAAGTCCTTGATTGGATTTTTAGGGGAATGATGGTTTTACAGGCGCTTCCCTTGGAATCACTCAGAGTAAGTTCTGTGCTGAGCGTCTGCTGTGTATCCAGCTCACCCCGTGCAGCCGCTTATCTAATACCAAATCTTCCCAATTTTCTTTTTTTTTCACTTTTCCGAAGGTGTTCATGCTTTTGAAACAGTGTTTTTTTCGGTAGCGACCTAAATTCGTGGGTTGCCGAATAAGATAATTTCTGCGGGCTGCTCTGTTTGATCGTTCCGGCTTCCGATGTGCGGCTCTGGCTCCGGCAGCGTGATGGGGATCTGGAGGCTGACCCCGTGCTGTGTCCGTCTGTCCGGGCTCATTCTGTCTTTTCTCTTTTGCAGGGCTGACGCGCGAGCTTCTCAGCGGCTTCTGCGCTACGGAATGTTCTGGAGAGGGACTACAAGGGGTTAAGCTGCTCCACGGGTAACGCATCGGGTCCTTCTGCACGCCTGTAGAGTAAGGGCTGGCTAGCGAGGCGAGAAGATTGCTCTGAGGAGCAATAGGACGTATAGAACATCCAGCCGGAGCTTCTCTTGGAAGCCGTATCCACCCAGCATTGAAAGGTGAGATTTCCTATGGGTTTTCTTTTTTTTTGCATTTGATTTTTGGTTTGTCTGGTCGGTTCAGGGAAGACAGGTAAAAAATGACTTGTCTTTGATACGCATCTCTTAGAAAGTTATCTGAAGAATCGTGTGTTAATGTGCTTTAGTTTGATCACTTTACTTAGAACTTTTAAGGCAGTTCTGGTGATGGAACAACAGTTTCCAAGGAGAAGTGTACTCTTTCCTCTTGGCTCAGTGAGGAGAACTGGAGAGGTGCAGAGACCCATAAAATGCTTCAGAACTGGGGGCAGACTGGAATGACAGGAAGGAGCGTCACGAGGTCCTTGATAGGAGGCTGAAATGAGACAAATTCGGAACAGAGAGTAAGTATTAGGTATTGGAAACACAGCTTGAAGATGAGATCAGTTACCCTATTACTTGGTGCTTTTAAATTGAAATTATATAGAATTCAACAAATACCACCATGGGGCTAGCAAAGCCATTCTTAGTTACGGTTTGCAGGGGGTGTCCAAACCACAGAGGCAGAATTCCCTTCTGGCCTATTCTTATCTATTTGAAGCTGACAGAAAGCATCATTTCTATGGCTTAATGTGTGGTGTTTAAATTTAGAGCTGGCACTTAGAGGTGAGGAGAAAGCATTAGGAAGAGAGTGGGAATTGTCTTGCGCGCCTTGGAAAACGTGTCCCTCCGGTTCTGTCCTAAATGGAAGTATCTGGTGGTGGAAGGCGCAGCGTGTCGGAGGGGAGAGGGAAAAGGGCAGAGAAGCACATCGGGGAGAAACAAATTGCTGGGAAAGGCGCTGTTTGGAAATGTTGACCTCATTTTGCACTTTACTGGGAAAATAACCTTTTTGTGGAACCAGACAAAAGGCAGGTGTTTCATGTGAAGTGATTTTCTAAGTCTGACGTGTAAGTAGTTGCTCTTCAGGTGGTTGCCTGAAAGGCTGCTAAGGTGGCTCCGTGGGGAATGTGTGCTGTTAAAAGTTATAAAAGATGTATGGTTTGTGTTCTTGGTCGTCTCGGTGGTACAACCTGAGCTTTATTTGTGGTATCGTCTAAAACTTGACGTAATTAATTCCCTTGGATAAGATCACTATATTCACATCTATTTCCCTCATTGATTAACTTTCATGCTATCGATTGTCTGTGGGATATCCAAAGCAGTACGAATGACAACATAAAGATTTTTATTTATTTTTTTTTAATTATGAGTAATCTTTTAGCACGCTGTCTCTTAGCTGATATACCTTCTCCTAAGGTTCACCCAGTGAAGCTGTTGGGTCTAGGTTAGAAAAATACTTTTGATGGTCGTACTTGTGGAGTCAAACAATGCGATAGCTGTAGACTCCATTTGTGGCAAGAGCAGAGCAGCAGCACCTCAGCATCACGAACCAACGAAAGCTCGGATATGGAATTTAACCGGTTGGTGCTGTTTTCTGGTAGGTTGCCGTGCTAGGTATTATTTAGGTAGCAACTTATTTTTGTGAAGGAAACAGGGTTAGAACAGAGCTAGTTAGAAAGCTTTAGGCTACTTTCTATGTCACTGTTTTAGCAGCGTGTCTCAAAGTATCGTTCATTTGCAAGGTCGAGTGATGGCAGAGGAAATGGAAACTTCGAACTGAACAGGCTAATCTTTACTAATGCTTTACATTTAACTTAATTTTATGAAGACTAGCTAGGACTAAACCATATCAAAGCTATATTTATTGGGCAAAATTACAAACCTCAATTCTGACAGCTTATTGAGGTTTTGCTGTTGCATTTTTTTCTCTGATAAGTTTCAAGCAGAACTTTTCAGAAGCGGGAAAGTTTAAAAATATTTATTCTGTTAAGCAGTTAGTGTTGACCCACCCTAAAATACAAACATCCCAACCAATTCAGTGAATTGTTCTGTATATTCCTTTACAACGAGAAGGTCGTTCTTGTGAGCTTTCAGTCAATGTATTTGCTGCTTAAAGTAGAATCAAATTTCCCAGTCGTTCCACTGGGTTGGATTAGACATTATTCGTAGGCCGAAAATACAAAAACCAGCTAAAACCCCCTGGTTTGTAATCCCAGCTTCCTAAGTGGTTTTGTAAGACTTTCTGTGAGTTTTAAGACACTGCAGCTAGTTGTGTTTGCATTCTCCTTCGAGCTGAGTATTTCTGTATATAAAGGTTTCCCTATTTTCATCCACTGCTTAAGAACAGAGTAAAAACGAAGAAACAAACCCACAAACCAAAAAACAACACCACAACAACAAGCCACAAGCAAACAGAAAACCCCAAACGCTGCGTATATGGTGAATCTGCTTTTCTATTTCATTTTTTGGAGATTTTGAGAGGAGCGCGTAGCATCTCGGCCATATTCGGCTTTTGATTCCTATGGAAATGCGAAGCTGCAGGAGGGGGCTGGGGGTTGTGTGGTTTATACCAAACCACAAAACAAAGGCAAAAAGCAATTCTATTAATCCCTAGAATGAAGCGTTATTATAAGAAATATACTTCTTACAAATCCTCGTTCCTTCTGTTCATGTTGATATTGCAGTTCAGCAGCAGTTCAAATGCTGATCTTTTGTGGGTGCGTTAAGCTCCCGTTTAGCTGGTGCGTTCCTGTCCCGTCATTTCTGGTGTGCCTGAGCTAAACGGGGGTTGCAGTTGTGGGGATGGCAGAAATGAAAGAAGCTCTTACTTAATGCGGTGTCCGTGATGACTCGTGGGTGCTGTTTAATGGATTTTATACCACTGGTGCGTTCATGGGTGCCGTGAGAGTTCTCTCACTCGCTCTCCTTCTCCTTCTCCTTCTCCTTCTCCTTCTCCTTCTCCTTCTCCTTCTCCTTCTCCTTCTCCTTCTCCTTCTCCTTCTCCTTCTTTCTCCTTCTCCTTCTCCTTCTTCCTCCTTCTCCTTCTTCCTCCTTCTCCTTCTTCCTTTCTCCTCCCTCTTCCTTTCTCCTCCCTCTTCCCTCTTCCTTCTCCCTCTTTCTCCTTCTCCGTCTCCTTCTTCCTCCTTCTCCTTCTTTCTCCTTCTCCGTCTCCTTCTTCCTCCTTCTCCTTCTTTCTCCTTCTCCGTCTCCTTCTTCCTCCTTCTCCTTCTTTCTCCTTCTCCGTCTCCTTCTTCCTCCCTCTCCTTCTTCCTTTCTCCTCCCTCTTCCCTCTTTCTTCTCTTTCTCTTCTCTTTCTGTCTCTCCCTTCCTGTAGTTGTAAATTATGGGGGCAAAAATGTCCTCACTTATACTTGAGGGCAGAAGCAGCAGCAAAATCAGGCTCTTCCTCTTGATCGAGCGCAGAAAGATCTCATGGCTGGAGGTGGCTGCTCAACTCCTCCCTTCAAGCAGTTTTTCAACTTCTAGTTTCAAAAAAAGAAAGCCGGCCTTTGGACATGGAAGCTTCTAATTAGTTCTTTCAGCCCTATTTTCATTCAAAAATTATGTAAAGAGAAAAGCGTGTTATAGATACCGGCCCTTTTACAGGCTTGAGGAATGTAGTTTCACCTATAGCTGGTTATAAGAACCTGTCTTGGAGAAAGCATCCCGAGTAATGCATGATAATCTATTAGTGCTGCACTTAGTGGCATATAAATTGCACACCTCTTAATTTTATCTCCCCCCCCCCCACAAGCTGGCAATCACTTTAGATTTACATACAGATTTCCTGGAAACTTCTTATTTCTTAGCAATGGCACCTACGCTGACGTCCGGAAGCTTGATTTGAATCAATAAATGTAATGAGTAGGAAGATGAATTCTCTCAGCGCTCCAGAATCTTTTGGCAGTTGCATTAAACTTTCACATCTCGTATAAATTTCTCCAGCAAATTTATTGAGAGGGCTCCGTTCCCGGCTCCCTTGGACGACAGAAAAGGTGATAAAAACGCGCTTCGGAACAAAGGAGGTGGGCGAGCAGTCGCACAACCAGCAAAGTGCTGTCACCTCACACTGGTTTTCATGGGAAAGAGAACAGGGAGTGGGTTTGGGTCGTTTTTCTTTTGTCTACACAGAATAAGCTGTTTTATCTTTAATGGAAGTTGCTGTATCGTGCAGAAAGAGTCAGGTATAACCGGATACACTGGCATTACAAAAACCGATAGAGGTTTCATCTTTCAGATATTTCAAGAATTGTTTTCTCTTTTGGACAGATGTTTTCCAGTCTGAAATGGACAGATTTTGAGTAAATCACAGTCATTCCATTTTTAGTTGGAGGCCACATGTGGTTATTGAGTTGTACAGGAGAGAAAAGGTGGAAGAAATACCCACGTGTGGGTGAGTTGGGTTGGCCATATGCTGCTTCGCATATGTAAAATAATCAGTAGCAGGAGGGAATATTAAAAATCCTGCGTTCGCTTAGGCAGCTTTGGTATTTAAATAATTGATTTAGCATGTCATACTGCATGAAAAGAGGTTAGATGCCAATACCCATGGAGTTTTCCAGTCTCCTGTATGATATCTAAATTATCAAGAACAATTGTTGTTTCTGTTCCCTATTAATAATATTCTTGCTTTTTATCCATTTATTTATCCATTTTTGCCAACAGAAGAGTTGCTGGATTTAGCATAAGCAAGCTATTGTGGAAAAATACTGGCTGAGTAATAACTGAAGGTAATTGCATTCAACTGCTTAGTCTGAGTATATTTTTCCACCTGAAGATAAGTTTCAGTGTTAATCAGTCATCGTGTTCTGTTGGTGTAATCACGTGCACACACTCTTTCTGCTTAAAAACATATATATAAACGTACATGTATATTGGTTTTCATTTTTCCTGCATATTTGCAGAGAGTATAAATATCTAGAGATTTTGTTTATTTATGTATGGTTCAACTGATTCTAGAAATTTGCGTCTCAGGTTGAAAATCATTGAAATGTTATCAATTCCTTCCAGTCTGGCATTCAGGCCATAGTAGCTTTCAAATCACCGCGAGGAGTTTATTACAGCATAAGACCTCCAAAAGGACATTGCGTGCATTTCTTCCGTGTCCTATACTATAATCAGAAAGGTCACGTATGAAAATATTAATAGATTAATCCCGATGCTTATTGTTACCTGATTGTCTGATGTTTCTTTATAGAAGGAGAGCGCAACCTGATGGCCTTTGATTTATTTAGCTATATATATATATATACTGTCCGTCTCTCTATTATGGCGATGTACAGTTCTCTCTGAAGTTGCCCAAACCAGCTTAGAGATAAGGTTGTTTCTTGGTATCCTACGGACCTTGAAAAGCCCGTAGACCTAGGTTAATGTCTTTCTGTGACACCACAGGTTGTCCTTTGTGGCATTTTTAAATAATCCAGTCAGTATGTTTTCACTAGTAATAAATAAATAGTTTCATCACTCAACAACAACCTGCCGTTCGTCTGTAGAGCGTGAAATGCTTTAATCTGTAAAACCAATTATCCCTGTGTGCTTTCGACTGTCCGTGGTGTCTCTTAGCTGGAATCAACGCCTTCTGTGAGGAATGAGAGAAATGAGAAAACAGTGGCCTCCTCTTCCTCTCTGCTTTAAGGTAAAAGGAGGATTTTTTCCCTAATGCCCATTACCCATCTCAGCAGCAAATGCATTTTTCTTAGTTTACTCGAGCTCCCTGAAAGAAAGAAGAGCGCTATTGGAACGGACATGCACGTAGCATTTTTCTGTGTGAACGAAAACTCTAATAGGGTGAGCTAAGCAGAGGATTTAAACTCTGTGGATGAAGATGCACGATCATTATCTTCTCTGCCTATTTGGCTGCGGTTTGTAGGAGGGGTTTTGGCTGACGTGGAATCTGTCGTCATGAGGATTCGCTCCAGCCACGTGTGTGAGCAGGATGCTTGCTGCTCTCCTGCTGTTTATCCCAAATGTCGGGCTGGTGGCTGCAGTTTGACGTACACCTGGAGGTAATCTGAAGCTTACATAGGTAGATTGATTCTCCCGAACAACAGGGAGGTTACTCTCATTGAGAAAATGTCATTCATCTCATTTAAACTTGTAGAATCAGGATTATGCTCTGTTGTTCGACACTGCAAAACCCGCCGGATTGCTTACTCCTTAAAGGTTAAAACCTCTTTATTGCTGGATGAATTAATCTTTTTGATAGCTTTATACAGGCTCTCAGATGTGACGTGAACCCTTTGTGGATTGGTGAAACAGTAAATCCTCCTTTGCTGTTGGTATGGGGTGTTTCCACATCTTGTTTGGGTGAGGTTGGCACTTGTGCATTCTCCCCCTGGCTCTGTGGGCTGAGCATCTCGTTCTTTGAGGGCCAGATATATTGATAGGGGAAAATGACTCCCCAGAAACTCCAAAAGAGCTCGGTCGTGTGGCAAACTTGCTGGAGAAATTGTATTATTTATTATTATTATTATTATTATTATTATTATTATTATTATTATTATTATTATTATTATTTGTAGATAGGTTGATGCATCTTGTCTTTCTAGCCCGTTGCTTACAGAAACTTCCGTAATGTAGAATACAGCATTTCCCAGTGCAAAATGGAGAAGAAGGTACTTCGCCGCAGGTTGGTTTTGCCCTAGAGTAGGTTATTTTTCAACTAATTCCATAAAAACTGAGTTCTCTGTTGTTGGCAGAGCTGTGGCTCTGGTTTGTTCTCTGGGGGTTGTATCAAGGGCTGCAAACAGGGACCGCATCCCTGGGTGGTACCCAGGGCTTGAGCTGAGGAGAGGTACGAAGTAAAGCCTTTTTCTTTTTCTTAAATGTCAGCTTCTCTGCTCGTGGGTCTAACATCTGCTCTTGAGAAAATCGTGACTTTAGAACCAGTCGTTATCTTTAGAAAGAAGCAGAGACGTTTCAGGCTTCGTTCAGTTTAAATACAAGTCTTCTCTTGCAGATCCGACCAGTCCATCACCCGTTCTGTTTCTTTGATGAAATAAAGATACATCAATAGACTAATTTAGTAAAATTCAGACACTTTTATTTGTATACCCAGACCTGCCTTGGTGTATCAGCAAGATGGTTGAATGGCAGCTTGAAGGAAGTCCCTAAAGCAGGTAGCTTATTCCATTGATTTAAACACGAGCAGAATTTCAGCATCAGAAATAGCCACGATGTGCAGTAACGGTGTAAATCCTATTGCTGTCCTTACTGCTGTCCTGGCATGTTGCTGAGAACAGAAATATTTCCTGCACAACACTTAACAGGAGACGGTATCAAGTGCTTAGAAATGTGCATCCATACAGGTTCTGAATGCTGCGTTTAGGTCAGTTGGGATCGAGTTGGGATGGCGACGAATGAGGTTTTATTCAGAAGCACTCGTATCAGCGTTGCGTTAGTACTTTGTGAAAAAAAAATAATATTCTGAATAAGGACATTTCTGTACGTGGTTGTGTTTCAGTGCAGCAACGCTCTCTTTCACAAGCAATGTTCTGATGGCTGTTGTTTTGAAAAGCCTTTGAGGCTTTTTCGAAGAATTGTGTCTGACTGGATAAGGATTGTATGTCTAACAGCTCTTCATTTATATACAGAAAGTCTGTGTTCCCAGATGTTACAAACCTCCCTGTTTGAGAACATCAACCTCAATCTGTTTGTCAGTTGACTTTGGGGAGAAAGGAGAGGGCAAAAGAGCAGAGTCTGTGGCATGTAGCCTTCACTTGCTGGTAAGGAGCTTGTACCTAGACCCAGCCTAAGTCCCAGCCTGCCCACTGACCTGGTTCACCCCCCCAGTCCAAAGTCCCCGCTTCGGAAGAGTGAGGGCACTGTTGCAAGTCAGACAGTAGAGTCACTCGGACTTCAGGATCTTGAGTGGGTTTGGTTTTCATTTCTATCTTGAATTTTCTGATACTCATAAACTTTTAGGACATCCCCAGGCCCAGAGCATAGAGGCCAGAGTCCCTCATTGAGATGGATTCCCTGCAGAGTGAGAGTCGGCACCTTCTGGAGGTGCGTGGAGCTGGGAACAGCGTGGATCCCTCTGCTCTGGGCTGAGCGTTGGGAAAGAGACGCTGCCGATAGCAGGGACGAGGCAGGAAAAGTCCACAACTGCAGGTATTTTAAGCACATAAAACGAAATGATGGCCTGCAATCGCCTGCAAAATGATTTCCTGCAAGCCAGCGTAATCCGTGCCCATTGGTGACTTCTACTCAGTTGCTGGAGACAAGAATGTGAACGTCTGACAAGCGGGCAGAAGTTTCCGATTCAACCTCTTAGCCGCTTTTAAATTATCTTTGTGTAATTGGTCAGAATTGCGACACCGATCTTGTTATTTCTCAATCTGTGCCTCCTAAACGTAGCATGTGCTTGGGCTAAGATTAGACTAATGCATTCGGTTCTCAGCTCAACATTAATTATCTAATAAACAGTTTTGTCAGCCTGCCCCGTGCCCCCGTCTCCTGTAAAATGGAAGGACAGTTCTTTATTTCATGAGATTGCTATAAACGTAGAAGTTATAAACATTACTGTTATATTCTGTTCTTGTGACGATAGAGTTGAAGAAGAAAGTCGTGGAGTCAGCGTGTTATATCCTGGCAATGCAAGAGATAAAAGGTGATATATTCCTTGTTTTCATGCATCGGCAGCTTGCAGTCCAATTTGTGAGGAGCCATTAGTAGCCACACTGTGCGTGTATTTCATATAAGATGTGACTTCACATTAGATGCGACTTCTACCTCACAAAAGCAAAATTTCTCCCAGTTTGCTATCTGCAGTTGTTTCCCACAAGAAAAGCCGGCAAGGATGATCCAGCAGGCAGCGCAGCTCAGTTCTAACGTTGTTTCCAAGCAAAGAACACAAAAAGCCCTTTCTGATACCCGTGCTGTCAATGCAAGAAAATACACGATTGTGACAGGGGCAGCAGCTCGCAGTATCATAGGAAAAAAAACGGGGTCTGAAGGATTACACCTATTATTACAAGAGGGTATTGTGGTAAGAAAAGGGAAAACAGGAATAGAAAAAGAAAAAATCTGTAGAAATACTACTCATTTGTGTTGAGACTAGTCACTAGCTGCTATGTATGTATAGGAGAATCTACGTGCGTTTAATACGCTTTTGTATCTTCTAGAGGCAACTTGGAATTTTCACCAGGACCAGGAATTTTGGAATTTTCACCAGGAAGGATCAGTGTCCTTCCGCTATTAAAGGTGGCTCCAATATCTGGTCGGAAGGGTTCCTTTCTTCACACCGTACAGTGGTGAAAGCAAACTGTCGCTGTTAGAAAGACAAATGTTACTTGGGCCCTGCCCAATTTACTCGATGTATGGCTGTAGGAGGTCTAGGCCAAATCGTGTGCTGCTTCGTGGGGTTAACCTGTAAGTGTAATCCAGCCTGCAGTTCTTTTCTGGGTGATTTCTTGTTGGCTTTCGAATTGATTTCCTTTTACTAGTGGCCTGGCTAATACTTCACTTGAATCTAGTTCAGATGTGCTGATTGCCAAGGTCATGATTTTTATCAAAGTCCAGAGGTAATGGGAATTTCATAGCAATTTTAATCACTTTTTTTTCCCCAAAGTGATTTTTTTTGATTTCTTTATTGCTGTCATCAAGACAACGCATATTCTGACATCCACTTTAGACCAAGTAAATGACATCTTTATAGTCGTCAAAGGTGGTAATGGGCACGTTAATTTCTCAGTGAACAGTTGGAGGAGATGGAGTGAGAGTGTGCAACTGTGCCAGAGTTCTTCTGGTATCCAACAATTTGCTTTTGCTTTCCTTCAGGCTGACTGATTTTCTGGTACAAATGGAGTGCTCGGTTAATATTAAGTCAACGAAATGCTTGATTTATAAAAGAGTAAACCGGAGTTCGTGCATTATTGAGAAGACAGATTTGATTCCCTTTCTCAAACCAGCGTTGAATCACAAAATAAAATGGCTTAAAGTCTCCTGGCCTGTGATCTCACAAGCGTATGTTCCTCCCAGTGTGACGAGTGGGGCAGAATGTGTCAAAAACCATGGCAGCAGCCACGGAACGGGGAGTCTCGCTGTATTTGGGAAGAGGTTGAGCTGTCGGTGCAGGTAAATTATATGGCTGGTACAAGAAGAAATGCTTTTCGAGAAATGCAGTTGTGAATATGTTGACGCCGAAACAACGGCACCTTATTCGCAGTCCAGACTTGTGCTATAAAGCGATTTCCAGAGGTGCCTGTATGTTGTTCAGTATATATGGCAATCGTGATGTTGCGCTGGCTTTGCCCTTTCTCCCAAGAGAAACTTCTTGCCAAAGTCAGGTTCTTCTGGTGATGCTGTGCTTGCTTCTTTCTGACTTTGTTTTGTCGATTCATGTACATATATACAATTCATGTATGTATATACATGATTTAAGGTCGCTTTTTTGGTATCGTAGCCTTGCAATTTGTGGTTTTTTTGACGGCTAGCCTTTAGAATGCTTTTTAAATGTACCTACCCTATTTGTTTAGAAAGATTCAGTACAAATGTAAAAAAGAATAAGGCATTTTTTCTTTCCAGTTAAGAAATGGTTACTTGCACGAGCAACATTTTCAGTGCTTTAAAGGCTGGGATGACTTAAGTTTTAAAGTAAGGAGTTTAATATACACGTATTTTTGAGGATGGGTGCGTGGACATAAGCACCTAAAAAATTAGGTTTGATTTAACTGAGTCGTAACTAAACTAGACAAAGACAGCAGCTCTTCGCTGCACAGTACGAACATCACTTGAAAAAAGCCAAACCCTATAGTTTATTTGTGCGTTTTCAGATACTTTCTTGGGAGGCATCGTTCTGTGTGACTGAGAAAAAGTTAAGAGCAGAGATGGGTTTGCAAGGAGCCTGTAAACAACAGATGTAGCGTAAACACCAGGGCATTATAATGAATTGGAAATATGGCGTGTTATCATACTTAGAGGATTATATTACACTCTAAGGTTAATGGCTGAGATTATACATATGTGTTTTTTCTTAAACAATACTTCATAATATTCAGTTCGTTCTTGGCAGGCGGTGTCTCGAGGGATGTGCCTGCTGTTATTTCTTCCTAATAGCTTGTCTTCGGTAATGCAGCATTAATCGAGCAGCTGTGTAATGTCTGATGTCACTCTGGCTTTGTTGATTTCTCCAAACCGTGACCTCTTCCACAGCGGATGGAGCACCTTTGTCCCTTGTGTTGCTCGTGCCTCTTCTCTGAGCCACCTGCGCTGGTTTTCGCTGGGATTCTTCGAACCGTTGGCTGTTTCAAGTTGGCAGCGGCACGTAAGGATCATTGATCTTTGCTCCTCACAGGACTACGTGAAACTAAGGGTGCTGTGCTCGTCCCCACCGTGGAAAGCAGCGCTCGATCCTTCTCCATTCTGCTGAGCGCCCAGTGCTTGTGTTCCCATCGATTGTGCCCGCAGTTAATGCTCGTTCCTCGGAGCTGCTGCCTGCTGGTGTGTAATTGCTGTGATTTAGTTTGCTCGTTGCCCTTACTTCGTTAGTCACCGTCCTGCCTCCAAGGTGTGTTATTCACTCCAAATTAATTACCGATGGAGCTTTGCGGTCCTGGGAAACGAGGCTCTTCTTGGTGGGTGTGCAGGTCAAATGATATTTGTGTTCATAATGATTTTGGTTTGTTTCTAACTGAAGGAAGATACAGAAATCGATGACTCCTCGTTCGGTCAGGAAGAGGGAGACCTGCGGTTCCTTGAGGTCGCCCAGCCTATTCCTTTATGAGGAACTGACAGTCGAAGCTTAGCTTTTCTTTAGGCTTGAAATGGCTCTCTGCAGCGCAAATTACAGTGCACGGAAGAGCAAAGCCAGAAAATGGCCTACGAAGTTTCTTTCTGGAGGACGGTTCCTTTTGAGGATTTTAGAAAAAAAAGAAAAAGGGTTCTAACAAAATTTCGCAAATTTAAGAAATTTCGCTCCCAGTGTGACTTCAGAGGAAAATCGGAGCTGGGAGGGAGCTTTTTGGGGGTGTTTTTCCCTTTCTGCGCCAGACATTCTAATAAGAAACGCCCCAATGAACAAACCGTTCTACGCTTCTGCTGGGCAGCGTGGAAGGGGCGCAGATTTTAAGCCCATGGAAATCGGATTTCCTGAACCTTCAAAGGAGATAAAATAATACTGCGAATATGCCTTGCGCAGTCCAGAAAGATCTGTTGATAATCAGGTAGATTTGTGAGTTATAAAGAATTCTATGTGATAATGCAGAGGGAATAGAGGCGGTGTGTACACCTCCCTGGGTGAAAGGGTCGTTCTGTAGTGGCCACCTATTGTGGCACCAGGAAATCTCCTCGGCTTCCTTGAGTAATGACCTGGAATGGATGGCTCTAATTCCCTTTGAAAAATGCCTTAACCAGCCCTGGTTGTGCTTCTTGAAGCATTTGCAATTACGGGAAACGCCTGTCAGGAGCTGTGCTCCGCGCTACTATTATAGAGGTTAAATTATTTAACGCACAAAGTTTCTCTTGTTCCCTGGAGACTACAGCTGCAAAAGTACTTTCACAGGTTGGGGTTTTTTCGTTTCAACTTTTCCTTAGCTTTCAGCCCTTGAATCAAAATAGTCATTAAATAAATGCTGTATGCTTTCTAACCCCTTTGCTCCCCCGCTAAGGAATCGCTTCCCGAATTCCTGCTCAGCGGAGCTGCCACCGTTCGTCCCCAAGGCTGCGATCGGCTTGGCTGAACTAATTACAGCAACGTATGATAATTAAGAATCCGGTAGGACTTTGCTGCCTTTCCCCTTAAGTATGGCAGGTTTTACACCTCAGGGATTTTTTTAATGGATATGAATTAGTAGTTTTATTTCAACATACAGCCTGAGCGCTTTTTTGACCCGGTAATGACTGAATACCGCGAATTCGAACCTCCGTAGTGACGTTTTTATGGTCCGCTGTGCAACTTTAGGGGGAGTCCTGGCAAAACGTGTATAAAGATGTATCTGCACACCAGCATGATGTGATCTTTGGAGATTTCCTTAAGTTTTGTGACGACTTTTGTCAGCACGTGTACACCTTGGGGCTGCGGGGTTACTTTATGGGATGTATCACTTGTCGCAATCAGGTTTTCACAAGGGGGGGGAAGCGGAGCATCAACAAAAAGCGCGTTTTTGTTCAAAGGCCGCGCTTTGAGAGTGGGAATACAAGAACCTCTCAACGAAACACCGTTTCTTGCGATTCTGAATGTAAAAATTCGACGCCTTACGGCTGCTGGGGATTTGAAACAACACCGCAAAAGGCATTTGATCTGTTTGAAGTTTTATGAGCCTCGTTTTAGCGTCCAGGAGTGCTTTTTCTCCAGAGCGGGATGGTAGGGGAGGACTAAATTATGCTTATACAAAACATTTTGTCTATGAAAGGGGTCAATCAGAAGCACCCAAATTGTTCTGGTTGCTTCAATTCCTGATAAACTGGACATTGAGGTCGTAACGAGAACTGCTGGGTGCTGCCTGGTTTTGAACATTTGATCCCTAGCTGCCTATTGATTAAGTCTGATATGCACTCCAGTAAGAATTGCATTTCAAATTCTCTTTGGGAAAAGAGGCCGTTTCAGCTTAAACGCCCGGTGCCCAGCGGGAACTTCAAGGTGATGAGCTTTGCTTTTTCTTTCTCATGTTTTCTGTTGTCTTCTCTGTTTCATGGCAGCAAAGGCTCGTTGTTCTATAGAAAACAGAAAGAATCGCTTTTTGCCGTTGCTGAAACCTTTCTTTTCAAACGATTAAACCACACAGAGTGTCTCACTGAATAATGATGACCCCCATTAAAACAGTTACTGAGTTATTCTCCCGAGTTGCATAACCTACATACCCGTGTTAAAACGGCCCTATAATTAACTTCATTTTTCCTGGTGGGGTTCTGTGACTTCAGAAGGATTTATGGCTGAGCGCAGTGACACGAAGCCCTGGATTGTATGTATATGTATGTATATGTATGTATATCTATGTATATGTACGTATATGTACGTATATGTACGTATATGTACGTATATGTCTGCCGTTCAGTTCCTGCACGTTCACCGTGGTTTAAAATCGTACTTGAGGAGTGAAGGTTTAATGGCAATTGTGAGGGTGGTCTGAGAGATTAATTAAAGCGTAACACCAAACAGGATTGAGATGGGTTTCTATCAGGTTTTACAAGGCAATAGGAGATTTTTGGGATCTCAGAAATACAAAGAGGAGTTTTGGTAATTTCCGTGGCCGTATTTTCCATAGGAAAAGATCTCTAGAAGTCATCCTTGGGGCCTTTTTATCACTCTTACACCTCCAAGCTTAACAGATGTTTTTCAGGAGTTAACTTATTATGAGCTTATTATTTGAACCATATCTATGTTACTGTTAACCTGTTCATCTGACCTGTTTATCTCGGGTGTCTGGTCTCACTTGTTGAAGATCCTGTGTTGATGCCACAAGAAAGAACAAGTTACTACAGCAGTGAGAAAAGGCAACACCGATAAAAGAATAAAGTGTCCGTCAGCTACAAAACCTTAATGTCCTGTGCTGTGGGTCCTCGTGACAATGTTAGTCATCGGTCCAGTTTTAGTGAGTAACTGGTGCTGTCTGGATCCACTGGAGACTTGGCTTAAAGCAAGTCCTCACATTGTGGACTCGGTTCTACCTGATATTTGCTCATACTGTACGTCAAATATGCTCACATAGTAGGACTAAAAGCAGGAGAGATGGGGAAGTGTTAAGTGTTTTTAAAAGCTCTCACCACATCACATTTTTACCTATTGGAGACAGATATGGAAATAGTTTTCTTTTTTTCCCTTTTTTTTTTTGGTTTTAATTTATTCTGTTTGATTTTGTAGCAGGTTGGTATAAAGTCAGAATGTCGATCAGCTTCTCCACGGTTGATGAAGATGCGAAGTTGAGGTGCAATATTTCATGTAGAAACAGAACTGGACAAAGTTCCCCTGTTTCCTCAGTTGAAGTAAAGAAGGGACACGGAAGGGTGTCTGTGTTTGCTTTGGTAAATACAGCACAACCAAATCCTTTGTTACCTTCTTGATTTCCCCGCACACATGGGATGTGGCTCCGTTGTAGGGTGTTCTCAGATACAGTCGTTTTCTTGGTGGAAAAATTAAAGGAGTCGTAAGATGTCGGCGGACTCGATGTGCACAAAGATGTGGGGTAGCTGTAGATGGCTGCTGGTGCCCGAGCTGATCTGATCAGGTACAAAGCGTCGCTGCAGCGCGAACCCAAATTACGTGAGAGAAGGGAAAAAATGGAAGTCACACAGCAGTGATTACAATATTTGGTATTGCAAATATTGTTGTGGTCTCTAAGCTTTCCGGAAAGGGACTTCTATGGAGACGGTCTTCAGCTTGGTTTCTATATAAGGTCGGTTTTATTCCTTTGCATCATTTACGTGTAGAAATGTCAAGTGGTGTTTGTTTTAATACATTTATGTATTACATTTGTTTTTTACATTTTACATTTATTTACATTATGTATATTACATTACATTACAAATGAGCAGTTAGGTTTTGATCTCAGCAAGTGTTTTGCTACAAGTAAGGTAGGAGATAAGGGAGGGGGAGGAAAAGTAAATCCAAGAGTTCTCTAAAGTCAGATTTTGATTTAATGAACTAGAAACAAAACTCTTCCTATCACAAATATCACACCTATCAATAGCTCCTCCTCAGACCCTCCCCAAATAATCATCCGATCTCGGTCAAATATTTCGTCGAAGATTACAGGACGTTCTAACCTTTTTGTGATAGAGACCACGACCCAGCTGCAGGCCCGCTGGTCTGAATTAGCACCCAGTATTGTTCCAGTGATCCTGCCTGCCTTCGCTACGCCCGCTGCTGTCCCCTATCCTTTAGTGTACACTGGAGTGTAGTTGCTACAATACGTTTAGAATTACACATAAAAATAGATTATCTGTCTGTATTTAGGATATATGCATGTATTATATACTTCAAATCATCTGCGTCTCCCTGGGTTGTTTTGTTGGCTTTGTTTAATAGTTGGAAAGTTGATGGTTTTTTAAGACTTTTATTCTAGTATCAGTACAGATACAGCTTGTATTAGAAAGCCATTTAGAACAAAAAAAATTCCTATTGGCCAATGGGTGCCATAAATTTTTAAGTATTTAGTTTATACCTACAAAACGTTATATACTCCTTAAGCAGTATGGTAGAATAGGCCGTTAGAGTTTGATGTAGCGCCCCACAATTAAAAAGGTGCCCTGCTTGCTTTCAGAACAGAGCACAGTTTGTTCTACTGCATCTCTCTTATTGTTTTCTATGTTCCGGAATACCTTAATCCTCAATCCTGAATACGTGACTACGTTCATCTTGATGATAGATTACATTCGTATACTTTGTGGGGTGCCAAAGATAAGGCAGAAGAGCTCTTAAATGAAAAAAAACAGCTTTGAAGGGCGTATGCTTAGATTTTGAAGTTTTGTAGGACTCTTTCCAACATAAAAGCATTCGGTAATTAACAAAAGATCTTTCTGTCCAAAAAGTCGTTCTAGTTTTGAAGCGAAGGCAAGATGAAATTCCGGAAAAGCTGCGAAGAAAGCAAATTGTGCTGTGTTTCCAAGATACCGCATAGAAGGCCACAGGTGACTGACTACGAGGGTAGGTGATGCCTCTGCATGGGATGCAGGAGGGCAGAGGTCAGGGATGATATTTGTTCTGCTCAGAACAGCGTATGGCACCCAGACGTATGACACGTTCTGTCTGAACTGATGTGAGGAGAAAGATCACGAGGGGAAGTGATAAAAATCGAAGGGTTTTTTTGATGGTTTCACCTTCGGTTTTGAACCGAAGATGGCACAATTATCCGAGTTAAAAGCTGAAATTCAGCGCTGCCCTGCTTTGTTACTAGTGCAGAAAAGTGGCAAAACTACTGAGACAAACAGCAGAAGATGGCGAAATCTGAGGCCTCTCTGGAGTTTGCCTTATTCTGATGTCAACAAGAGCTGCTTTAGATTCCCTTACGTCATCCTGTAAATACGTGTGAGGCGTTCATGGTTTGTTACCAGTCCCTATATGATGTGAACCCCCAAATCTGTTAACTCTCTATCTTTGAAGTTATTAATGGTTATGGTAAGTATAATTATTATAGGATCTTTGTCTTTTTCTATGTCAGATAGCGGTGGCTTTGGATCTGTCTCCTATTTACCTTGATTTTCTGGGTCAAGGCATCTTTCTTAGTATTTTTAAACGGAAATTTTGTCAGCAGAGGTCCTGCTGTGCTGAGGGATGCAATTCTGATTCACCATTAAAAAAAATTCTGTAGGTAACCAGGGAAATCTTAGCAAAACAAAGCGTTTAAAAGGGAGATATTTGAATAGTTAAAATGAATCTATATCTTATACATGCATGTGACTCACATAGGTTGTTTTATAGCTTGTAAAGGTAGTCTGGGTATATCACATCCAGGTATATATACTTGCGAAAGGCACCGTTTCTCTTTTCATTCCAGAAAACTAAAAGCAGTTAGAACAGCTGTGAACCTGAGCTAATAAGCTCTGTGGAGTGGTGAATTTTATCACCAAAATCACGGAGCTGTGTTGATCGTTTGTGCCATTTTTTGATGGGCTCGCGGAATAATTCAGAGCAAGCTCGTCTGCCTGCAGCACGTTCCCTTTATCGCTATAGCCACAAGGTGGGTATGAACCACTCGATTTATATTCACAACTGCAAAGCGTCCAAGTTTTGATAACATTTTAAATGTTTGAAATGTTTCTGGATTCTTGGTGGCGGATGAAAGAGGAAAATGCCAACGCTTGGGGTTTTATGACTTTCCGGTGATCGATTTGATGAATACATTTAGTCTTCAGAGAAGTTTTTCTCTTGCCTCCTTTCCCTGCGATTGCTCTACCAAACAGTGTTTCCAACCTTAAGAATAGGATTTGACTACCAAGTTGAATATGTTGCCTCTGTGTATCTTTTAGCAACAATAAATAGTAGCTGAAAAAGGATGAAGTTTGAAGGCAACAGGACACACCAAAAAAAGTGATAGATTCTGGTCTTTTCAATGGGTTTCTACATTATTTGCTCGAAGCAAACTCTTGCATTATTTGAATCTTTTTCTAGTTTCTGCCTACCTCAGTATTTAGACCTTCTTTCCTTCTCGGGCAGAATGTATACGTGATACATGTTCCCACCAAAGGATAATATTGTGGCTTTCAGTTCTCGCTTTTCCCTTTGGTGCCCAAACACTCGCTTGGATTTGATTGAAATTTTTACTCATGTTAATTCAGTATTGTTCCAAAAAGGTGAAATGGATATACAAGAGGTTCTGACGACACCACAGCGTAAGGAAAATTTGAGAAGCTTGAGTGTTACTGGTGTAGTGATTGTATCTTCTATTAAATTCAGAGCTCTTCATTCGTTTTCCCTCAGCTGGAAAGATTGTGCTCAACAGGTCTCCTGCCAATGTTAAGTTCATGTAAAGACTGCTTGTAAACAGCAATTCACTCCTTGGGCTCTTGTGTTTCTTAGATACTTTCTTAGATACTTAAATACGCTTTTAAAAATGTAGTTAAAATTCCCTTTTAACACACTTAACAAAGCCCTGATGTTGCGTCTTTTCACAGTTGACTGTGACTCAGACTCAAATGAGCAGGAACATATACAGGTTTCATTAACCCATCATACAAGAGCGGTGTTTTCTAATGAAGCAAATGCAATTTTGATATAGTGAATGGGAGTAAATCACACCGTTTTACGACTGCCAACAGAGGTGTTGTATCACGGTGCAGTTGTTGCAATAAAACGAAATCATACACAAGATATATTAAAAAAAAATATAGAGATTCTCTAAACCACAAATGTTGGCGTGTCAATAGTAGAGGTTTGGTGGATAACGCCCAACAGCGTTCCCATCTGTGTCACTTAACTCTTGCTGCAGACACAAGAAATGTTGCCAAAAAATTCACCTAATAGCTTTCATTGCAGATTTTCTTTCCAAAAGGAGCTTGAAATGGATTATTTCTGTGGCCATGTAACTCTGTTGTGTCCTTACTTTCTTCGTTTTTACACTTGGAGTTGGCTTTTAACAATTCTGATCATAGTTCTTACAAATGCAATAGGCAAGCTTGCCAGCTCTGCGTTGTGCTTGTTCTGTTGTTCCTAAATCTAGGAGTAGCAAACATGGTAAGAAAAAGGATTTCAGATCTTAAATAATATTCATGCCAGGCTTGCAAGAGAGCATTGTGCTAGTGGCTGGAGATCATGTAAGTAAAAATATAATAGTTCATTTAGGATCGATGTGCTGTGATAAAAACTGTGTTGCTAGTTCCAGGTGCTTGGTGAGAATATTTGCTATGTAAAATATATCAAATTGATGAAGTTCTTAATGATTAATTCTGTGCTTTTAGTTGCATTGTGATGGTGCGGTAAGTACGCAGTTGTCACTTCGCTTAAAAACACAGCTAGATGTGCTAAGTTACCTCACGTTTGGATTTATTTTAGTTTTGTATGATAATAATGTGCTGTGACCTGCAATTTTACCGCCACTGACAGTCATTTACTGCAAAGGAAAGCTGGCCACCCGCGTTGCACAATCCGCTATTCCATATTCTCCTTTATTTCAGTGTCTGGAAGGCTGGAACACTATTTCAAGACAGGGGTTACTCAGCAGAGGGTAGGAGGGAGGTGAAAACCCTGCACAAGTGTTTTTAATGGCACGTGTGTTATCTCCGGCTGTTTGCTTGGGGTAGCTGTAGGGTGAATGTCTACATTGAGTGTGTGAGATTGTTTTAGTAGTGCTCTTCACAAAGGGTTGTTTTGCCATTTGAAACACAGACCCTTGGAAACAACTCAGTGCTATAAAGCGTTCTTGGCGAAGTAGCAACAGAAATGAAACAGAAAGACCTGTAGCTCTTTTCCCTTCTGAGCAGGAGTCCTTTCTTAATGAAGTGGTGGCCTCTAACGCTCCCATTAGTGAACTTCAGCTCAGGTGATTTCTTTTCCACGTGGTTTTCGGAATGGTCCTGAGTGACTGCAGAATACCTGCAGGAACTGGAAGGCAAGAAATGAAAGGGATTGCAAAGGTTTCAAATTAATAGAAAGCAACGCATTGAAAGGTTTTGGTTGTAGATTTATCATTAATAGTCCCTCTGTCCAATGAGGTGTTTTGAAGGACTTGAATAAATTGACTAATCCTGCGTGAGCTACTTTTCTGGAGTCATTTCAGCTCAGTTTCTGCTTCCCCCCGCACCAGCCTGCATATGCATGGTGGGTTTTCTTTTGAAACGACCAGCTGGGATTTTATCTGCTTCTGCAACCTGCTTCCGTGACCATGTACAGCGATGAATTGTTCCTAGGATTCCCATAAAAATGTGAGGAGAATGTTTTAGCCTAATGTCCTCGTAGTTCACCTAACAGTGAAGTCTATAAATGTTTCTCTTTTTTTTGGTGTCTTATTACCTCGTATCTCATACAAACTCAGACTGTCATCCGTAGAGCGATGTGTTCAGCGCTGGGGCGAGCAGGCAAGAAGGATGTAGCGGTGCTTGAATCCGCTACCCACAGTTAATTAAAATATCAGTGGAGGTGCAGTGCTGAAGGTCACCCTGCTCTTCCTTAGAAGAATGAACATGGAAGCCTAAAGTTTTATTTTAAATCTAGGAAAAAGTCTCATTCAGTAAGAAGTCGGAGAATCCGCAATGACGGATGAAAGGGAAGTCTTCTCTGTTGTAACGAATGTGTCTGATAGGCCTTATCCAGCACTTGGTCAAATAGCTCTTCATTAGAAGGGTAGATTAATTGATCTGGCTAGTCTTGATTCTACTCTCCCCATTACTGTAGATCATCCTGTCACCATCAAATGGGCTGCTGAATTCAATTCTGCTCGCTTAATGTCTTTCATAATTGCAACTCCGCGTTGTTCTAGCCCGAATACTCTCTCTGGTCTTCAATGTCAAGTTGCAAGTGTGAAGAGGGGCGATTTCTTCTTGGTAAACAAGCCAATAAACCGAATAGGTTGACCTGTGTGTTGAGCTGGTAACTTCTGAAGGGTTTCGTGGTACGTACCGCTGTGGTGTGTTAAAGTATTGCTAGAGGGGTGCATTTGTCCAGTCCATCTGATAAGGAAATTACAATTCTACCAGTAATTTCCTAGTGTTATTTCTGTGAAATTTCAGTGGGTCGTTATTAGCGTTATGCTTGATGAACCTGCGTTTTGTGGAACACCATCTTAACATTTCGAAGCAGCTGATGTGAACGTTCCCCTATTTGCAGTTGGTCTCACAGTTGTGAGCTTTTGTATATATGAGCATGGATTGTATAAGTCTAAGTCGTCACATTGCAAGCCACTCTGTAGCTTGTATTTATTATGCCGTATGTGCAGAGACTATCAGTGCGGTGTTGTTTTCCCATGCAGATGACTAATTTAACACAGGAAGGATTTTGTTGTTGCTGTGCTTCGTTTTGCTTATTTTCCATAGAAGCGTCTGTGGGAGAGCCTCGCGCACACTGCGTGGACATTGAAAGACGCCAGGCTTAGGAAAAACCCCTTCTGCTCACAAGGAAGGTTGCATTTCGGAAGGGTTTTCCACGACTTTTTAACTTCGGTCGTACAAAGAAATGTGTAAACGACAGGCAAACTATGGGTGACTATGTAAGTATTCTCTAAGAGCGCGAGCAACACTGTTGGTGTAGAAATGGGAAACGCTACGGCGACTGCTGTCGATTGAGCAGCTTTCTGTGTGACCCGGTGTCTTTAGCTCAGGACGATGCCCAACCGAGCACGTGTGCCTGCATCCCTCTTTAAGGATGGAGCTGGTGAGGACCAGGCACGTGGTATTTGATGAAACTCCCTGCTGTTCGCGGCTCCTTGTCAGCAGCCAAAGATTGATATTCCTTGCTTTGGGAAATTCAACGTATTACCTCGCGCTGGCAGAGGAGAGAATATGGGCTCGAGTGGGAGAATGTAACCTTTGGAAGAGTTAGTTTAAAATCATCACAGCATTTAGCTGGCATCCGACTTCAAATGCTAAAAATAGGAGCGGTAAAACAGCAACTGATGTGAGGTGCGTTGGAAATGCAATTAATTACTGGCGTAAATATCCTATCAAGACTTGGTTTTGGAGAAGGAGTAGTATTTTCTCTGGGAAGTTTTAAATACATCTAAAGAAAATCTCCTGTACAATATGCACGTGGAGATGTATGTTTCCAGGTTTAATAGATCTCCTAGTGATACCATATCCCTGTGGGATCAGAAACTTAGAGAACGGCATCTGATTGCAAATAACTGCAGGATAGTCACTTGGACTGGAATGACCGTGTTTATCTTTTTGTTCACTAATTGCTTCGCTTAAGAAAGAAATATAGGGGCTTAGAGCAGTATATATGCCATTCCGAGGCTCACAATCCCAATTTGTCTGTCTGTTTCCTGTCTCAGTGGGTTTCAGACAATTTCGCTGGTTTTGTGCCCTGCTAATGGAAGAAGCAAAATTGAATCTACCATAATTGATCTGCCAAACAAGCTGAGTTTTCTTTCAGCACCGCGCAGTATTGTTATGTTGTGCTTCATGTAACGCTTAAGAGGAGCAGGCTGACCTTGCTCATTTCTGAATAAGAATGGCTAAACCAAACTTGTATAAAATGCTTTTTAACGTCCGTGTGCTGTTTTCACGGACATGAGAAAGCTCAACCACCTTTTCGGTTCTTTTTTTTAGTTCAGTTTTGCAGTTTAGATCGGGCACTGTGTTCTAAATGTACAGGGGGGTAAAACCAGCACAGCCTGGTAAACAGATAAACATCTGTTTATAATAAAAAATATATCATAATTATATATTTTTAAATATATAATAATATATAATATTATTATATAATATATAATATTATACAATAATATATAATATTATCCATGTCAATAATATATAATATAATATAATAATATATTATAATAATAATTTTATAGTTTAAAAAAACAGATAAACATCACAAGTAGTAGATTGGAATACTTGCAAATGATATCCCTTAATTCTCGTTTTTTTTAGAGACTCTTCTCAGATAGAATTTTTTTTTTCTTTTTAAATTTTGATGAGTCGGTTCTTCAGGTCATAAAACCAGAAAGGGTTTTTTAATAGATCCAATGAATTGGTGCTCTAATGCCTTCATTTTAGAGGAGTACTTCTGGATACACGCTTCGTCAGGATCGAAGTCTTTGCTTGCAAAGCTCTTGCTCGGCTGCTAACATTTGGGCGTAGGTTTTGTGATATTATTTCTTTGTAGGCGGAAGAAAGACGGGGAGCACAAGTAGCACGAGGAGAAGGAAGTGAGAAGCTGGCCTTAGCAGCACCCAGCCTGGTTCCGGTGGTCC
This sequence comes from Pampusana beccarii, assembly GCA_013399365.1. Classification (NCBI taxonomy): domain Eukaryota; kingdom Metazoa; phylum Chordata; class Aves; order Columbiformes; family Columbidae; genus Pampusana; species Pampusana beccarii. The sequence continues at coordinate 516,840 of VWYH01010869.1, read as the reverse complement.
TTAGCTGGGATGGTGGGATGAGCCAGTGCCCACCCTTCTCACTGAGCACCGCGGCACGCAGTTTTCCTTGCCGTGACTCCAAGTTTCTCGTGTCCCCTTCAGTGAGAGAAGCCTCAGGCAGGAATCCGTTCAGCAGCTTCATCTCCCTGCTGCCCTAAGACTTTGGTCTCTGGGGTGGTGCTTTGTTAGACCTGAAGCAAAAACCTACGTGGTTTTTTTTTTTCCCCTGCCTTAGTCTTGGTTCTACTTCTTGGTTTACAACATGTCTGTGGTTCCTTTTGCTTCTCAGTTCCTTACTGACCCTTCTAAATATCGACCTGAAGGCAACAGAGCCGGAGGAATATGGCTACACCAAGTGAGTTTTCTGCAGGTCCTGAATAAATGAGGAGAAGAAAGTTGACTTGGTTGGCCAGCGTGCTCCATGGAAACCCAGCTTAAAACCACTCTGATCGCTGGTGTAGATTACGTTGAACTGGATTTAACATAGTGGGTTTTATGTTGCAAATCTCAAAAGCCTATCAGCCAAACATCTTTTTACTCTCCTTCCTCTTCTTGTCATCATAATGTTGTCATCTAGAAGGTGTTGCCAGTAAAGGATTGTTAGGAGCAATGCACCATCAAATTGTCGCTGGAGTAATCACAACCACCAGACAAACCCCAAATCGATGGCTGTGGTGGGCTGCACTCAGGAGAATGTAATTCCTTGAAGGGATTTAGCATGGCAGCAGTTGGAAATCGGTGTGGGTAGGTTGTCACTTTATTTTTGGCTTGCCTTTTCACATTGTATGTGAATAACGTTTATTTTTGCTAGGTTGATTTTAAGGTAATTGGAAAATGTTGGTTTTTTTTGATGAAAACTGGTTGCTTGAACTTGGCGCGTAGTAGTGAAATGCAGTCACCCAATATGTACGCTATCTTTTAAAGACTATGCCATTGAGGAATTGTATTTTAACATTTTTAAATGACAGTGCCTGATTTCAGGATATAAAGTAAAACAGGATCCAACTTCAGTAGCTAAATTTACCTTTTCTGCAACCAAGTTAATTTTATTTATGAATTTGACGACGTTTTAATTTTCTTAATATAATCGTGGTCTCATAGACGGTATCGGTTAAAAGGAATTCTAACAGAAGACAGCAGAGCTTCATTGCAGTTGCACAGCAGCTCCGGGTCAGTGTAAAGGTACAGTGACATCCCTTTGCTGTTCATCTAAAAGTTATAAGGGAACTGCAAAGCTATGCATGGCATTATATTAAAAATACCAACAAGTTTTCTCTACTATATCCAAATTTCATGAAGTTTGGAGAAAGCATCTCGCTGTTGAAGGAGACACCTATGCTAATATGCTGGCATACAGCTATTGGGAATGGCTTAGGAATTTTCTGGGCTGACAGGTTATACTGTTAGAAATAATAAGCTCCTTTTTCGTTCTTGTGAAGAAGACGACCAGCTTTTTTCTGAAATATGTATTTTTGAGCTGCGGTTGCTCCTCTCGTCTTCTAGAAAAGTTTTATTCAGTGTTGTTTACATCCACAAATAATGTATTTGGAAATCATCTGATTTTTGATGATTATAAGGAAAGGATATGTTTGATTTGAACACCTCAGTCGAATTAATAGAGCAGTTTAAATACAGAAAAAAAGAAAATAAAGGCTTGCTACGCAAAGGCTGTCCCTCTCGTTGGATTCGGAGGAGATGGATGGAATGTCAGTGATTTGTGGCAGCTGAAGCTCCATCGGAGCAGCACTCCGTGCCATGCAGTGGGGACTGTCACAAGCAGACATGCTTTAGGCAGAATTGTCTTGTTAAAAATCAAAGGAGAAGTAAAAAAGGGTAGTTCATTCTCCAGGAGCAGTCTTAACCTTCAAATTGTCTTTCTCTACTGGTCCTGAAAATTGCTTTTGTGTGTTTAATCTGAAAAGTGTTCTTTCCAGGAGTCCCACGTCGCTTTAGACAGAATATATAAGCATAGCGAATTTTGTACTTCCATTTGATATCTGCTTTATACCTTCACTAATACATACTGGCATTTAATGCGAGTCTGTCCCTTTTTCTGTGGAGTGTGACCTGATTTGCCGCAAGAGAGAAGGATCGGGACTCGAGCAGCAAAGCCTCCAAGTCATGTCCGTGAGCATCCCGGTTCCTTTCACGGTTAATCACTTTAGACTTATTAACCTCCCAGATAAGCTATAAGATGTCCCTTGCCGTTCCTCTGTTGGTACAGAGGTGTTACTTACTCTGTGGCTATGACAGTGATTTATATGGTGCATAGGTTGCTGAAAGGATTGAATATCGGTAGACACTATGGCTTTTCGTTTGAAGATGAATATTATTTATCTACTCATATTTTTAACTGTATATAGTGAGGAATATATGAAAGGAAATGAAGCTGAATTCTAAGATGCAGGGGCTGTCTCAAGAGCCTTTCAAGAATTGTGATGCTACATTTAGTTTGTGTAGAGCCCAGGTGAATAAAGTTGTCAGATGCAAACTTCATGACATTTCAGTAAATGAATTCTTTAACCATTGATTGATTTTTTTTTTTTTTTGTATTCCTTCTTGCATTTTATTCAATTTTTTAAAAATAAATTATTCCCAGGCCTTCTTCAGTGTCAAACAGGAACGCTGCTCTTCAAAGAAAACATAAAAGACATGGAAAAACAGGAGATGGTGGAATATGTAGGGCCCTTAGACAATTGCAGTGTTGTAGTCCATCGGCATTTTGGGGCTGGTTTTTGTGGCAATCGGTGAAGCCTAATTCACTTGTTCGAGCAGGCTGGGAAAGTGCGCAGCTTTAGTGGCATTATGCACAGATAGCACCGTGGGTGTCGTGTCTGCTAACTCATAGCTCCCTGTATCTAAGTACCTGCATCTAAGTTCTCATTTGGGCCAAAGTGGCATAACGTCTGTTTATCACAGCGGAGGATCTGGCCCTGTGTTGCCTAACGTGGGCTGACAAGAGCAGCGGGCGCTGGAGCAGGAAATTAATGTGGTCGTGTCATCCTCAGCCAGCGATGGAGGAAGAGCAAATGGGCAACACAGGCTCTTCACTTCCCAAGTTTCTTTCACGAGAGTGCGTTACAGAGCATTAGATCACCACGTGGGCTTTTACACATCCTTTCTGGAGGGGTAGCATTTACGGTAGATGAAAATAGGACTTTCGCTTACCCTTTAGTGGGAGTGAGATGGAGTTTGTATACCTAATATTGAAAGAATGCTTTTAACCGCAGCACAAGACAAACATTTCTTGAGGTTCTGAAATGACTGAGGAATAAAATCGGTTTGATGTGTTTCCCTTTTCTGGGTATCTGAAATATCCTCTCCGCTACCAGTTTGTGTGATAGAAATAAAATCAGTTACTACAGTCCTGTACAGCCTTGAACTTAAATGTTGTGTGTGGCTTAGCAATTAAAACGCCGCTGTTTCCGTTGTTTACACACAGATTTATCTGCCCCAGATGACAAATGAGTCATTTTTTTAATGTAGTGTTGATGTGTTACCGGGGAATAGGAAATGCAGAAATCTCCCGTTTGTTGGGGATGCTCGGTGTTCGGTCTTTGAAGACCTAAATGTTCCTCACGTGTATGATGGGTACTGGTGGGCTATACTGGGTAATTCTGTAGTTAACCTTAGAGCAGCTAGGATGAGGTGCTATCACATAGGAACATTTATTTTTTTTAAAAAAGTTTATTTTAAAAAATCCACAAGTAACTTTGGATGTTTAGAAGGGGATTGCACTTGAGCTAAGTATCAGCAGCAGCGAAACAAGCATTTTTTCTATGCGTTGAATTCCCCACTCCAATTCGGAAAACCTTTCCGTAGGGTGATAGGCTTCAGAGTTATTGTAATGGAAAGGTAACTGGAATGTAACAATTAGTTCAAGATTAAATTAATTCTTTTATCCTGATGTATGAATATTGTTGGGTCAGCAGCTTAGTGTCAGATGGGGGGGTCGCGCTTGGCTGAAAAGATGCAAATGCATTTTTAGCGTGGATTCTGTAGTTATCATAGATTTTGTCACTTGGCATAGATTTATTCCTATAAAATAGCGAGGGCAGATAGGCAGGGCTCTGCAAATGTTGACAAAGTTGAAGTGGAGATCTTGCAATTTATTTTTCTATTTTCTTTTATGTTTATGCTGGCATTTCACTCAACTGCAAACAGCAACTCTTTCGTTTTGAAAATAGTTTCTAACTTAGATTAACTGTCCATGAAATTTATAAATTAGGGCTCTGTGAATAACTTCTTTTTCCCCGTGTTCCAAATACTCCACACATATTGCCCTTTTTGTTGATTTAAATTGAAAGATGGCTGCAGGGACCAATATAAATAAGATGGGAACAATTATTCATTAGCTTGCATTAGTCGTGCTGCATATTGCTTTTCTTCCCTGCTCTCCTCTGTGCTTTCTTTAAACCTTAGAGGGAGGAAGGAATGTGCCCGCACTGGAGTAGGGCACTAGTTAAAACGATTCTTAAAAAGAAATGACCAGATGCCAAGTTAATCTTTTTTCTTCCTTCTTGCCTGTATACCTTTTAGCTTCTCACAAACATACGGTTACCTTGAGACGTCCTTACTAATTGAAAAAGGTAATTCCTGGACTGAGTAGCGGGTTAAGACTTCTAGTTCTTTGCTGTAAGTACCCTACTTCTTACTCATTTATTTTCATATGGAAATACGAAGCGTGCGTGATGAGAAAACTGTGTGCGCCTAAGTGACCTGAAGAAGTTACTGCTTCAGAGACCCACAAGTATTATACCTAGGCTGATTTTATTTTATCGTAATTTTACTTCTACTGGGAAGTGGTTAGTGGGAAGAATCTCGCAAACAAACTGTGGTTGTAGTCCAGGGCCTTGTCTGGAGAGGGTGCGGAAATAAAGCCAGCATTGCATATCTTTTATTCTAAAACCAATTTCTGGTGAACTCTCCTTATTTTGCTAGTGTTCATCTTTTGGTATGATTTTAATGACACATATTTAGATTAATGAATATAAATACATACCGTCCAGTTGATTTCTGTAGTATATTAAAAGGATCTAGGCAACCTAGTTAAAGTATTATAATGAGGTGAAGCATATAGCTTTTAATGAGTTCAAATGCATGAAACATGGCACTCGAGGTTCTTTGTAGTGCTAATCGGCTCCAGTGAGGAGCAGTGCTAAGATGAACTTGGATTTTCTAGGCGAGAAGCATCTCTCTGCTATGAACTGGGGGGTGAGAAGTCGAACCTTTAGTTGTAGATGGATTTTTCAAGGTTAGGACTCAAGAAATCATTCTCTCTAACAGAGCAGGGATGGAATTTACGTACCTTTGGGGTTAGGTAGGCTCTTGAGTAACAGGTATAAGGCAGGAAAATGTTTGCAATGTACAATCAGACTGAAATTTTTCGAATGCTTATTTGAATAAAAAAGGATTTTATTTTCATTGTTTGCTTTTAAGATTTTCACATGCGACTTCTCCTTTGGGTATGTTTTAGATTATTAAGTGTTTCTTTTTCTGACATTTGTCTTCTTAAATATTGAGGTAGAGAGAGCACATAGTAGAGAGAGACTGCACAGAGACCCAATCTGTTTTCCTCTTTCAAAAAAAGATCTTTAAGATCTAAATAAGAGGCAAAGTATTGACCTGAAAGTGGAGGAAAATGGGCAGTTTGTGGTGGTCTGGGCACTCTGCTTATTTTGTCTTCAGTAGCATCGAAAAGTGCTGCGGAAATAGGTATCTTGGAAATGTTTGCAAGGCTAATTGAAGTTCTGGTATAGAATATTACCTTGGCAAGTGTATAGGTGTGAAATACTGACCCTGGTGTCTTAAGTATGCAGTGTGAAAATACCCATTTTCTACATTGCTTGACAGCACTTGAGCAAAACATCCCAGCATAACAAATAACAAGTTTCCTACAGCTGAACTTTAAAACCAACTTTATTGCCGGAGCTGCTGTTATTTCTGGAGTGAAGTACGTTGGCATAACTTAAACCTCTTTCCCACCTCTTGCTGTTTGTGGTTTAGTACTGTGGGTCATTTTAATTCTTACGTAATTTTTGTGCTTGGATCTGCTTAGCAGCCAAACGGGATGAAAAGCGTGATTCATTAGTGCTCTCAAGCATGAGAATCAAAAGCTGCCCAGAATTTAAATCTGTGCGCTCTAAATATGATACATAATTAATCTCATGTGAATGCCAGGAACTTGGAAGTTTGAATGTGTTAATTATACATAAACCGTCTTTCGTTTCACTCAGTAAATGTCAGGTGATCCAGATGCTGCTGAGCAGTCTCAGGGCGTTCGGACCAGAACATTCTAGAGGAAATGGGCACTTTAGCCCTAAGAGAAGAGAGTCTGGCACTGCTTCCCATACAAGCGCAAGTATTTACTATGTTCGGGAGTCTCGGGATGCCGTGCCTTGTCCTTGCCTGGGTCCGATGGCACTTGTCCTGCTGCAGCTCGAACAGCACCAATGGAACTGAACGACTTTGCGTTCCGCTGCCTTATCCGAGTACTTGAGCGCGTCGTTTTCAGCAGCTGCCGAAATGGGCACCCCTTCGTCCTTTCGTTTCAGGTTGCTAGGGCTCAGTTGTGCTTTTTGCGTGCAATTTATGTAACTCCCTCGATTTCCAGGCTGCGGGAATGTGCTTGGTTCTGGAGGCGTTGCCCCAAATCGGCTTTCTGAACCTTTCCGTGACTTTCTTAAGGGTGCGTCTGCTGAAGAAAGCACCAGGGAAACAGCCTGTGGTGTTTCAAACCCGGAGATTTCCCCAAAAACGTGAGCTGTGAGCAGCTGAACCTCAAACAGGCAGCGCTGTGGGACTGAGGCCAGAGAGGCTGCAAAGCCTCAATGCGAAGGGGATGAGTGCTTGTCGTGAAAAAGTCTGGGCTAAGCCTATGTGGGAGGTTTTAAGCCTGAGCTTTGTGAAGACTGAGGAGCCTGGGGGTCTACGCTCATCTCAAACTGCGTACTGCTGCTTTGGGCATTAGGAAAAAAAAATAAATAGTTATTTTGTTAGTATCCTTGGGGCAGTAAAATTCAATTTTGTCTGTACTGTTGAGCAGCATTATGCCCGCCCTGGAGGAAACTTTGTGCTGAAAGAAAAAGGATCGGCGCTTGCAGAGGTTATTTAGTTAGCTTTTTAAATACCAGGGAATAAAGACTGTATGTTTTACACCCCTCCTGAGTAAAGTGAACGTCTGTGGCAGCAAATGTGCAAGCAACAATCTACTCTAGGTATATTCACGTATCTCATGGGGTCAACGACTATATTCTAATTCTAGAAGATACAATTGATACTGCAGAAATGTGGTTTGATTTTTACCTTGGAGCGCTGCAGAAGTTTGCAGGAGGCTGTAAATACCAGATGGAGCTGGTAACGAATGGGACACGACGATGCTGAGGGTATGGATTTGAACTCCTGCCCTCAAAAAGAAAGCCAACAACCCGAACCAAACCCTAAAACTTTGGGTATTTCACATCCAGAGTTCTTTTATATTGATCATTTAGTCACGTAACACGTTGCTGCCTTAGTTTAAAACTACAACGGTGTCTATTTACACATTGCACGTGTAAATGTGTAATGTGTACACGTGCAATGTGTAAATAGACGCCGTTGTAGTTTTAAACTACGTTTGTAAATTTGTAAAATTATTACGTCTCATGCTGCTGCTGGAGAAAATTTAGAAAAACATCACGGAATATTCTCGTTGTACAGAAAAACTGTGAAGCAAGAATCCGGGGAATAAAACTGATTGTCCCTTAGGCTCCCGCATTGACCTTCGCTTTGCCAAAACGGGGAGCAGTAAAACTGCCCCCCAAGGTGACCGATGAGAGCAGGAAAGGCCCAGAAACATCTGGTAGAAAAGCGCATTGCAGATTGCTGCACCCGCCTGCTCCGCTTGCCAAGCTGTGCCGTGTGAAGGCTGGAAAATTGGCGTCGAGAGCTGGCAACGTTAACCTTTTGTGTTGTTTTGAGAGATTACACACCCGCGTGAAGAATCAGTACCAAGGTAATTCTTAAAATGACGTAGGCTCAGCGGCACGATTCTGGTTTCGATTCTAGCGCTGGTTTGGGGGAAAGCACACAGGAATACATTGGGGGTGATGGAGAGACTGAGGAAAGAAGAGGAAGCCAGTGCTGAAGCTGGAGTTCAGTTGAAGCTGAAGTTACCTCCAAGGTGGTATTAAAAATAGTTGTAAAAAGGTTAAAAAGCAATAAGCAAGTCCTGCATGCCAAGGGTCCTTTTCCTAAAGCAGAAATTTTAAGGCTTCATGTTAAGTTTCTCGAATGGTTCGAAGATGGACAATGACAGAATCACTGTCTTACTCTCTATCCTTATATTTTTTTCCTTAATTGCCCGTTTCTAACTCTGGTTAATGGCATGCCCTGTTGCAAGATGAACTCCTGCATGGTCCACTGCAGCTGCTCTTCCATGCAACAAACACATTTTAGTCCTCGATGTATTTAGGTTTAGGCACCCTAGAGAAGTCTGGTTCCACTTGTGTCGATTTTCAGAGTTAAACCTAAGGGGAGAACTTGAAGTAAAACAGGTGACAGAAGGATTTAGCTCCCATCATGACTATCTCCACCCTCTTGTGACGAAATCTGCACCCCTTATTCATGCAGTAATTCTTGGTACTGTTTGTTTTGTTAATGCAGGCAGGCTGTTCTAAGGAAACACCTTTTCCATGGTTCCTCGTCCCAACTGGGGTTTTTTGTCTTTTTTTTTTTCTTCTTCACATACTATATCATATTAGGATTTTTTTTCAGTTCAAAGTTCTGAATTCTAAGGACTGTATTTGTTAACAACAAAAGTGTTGTTATTAAAATACCTGGCAGCGGCAATTTCATATCATCTGTATCTTTTGTGGTACTTAATTCATTTAATACAGTAAAATGAAGAAATCAGATCTTAATAGATCACTGCCTTTGTGGACGTGGAAGGACTTTCTGTATTTTCGGTTCACGTACCTGGGCTGCCGTATATTTGCTTTCCGTAGTCATTTTTCACACCCCCTTTACAGGCAATCCACAAATCCCCATGCATTTTCAAGAACTATTGAGAATGTTACCTCAATCTCGTGCCGCTCAGAGCGATGCGGTTGTTCTGAAAGAGTAAAAGTGTTGGTCAAGCACTTCTGCCAAGGGCCTGTGGGCACCCCAGCGAGTCTCCCCAAACCAAACCAGCATCCCAACATCTTGGGGAGCAGCAGCTGCCGCCAGATATTTCATTTCTCTTTAGCAAACGATTTCAGGGCGATGTTCCAGACGCTGAAAAGCGTGCAAGGGAAGCACCGATTAGCGGCTGTTTTCTGCACTCTGTGCGACCGCGCGATAGCAGAGCTTCTTAACCTTCCGTTTTGTTACCGTATTCTGATCAACTGCTCGGTGGTATTACAGCATTTTGACTTAAATACAAGGTAAATTCCTTTTTTTAGAAGCAAACATAGAATTAAAACAACCCACTCAAACCCAAGCGATTTTACTGCTGCCATGACATTATGTATAGAGTCCTGATACTCCTGTTGTTTGAAAATTACACGTGGATTTTAGAGTTGTGGTTGCCTCGAGTAAGCTCTGTGGCCTCCTTTTTTCCTACTGAATATGCCAAGGAGGTGTAAAAGGTCTCCATTCAGCATTTTTTACTGTGTGCTAATGGTATTTTCTGCCACTGAAGTTCTGTCAGTGCGTATGTGAATGGGAGCTGTTGCTGCTTTGGCAATGGAAATAGATGTGCTAGGTTAATTAGCCGATCCTGTGCTTGCGTGGCTTCCTGAGAGGACTGGGACCAAACGGAACCTCCCCCTGTGCTGCCTCTGCAAATTGGGCTCAGTAACTCTAAGTCAGGAGCTGAGTCAGTATTTATCTTCTTCTTTCCATCAACTGCACCCTTATGAAGCTCCTTACAATAAATCAGCCAATAAAGCAATATCCATAATCCTTGTTCCATCCTCTAAAAGAAGAGAAAAAAGTAGAGAGAAAAAGTTCTGTGTCTTCACAATAAAAAAATAAATGTTAGCACTGTTATTTCGATGTGTATGCATATTAGGCACAGCTTTGGGGCACTCTTCTCTGACTAATCCTGACTAAGCTTCGTCTAGATACGTCTGGATTTTGCAGCAAGCAGCATCTCGGACCATCACAAGTACAAAGTACCATTAACAGTTTCTGGTGAGCTTTAGGAAAGTCCGAACAGCAAGTGAGCAGGAAAGGAACGTATAGATTACTAAATCTAACAGAATAAAAATAATCAGCACTACGGGAAGAAAAAAGAAAGGACTGAAAATGGGTGGGTGAGGGGTCAATAGAGATGCTGCAAAAGGAAAGTCCTGAAATTGATTTCTGAAGTTGAACTGATACCTGGACAAATTCTTTTAAAAAAGTCTTAACACCAGAACTTACTTGTTTGTTTGTTTGTTTTCCTGTTGTAAGAATATCCCGGTTTAAGAATATCCCGGTTTAAGAATATCCCGGTTTAAGAATATCCAAGTTTGGTAGTTTGACCATGAATGTATAACTCAAATGCTGGGAATAAGAGGATGAAAATACAAACAGATCTCCTCTCCAAGAGTGCAGGTCGTTCTCAAATAGAAGGATTGAGTGCGAATCCTAATTTTGAAAGTTTTGGGGGTTTTGTAAGTACTGAGTAGAGGACTCAGGCTGTTGTTTTGCTGGTTGCTGGCAGCTGGTTGGAAGTCGTTAATATGTAGGTGGAATTCCTCATTCTTGCTTAGCTTAGTTTACATTTGCCCTTCACACACTTGGTGTATGAACTATGTAGAGAGTAACAATACATTCTCTTGGCCTTCATTTTGCCAGGTTTAAGAAGTTAAGCCCGTCCCGCCTTGTTTTGTTAAAACAGTCTCTAAGTATTTCTCCCTCCCTAATTCTGTATCTTCTTATCACCTCCTCGGTGCTCAAAAAAGATTAATTTCAAGCATATAGGCAGAACAAGAGATCCTACTGAAGACGAGGCCTGATGTGCTACTCCTCTGGCTTTACCTGAAACCATGCAAAACCAACTTGCAAAAAGAAGCCGAAAAGCCCGTGTTTTAAAAACGAGCGTTTAAAAATGGCTCACGTGCAAGCAGTTTGCGAAGAAGAAACACTAAATTGTAAAATCAGACGGTTGGCGTGTCCTGCTGTATGTGTGTAAAGTAAAAAGTTTATGACATTCAAGTTGCGATTTAGTGTTTTTATGATAAAAAACGTAGAGCGCTATATTTAACTTTTGTGCAAGATGCAGAAACAGCTGAAGCTCTTGTGCTCAGGTTTCGCTTCATCGATCCTATGGTTTGATCATACAGACTGATTTTTTTCCTTTAGTGGTAAGTTTAGATTATTTTTTTCTCTGAACTATTTTGTTTAACTGAAAGCCACCGTTAATCTTAGGTTGTTAGGCCCATGCGGTCAATCAGAAGCATTTTCTATGCTCCCCTGGACTCCCCCTCTGCCTCTCCACTGATAAATAATGGATTTAAGGAATCCGGAGTGAGAGCAATTGATCTGCAATACGAGAGGCCCTTTTTGAGTTGATGTTTGAAGTTACCGCAAAATGCGTTAGATTGAGCCTCTGCTGACTTGACTTTTAAATTTAACTTTCTTCGTTCTTAATGAGATTTGTTTTCACGCTGCCTGTTATTAGCTGAGAACAGAGCACTCTAGTGCTAATGAGACATTTCTAACCTGGCGAGTCATCTGTGAAACTCAGGATCGGGCAGTAACAGGCAAAGTTAGGGTTTTCGGTACACTATAATAATCTATTTTTTATCAGATACATGATAGGTACAAGACACGCTTTCATAAACTCCTGATGTCGTGAAGTTCTCAAATTCAGTCTCGCACAATACGCATTATTACGTATAATAATACACGTAATACGTATTATTCAGCGTGTGGGGACGTGGCTGTCGCTGCAGGCCGCTCAGAGAAAAGTGCTCTGACTTGTAGCCAATAGAAGTAAGAAGAAAATGCATAAGTAATGTTACTCCTGTACAAAATCAGAAGTTAAGAACGATAAAGTGAAGCCTGTTGATACTTATATTAAGTGTCAGCATCTTCCCTCGCCGGGCAAATACAACAGTGGGTACTCTCCAGATGTGCTTGGAACTGGTAGACTCTGGGGTTTGGGTGTATTGTGGTATATCTGATGGGCATATATACATATAACGGTAAATATTTCTATGAGGCGTACTGAATCTTCATGAAATGAACAACAAGGAAGGCGGGAGGTATCACTAGTATGACAGCTAATCTTATATTTTTATAAGCATTTGGTGCATCCTCTGAAAAGGAGAGGTTTGATCATAGATCTAGCTGTTCTCCAGTGCCTGTGGTATAAATCACATGCTGTAACCCAGGATATGTTTTGAAATAACTATGTGGGGTAGAAGAGTGGAGCCTTCAAACGTTTTAACGTGCCTAGTACAATATGTTCTAACTGTACCTTTTTGTCTCCTTTGTACAAGCAGCCCAGTGTCTCTGTCTTTAAACAGAGCATCGCCATTTCATCAGTTCCCGGTGTCTTCCTTGCTTGACTTTTGCGCCTGAGTTCTCATTTTAGGGCAGTCTGGAGGATTTTGTGGTCTGGTGATGTGTTGAGAGAACAGACGTGTGGAAAATGGGGAAGGATTTTGGACCCGCAGCTGCTCTGAACTTAGGTGGAGTATAAATGGAAACATGAGGTAACGAGATAGCTGCTATTTTTCAAAGCTTTCTGGATGTAGTAGTTTCCTAAGTCAGCTTCCAGTCCCAAGTATGTGAAGAGCACAACCTTATTTATTTCAAGAATTTTCTAATACTGAAGTCTGTATTAGCCTCCTTGGCTTTACCCATCTGATAAAGAGTTCATTCAAACAAAACTGGGAGTGACAACACTGTTTTTATCGTTTCTATCTCCTTTGCTGGAATAAGCTCTGCTATGTATTGAAGTATGCTGCTGATGACAGAGCACAGCCTGCTCTGAATTCTACCATTTCTATCAAAGTTCCCGAATCAGTTTTCTTTCAGTTGTTAGTTTACTACCGTTTAGTAACTAATTATTTCCATAATTTTGTTGCCCTGCTGGCACCATCTGCTCATAGAAGTCCACAAGTGCCCCGGTGTGTAAAACAAATAGGACCTTTTGTGATGAGTCCTCCTGACCTCACCCACAGATGATTTTTAGCAATAGAAAATCCAGCGCATGCCTCCAAGCAGCACTCTGCCGTTTGCTGAGGCCGTGCAGCAGCGATAAAATGCATCCTGTATGCAATTCTTTTGTATTTTGGGTATGTTCAGTTGTGGTGCTCCTAGAAGGGAGCGTTACAGTCACCGTCACAACTTCAGCTTCGTGCCCTTTCGTGCTGCATTTGTTTCATAGGGAGGTTCTGCAGTTGGTGCTACAGGGATGTTGCTACTGCAACCATCTCATTCCTAAAAATAAGAGTTGGGAAATGAATTCAGCCCTGGAGTCCTGCTCGATCTTTTTCCTCTTGTCCTGGAATCACAAGAGAGAAAAAACCTTCGTGTTTCGGATGGTCTCTGAGGTCGGGGTAACGGGAGATCTGGGTTTCTCTGCCGCTACCAGAAGGTCCTACATGCTCCACATCAAGCAGCGTTGTTGAGGGCCACAGGATGAGAACAGATAAGAACAGTCCTGTTTGCGTTTATTTAGAATAACAGCAATGAAAATACGCTCAGAAAGCACCAGGAGAAGATGGTTCTTCACGGCTGAGTTGTGGAATTCCAGAGAAAATGCCTGTTTTATCTCCTACAGCCTTGTCCCTTTCTATTCGTAAAGGCATAGAGGAGGTAACAGCCTCTCTTAGACCTTCTTCAAAACAAGAAACCAGTCTCCAGAAAAATGCGTAAAGGAATTTGAAACTGATAACGGATACGCTAAAATCTTCATACTGGTGGCAGTCAACATCGTGCTTTAAAACGTTTTGTCTAATCTAGCGTATTAAAAGATGACATATTTATTCTGTTTATTATAAATAATAAAAAGGAAATTAAAAGATCTCTTGAAAGAGTTTTGCCCCCTTACAATTGCTCCTATTTCTGCCCACGGTTGAAAATTAAAAGTTAAATAGAGTTAAAATAACTATACAGTTGCCGAAATGATACGCGGATCTTATCTCAGGAATGAGTGTTACATAGCCTGGTTGGCAGTGTTAGATATGGTCTTCTAGCCGTTTAATTGTCTGGATTATGTCTGTCTTTTGTGAAAAGGAAATTGCTCAGTTTAAGTCCAGTTACAAATAACCGAAGAGTGTGACATTTCAGTCATTTTTTTAAGAGGCCTGCTGCACTGATTTGGATAAGATTTTGTTATTAGCTTCAAAATAATCACAATGACACCACCACAGTGAAGAGGTGTACTGCAACTTAATACTCCTTGCACTCCTAAGTCTTTATTTCAAAGGCTGTACGGCGATGTGAATGGTTTGATTGCTTTGCAAAGGCAAGCGGAGATTAAGAGAGGAGCATAATGACATTAAACAGAGGACTTGCTATTGAGCGTCTTAGGAGGAATCCTGGTGGCTGAGGATGTGGGATGGTGACTTAGAAGAGCTTTATCAGCTAATGAGTTTGACTGCTGGCTAATGGAGAATACAGTCAGTGGGAGAATACAGTCAGTGCAAACGGCGTGCAACACAAAGGAAATGTTTTCCCATTGTGATGTAGGTCTTTGTTTTCCAGCACAAAGCGTGATTCTTTAATAGCTTAGCACTGAAATATAGCAAGCTCCGTTCTTCGGAATGCGCACGTCCCACAGCTCCTCCATGGCATTAGCTTTTTGGGCGGGCTTCTGTATTTGCTGGGTTAGAAAAGGGTAATCTCTGTGTCAGATGAAAGCAGAAAGAAGCTGTTTCTCTAAGTGATGGGTACCAATTTTACCCCATCACGCTGGGGCTCTCCGTCCTTTGGCCGGTATAAGCTTCTCCAGTGATCCTCCCCTCTCCCTCTCTTTTTGACTTGTCCTTTGTTGCAGCCAGTTTGAATTTAGGTAGTGGGAATGGGCACGGTCTGAAATTACTTTTGCAAGTGTTCACACGAGCCAGAAACTTTTTATGATGGGTAACGACTCAGTGTCTTAAGAGCAGGAGGGTGAGCTTCCATTTCTGCAGCCGTGATTAGATTTCATTATTCACTTATTCTGCTGGAGGAACTCATCCGTTGTGAGGCCGTAAACACAACTGCTGGTTAGATCTGTAAATTAGCATCTAAATTTATAGCTGTCGTTTTCAGTGATTTATAGATACGCTTCAAACATTACCTGGACCTTCAGAGATCCTTGAGTGTTTGTGCCTAAGTATTTGATTTTAGGTCCGTATCTATAATCCTGTCAGCCTCTTCCTTTCATCACATTTGGTGCGGTGGTGTTTGGTTTTGGTTTTTTTTTTGTTTTTTTTAATGTTAAAAACTTAGGAAGATTTGCATCTGTTATAATTAACAAGTCAGGTACTAAATTCAGTCTGCATCATGCTGCAAAAGTAATCGAAGACGGTCATCTCTAATGATGGGGAATACTTGTTGCATGATTAGATGGCTTCAGGCACAGAGGAAAAGCCCTTTAATTAGTTTGGAGAAGATAAGTTGCTGTGTCTGAGTCATTGCAATGTACATACTCAACTACTTGTCTTTGGCTGCAGGTGCCGCTAATGCTGAAAACTGTTGTGGAAATCTTTTTTCAGGAAGTATTTTCCTTAAAAAAGAATACGAAAAATAATAAATGACTTCCTTAGTTCAAGTGGTTTGGTTTTTTGCATGTTCATGGTTTTTGTGGTCTGTTGTTGTTTGTTTTCTGGTTTTTTGTGAGTGTTTGGTCTGGTGTTTGTGGTGTCCCCCCATCCCGATGTTAATATGTAAGTACCTTGATTCACCTTAGAACGTTAAAATTGCCTCTTTTAGCAGTGATGGCTGCACTGGCTTCTATTTGGCTGTTCTCAAAATAATTGTAGCTATATTATTTGATTGCTAACAGTACAACGTACTGATTTTAGCGATAGTGTTGGCCATTGAGAGCAGCCCGTCAACTTTTTAATTTCACTATACGTTTCCCAGTAATTCTGTTTAAACAAAAACTTTATCACCACCTCAACAGTCCTTGCAGTCCCTTAAGATGGGCACTGTCTGTTTTAAGAATTCAAAAAAATATTGCCTTTTTTAGGTTGTTTTTTTTCTTTTAAAAGCGGTGCAAGAGCAAGGAAGGAATAATCATCAATTTAGAGCTTCCTGTCAAGTTTTATATACACCGCTTAAAACATAAATCAGTTAGAAATGTATCATTCAGAAATCATTGCCACTTAAAGGAATATATGTCCTTTCTATGGGCCAGACACGAGAAGCCCTGAAGGAAAGAGGACACCTTTGGAGAGGTTTGATTAGATAAATGGGCTTGCAGTACAATATCTTTTCTAAAATCAGTATGTATCACAGTAAATCTTGCAAACACCTTCAATCTACCTTACGACAGACTTGATCTTTAACATTTTTAAGGTAGTCTGATACCGCAGACATGCTGCTAGGCCTATTTTTTATCCATGCCGGTTCATGTTTTGTTTGGACAGTAAAGCAGAGCGATAGCCGTACTTATTTTTTTATGACTATTATGTATATCGTCGTTTACTTCTGGATTGTATTGTGTCAGAGTACGGAGAGATAGAGAGAGGAAGAGCAAAGAAGATGGCAGTGACCAGTTTTAAGACGCGGCTGGATCCAGAGTTAACTTAAAGGGAGTTAATGGAAAATAGAGGAGCTTTGAGACGTTCCTGTCGTGTAATCCACCACCAGCACACGTGGTTTTCTCCTGCGGGCAGAGAGCACAAGATTCAAGGGGCTCCTTCGCTGTCTGTGGCTTTGCGGTGCGTTGTGTATGATGGAGATCCACTGGTTGCTTGTCTGATACCGTACGGCTTAATGCAGTTTGGGATTTTGACATGCTAGAAGCAACAGAGTTAATCCTCGCCTGAGCAGGGCAAGCAGGAACTGGGACAATTTCCTCAGGTGATTTCAGTGTGCTCTTGGAAATTGTCTTAGCTCGCAGCCATTTCAGGCTCAGGACACTGGAAATTATTTATAAAGCCACCGTGCACCAGGGAGATGCATCACAGAGTCTTTATTTAAAGTGGATGCTGTTTCTCCAGTGTGCACTGTGTGAAGCGGGAGTATCAGCCTCCTGGGGTCAGCTCTGCATCCTCAGGGTTGACAAGGCCCCTTTCACCATCAGGTAATTACTGTCTGGGAGTTGGATTGCTTGGTGTTCTGTATTTTATACCCAGTGAAGGGATGAATTTTATTTACTGCCTCAAGAGCTGGTTATTTCATGTGTGGATAGGTATATTCATGGAGTTTTGAGAAAGACTCGTTCAGTCTCTGCTCCTGCTCTACCAAGATTTATTTCTTCTATCCAAGCGACAGCTTACCTTTCTCGATGAAGAGAAAGCCATATAAGCTGTGCTTAAAGGATGCTTGCTTGGGGTTTTTTTGTGTTTGTTTTTTATTAGTATTATATATTATTTTTCCAATCTAACGTGCAGTCGATTTTGGTTTCTTTATTGCAAGATGCCACCCTTCCTTATTGCCTTGTAGAGTTTCCCTTCCCTTAGGCCATCCTAAGTAACGTGTTCTTGGTAACGGGGGAAAGGTGTGTGTTGGGTTTTTGGGGTAGTCACCTTTCAGTGATTGTAAAATGGTTTGGAGTCACGCTAGTTCAAGTAGACACTTCAAAACAGTTAGAAACAGCTCCGTGCTAATCTCTGTGAAGCTAAATTGATCTGGAGAGAACGCTGTTTCTAATTCCCATGCTATTTCATTTCCTACAAGGCTTTAATGTTCTTATTTGTAGCCATAAGCAAATATATTTTTTCTCTAGAATGTGGTTGACGTAGACTACGTTTTAATCTCATGAAGAAGTACGCTGCAATATTTCTAGTCTTGAGTTAATGTGCTGATTAGTCTGGTTTTAAATAGACTTAGGTGACTTGACTTTGGTGAACAGTGACACCAGTTAAAGAAAGATGATGCTGAGGTGCTACTTGCAGCGTTAAGTTCTCAGACTGTTTTCGTAGAATGTGTTCGTTTCATTTTGCGGCTACAATTAACTACAGCTGTTAACATTATGCCGAACTTCTGTGGGTGGTGTTCGCCCCAGTGCAATAAGAAAACTCCCGCTTTTAGTTTGAAACTGGTTTTTACTTTGCGCTCTTTGGCAAACCGCATAGTGAAATGCAGGCGTCTCTTCTGCAGTCGATTGGAACTGATTAAGCGTTTGTTAGTGTGGTACTTTTTTGCCATGATTGTAGAAACCCATTTCTTAAAAAAAATTGAAGGAGAAGCCATTTTAATAGTTTATTTTTGTTAAATTTCATGTATGTTTGTTGCAAACAGAGTTGAAACTCAGAGTGTCGATTCTGCTGGAGTTTTTATGTCATGTTTTTAAGAGCTGCGTCTTAGCAGCGTTTAGGCCCATAACAGGCAAAAATGAGTGAGAGAAGCTAAGTCAAGACGCTGGTTTAACGCTTAGGTTGTCCTGGGTGGGGTGAGGAGTGGGACTCGATGATCCTTATGGGTCCCATGCAACCCAGGGTGTTCTACAATGCTGTGGTTCTAAGAAGAAAGCCTGTCATTATTGCCTCCCCCCCAAAAAAAAAGCGCTTTAGATTCTCTCCAGGTTGTGTGTTGGTTTGTTTGGTTTGGGTTTTGTTGTTGTTCGCTTGTTTAACTTTTAAATCGTAGTGCAATGAAAATGACTGAGAATACAGCGTTTCGAAGAGAGGGATACAACTGTTACTCATATCTGATTCTCTTGTTATGATGATCACCTCTGGGCAACCCCAAACTGCGTTTATTTTGGGGTGTTAGAGGGGAGGGCTGCACTCCGTTGTACAAACTCAAGGTTTTCACTCATTATTGGAAGACCACGAGCAGCTGGTGTGGGCCAAAACCTCGCTCTCCTGCTATGAACACATTTGGAAATTGATGTCTAAAGAAAAGAAATCAAAGAATAATTACTCAGCTGGAAATTACGTGGATGGTGGTGTCTCCATTACTGTGTGAAATCAGATACTGAAGAGTAAGTTTGGTTTCTGTCACTTTGTTTTCGTACTTAAATTGCTGCAGCTTGTGTACAGAATTAAGGTCAGTAGATCGTCGGATGGATGGAAGATAGTAACTCATGTTTCTGTTATGCAGTAAGGGTTAGAATTTTGCAGTTTTCTGAAAAACATTAAGATTTGAGACCTACCAAAGAGTAGGAAACTCCTGTTTCTTGTCTTGTGGAGCTGAAAGGATGAACTGAGGAGTAACCTGGGAAGACCAAGGAAGCCAGAAGCCAGGGATCTGATATGCAACTAGCTATGGTAACTCAGATTTAGGTGGTGGTGCCTGCAGGAAACAGCAGTGGACTTAGGGATTGAATTCAGATGTCAGACTCATTCTTGCTCTTTCCACTGTTAAGAACATACCTGAACAGTGAACAAGTTGGAAAAACTAAGTTGCCCGAATAATAAATGATTGTAAAGACATCTTGGCGCGTCAAGATATTGTAGTTAAGTATGTTATTTCTGAAAGCAAGATCTGGTGAACCCTTATAGGTTTTGGAATTAGAATGGCGATTCAAAATGAATCATTTTGTTTTACAGTGTTTTTTTTTCATATAGTTTATTCCACAGTGTATTTTTCCAAGTCTAATTCTGCACAAGTGACTCTGCGTTTTGCCCCAGTTTGCACATTACGCCCCTATGTCTATGTCTTGGGGTGATGGTAGATTCCAGGCACGTGTGCCTGTATCAGTACACAGCTCTTCATTGTTTCTGGCTAGATGATTGTTGATTTTGATTGCAAGACGAAGAATAAGGAGATGAAACCCAAAATGCAAGAAGTAATGCTGCAACTGACTTACGTTGTTAATATTTCTCTCTTTTTGTTACATGAGAGGAGCAGAATATTGAATTTACTGATAGGGATGAGCATCTCTTTAAGTTTGGAAAGCCTGGTTTTACTGTTGTTATTGGTGAAAATCAGGAAAAAAAACAGCACAAGGCTGCAAGAGTTGTACCAATTCTAGATTTGTTACCTATTTAACATTTCTTGTATCGGAAATTAAATGTGATGACATTAAAATCAGAGATAATTAGGTGAACTTTTATGCCAGTTATGAAAGATCGAAAAACAGCTTCAAGCACAGTAAGCAATTTCGTTATGCTAATGTAAAATAGTTTACTATTGTTAAAAATAAAAGTACATTCATTATTTAAACTCCCAGGAAAGCAAAACCAAACAAGCAATACCAAAACAAACCAACCACCACAATGTTTTACTGTTAGTGGGGTGGTTTTTTTTTGAAAATAAATGTTACTCACACAGATAACCGTTTTCTGAGCATTTGACTGATATTCGAGAAAAATAGCGTACAAAAATATCATGAAGCTTGAACAGAAATAACGATGTCTGCATTACCCTTTGTCTCCTTGGTCTGCACTTCATATTAATAGGGAACGTTTCCTGGTGGCACTGTCCCCTGTGCACGGGGGCAGAAGTGCTGCTGGTTCACGTTTGCAGGGTGTCGCTAACACTTCTACATCAGTGGTGGTGAGAACTCTGTGCTGGAGCTTGTTTGCTTACCCGTAGGCGGAGGTGACCTTTGCTGTGGTTTTTTGTCAGCGGGCTGTGTGTTAAGCCGGATTCACTGCCGTGCTTTTCAGGTGACTCCATGTGTGGTGCAGCTCGGAAAGATGAAGGGAAGGTGGTTGTGAGGGGTGGTTGCTTATCATAGAATGTGAGGGGTTGGCAGGGACCTGGAAAGCTCACCCAGTGCAATCCCCCCGGAGCAGGAACCCCCAGATGAGGTTACACAGAAGGGGTCCAGGCGGGTTTGAATGGCTGCACAGAAGGAGACTCCACAACCTCCCTGGGCAGCCTGGGCCAGGCTCTGCCACCCTCACCAGGAAGAAGGTTCTTCTCAAATTTCAGTGGAACCTCCTGTGTTCCAGTTTGCACCCATTGCCCCTTGTCCTGTCACTGGTTGTCACCGAGAAGAGCCTGGCTCCATCCTCCTGACACTGCCCCTTTCCATATTGATCCCCATCAATGAGGTCACCCCTCAGTCTCCTCTTCTCCAAGCTCCAGAGCCCCAGCTCCCTCAGCCTTTCCTCACACGGCAGATGCTCCACTCCCTTCAGCATCTTGGTGGCTGCGCTGGACTCTCTGCAGCAGTTCCCTGTCCTTCTGGAACTGAGGGGCCAAAACTGGACACAATATTCCAGATGTGGTCTCACCAGGGCAGAGCAGAGGGGCAGGAGAACCTCTCTGACCTACTGACCACCCCCTTCTCATCCACCCCAGGTCCCATTGGCCTTCCTGGCCACCAGGGCCCAGTGCTGGCTCATGGGCACCCTGCTGTCCCCAGGACCCCAGCTCCCTTTCCCCTACACTGCTCTGCAACAGATCTGGACTAATGCATCTGCATTCCAAAATCTTTTTCAGGCCAAAATGTAAGTTTCTTTTTTGTCAGGTTCATACCTGTTCCTACCCTGTCATACCGCTGCTTTTTCTTTGGAACCGCACTCTGAGAAAAGCCAAATGGTTGTGGTTGTGTGTTAGTAAATAGAAGTGCTTTAGTCCTGGAAATCCTCGTATCGTTAAGTTCGCAGTTTCAAAATTTCGTGAGCTTTAGTTACATATGTGCTTGTTCTGTGTGTGTGTGCTTTGATTATTTCAAACCATTTTGGTTACTACAACCTTAAATACCGCGTGTGAGCTTTGAATGTGTAAAATATAGAATTATGGCAGTGATGCGTGGATGTATTTTTGAAATCACACGCAAGCACAAGTACCGATCAATCTATTCATGCAACAGTTTTTAGGTTTATCGAGGCGACTTAGTGAGAATGTTAAGTATACTTGTGACCATTGAAAAAGTGTGTTTTAAATCACTGTCTTTGGGCTGGCAGATGTGCTCATTTGGTTAGTGTTGTGGCCAAATAATGGAATTGCAGGATAGTTTGTGTTGAAGGGACCTTCCCAGTTCCCCCAGTGCCCCCCCTGCCATAGCAGGGACATCTTGACCAGCTCAGGTTCTCAGAGCCCCGTCCAGCCTGGCCTGGGATGGTTCAGAAAATACCTATTTTGTAGCATATTCCCTCTGTCGCTGAAGTCAAGGCTGTTATTTGAAGGGTAGGTGGTAGAATACATCCAGCGGCATTAGTTATAAATCAAACCAATTCTTTCTGTAGCAAGCTTTTGTTTATGAATGTCAAATTAACTTTTCCGAACTTGCTGTAATTTATCTCAAATACGGGAGTTTTCGACAAAGGTAAAGGATATGTATTCGCGCTGTGCACTCAAGGTAAAATTTTGATGCAGTATTAATCAATAACAATGTCTTTTAGGATGATGGGGACGTAATTCAAGGGATACATTTGGAGCAGCTGTTGTTCTCCTGGCTGACAGAGGCACCAGAAAAGAAGGTAAGAAAAACTTGTTCTTTTAACAGGAAAATATGCTTTAAATTTAAATTAAAATTAAAAATTAAAAATTAAATTTAAATCTTTTTTCTCTGGTAGCTAAACACTACAACAATGCATGTTAGGAGTTTAGATGGAAAAGTGTTGAACAGCTAAGACAGATGAAGATTAAACTGTATGAGTCATGTTGGATAATATTAAACTGTAATAGTTTATAAAAATAGGAGTCTCCAGAGTTATTAAAAATGTGTTGTTTCTTCTCTTATGCACGTACCAAAAATAGTTCTACGATCTGAGATGGATTTATTATTCTTCATTGATTGCCTCGTTCTGTTGGAGAACATTTCTGGCGGTAAAGTCGTAGACCTGTCATATCTGTCATGATGTGTTGGAGATCTGTCAGGTCCGTGGCTCTTTTTGAACCTTGCTGTTTCGGTAAAATGCAGCTGAGCATTATAGGCAGGAGTTTGACATTTCCAAGATGAAAATCAATCTTCTTTTATGTGGCGTTTCTCAAAGAAGGTTTGCGCTTTGATTGCACAAGAGGTGGTTGCACATGTTTTGGGGGTGCAACGTGGAAACGGAATAATTTGGGTGACGGATTTGGCAGGGGTTCCATAATGAAAATAAATTTAAGAAACGAGGTGCTCAAGGAAGATGGCAAATCAAACGTTGATCTGCTGTTGTCATAAATATGAACCGAAAGATATGAGCTTGTATTTCTGTTCAAAGTTGGGGACTAACAAGGTAAACAGGGCCTGTCGTGAAGCAGTATATCATATTTAGAGGGAAGGATGTAAGAGCTGTTGAAAATCAATTGCTAGAAGTATGACAGACAATAAAATGTCCTCAGTGTGTAGGAGGGGAGGTCAGATGTAGCGCTGTTGTATCCGATGGACACGGCACTTTAAAATTAATGTAATGAATGTCCAAGCAGTTTATTTAATGAATATACATTGTAAAATACATCGATACAAAGGCAATATACATTAGAGAAAGGGAACCATTGTGTCAACACAGGTTTTTGTCCAGCCGGCCAGCATCTGGGTTTTTACTTATGCTTTATGGTGTTAAGAGGCTTGGGTAGTTGTGTGCTGGTGGTTTTACCTGGAGACAGCACGAGTCTAAGGAGAAGGGCTGAACGGAGCTATAAACACCCAGAAAAGCACAAATCCCGAGATACTTTGAGAGCGATGGTGGAATATTTTGGTGTTTGGAAATAATGAAGTTGGTGTTGTTCTATGTTGGTCTGTGTTGGTCTTGTTCTGTTATTCGTTGAGTGAAACAGTAGTCAGAAAAATGAATAAGAAAAAAAAGGTTTTGATCCTTAGTTTTCCTATTCCAATAGAAAGAAGGATGGAAATTCCTGCTGTTTATGTTCCAGAGTGTAATTATGTAGGATGAGGAATTGCCTTGATATATACAGTGTTTGTGCTTTCGGATCTCTTTTGATTTTGATAGAACTGTACCTTTGGTACAGATACATGGTATAATCAAAATAATATTAAGATGGTAAAGTGGCATTAAAAAAAAAACCCCAAGCCACACAAATGTAGAGAAAGCAAAAGAAAGTAACGGAGGCAGATTTACTGTAATCGGTCACAGTTACAGGCAAGAATTGAGTGTTTGTTTTCAGTTTGTAATAAATAAATGACACGTTTGTATGAATGTAGCACTGAAATGTGATAAAGCATTACACGTATTTAAAGGTGTTTCTTTAGTGCACCCTGAGTAAAAACAATCATTTTCACAAAATGTTTCTTATATGTGAAGTGTCAAGGCCGTTCTGTAGGCCTCTTGCCGTATAGCTATACTGATTTTACAGTAAGAAACGTGTTTTTATCTGCCTGCATGGCTCACAGAGCTAGAGGGGTTTTCTTTAAATATTTTCCAATGTCACTTCAAGATCACTGGTTATTTTAAAAGATACATATTTATGGAAACACGTTATGTTGAGGAAACATGCAGCATAGTGGAGGTTTTCTTGTTTTGTTTTTCACAAACCTTAGGAAACCCTTTTAGTAGTGTCTCTTGTGCATTATCTGGTATTATTGTTATAACAGTACCTATTTAAATCGGGAGTTTTCAGCCTGGTCGCTTTCCATTTTAGTCGCTAGAATACGCACTAATTTTCCACACAAACGCTGATGTGTCAGCCACAGAACAGTGACTCAGTTTTGCTAAGCAGTTTAGCAATGCATTAAATGCATAATTAGACGGGGAATGGTTTTGTACCTTAAAGTTTCTAACAATTGTTTCATTAAGGACAAGACGAAACTCTTTGTAGCACACAAAGAGCCTTAAGTTTAAATAAGGTGACAACTAAGTTGGACTGATAATTTCTCATCCCTGTAGTTATTACTACTAATAAGTTATAGAAAGAGATATTGGATATTTCCAAGCTAAAGGCACTGAGAGCAAAAAATCCATTCCGGAGTAGACACCATTATCACAGATTGCCTTCAGGCAATTAAGCCTCGTCACTGAGATGTTTTAAACAAGTGTTTCTTTCTAAAAGCTGTGGAAGCTAAGGAATTAAAAGCCACTTTAGTTTTAAAAGCATGTTTTCTGAGCCTTAATAAAATGACGTTTTGTCTTAATTTTGTGTCTCCAGTCATGCAGGAAATTAGAGGACTAGCTGTTTCCTGCAGAACTTGGGCTTTTCAAGCTTCAGGCTCAATTTGGCAGACTGTGGTGCTCAAATTAGCTTGTAAATGAATTATTTGTTTCTAAAGTGCAACTGATACCAAGTTACATACAGATACTTAGAGTATGAACGTATTTCTCATTTGCTTATGTAATTGTATGATGGTTGCTCTTGACAAGATGCATAGCTGCTCAGAAACTTAGTACTAATTAATGTTACTGAGTTTCTCAAACTGCAATGAGTCATTGTTAAGAATAATGTAGAATGGCCTTTTTTTCCCCTCTAATATTATAAGTTACAAGCTTGACCTTACTTTGGGCTAGAATCAAAAGTCCTTTAACCCTAGTAGCAGTGGCAAGTCTGGATGAAGATGATGTCATTGAAATGTCTGATTTCTCTGTGGTTATCTCATTGGTGTGAAGTGCCGAGTTCTAGCAGCGCCTGCATATCGGTGGCACAGGAGGGGTTTCTGTGGGATTGCAGCTTTCACAGTATTGCAGAATCCCAGAATGTCAGGGTTGG
>VWYH01010869.1:461383-490124 GCA_013399365.1 Pampusana beccarii | reverse complement strand
CCCTTTTTGAAGACTGCAGTGACATTTGCTTTCCTCCGGTCCTCAGGCACCTCTCCCATTTCCCAAGACCTGGCAAAGATGATGGAGAGTGGTCCAGCAACGACCTCAGCCAGCTCCCTCAGCACCCGCGGGTGCATCCCATCTGGACCCACGGATTTATGGATGTCCAGGTTGCTTAACTGGTCCCTAAGCCAGTCCTTATCGACGAAGGCAATCTCCCCCATTGACTTCATCTTCCTCTGGGGTCTCAGGGGGACGGGGCTCCTCAGGACTCCTCCCTCCCTTTGGAGGGCATCTGTGGCATCTCTGCCCGCTGACCTGCTGGTCCAGCTCAGAGGGAGGTGAGGAGGAGGAGGCACCTTCAGCACACAAACCGATGTGGAAACAAGGCATGAGCGGGCCTGTCCAACCTGGGAGATGGCTGCTGTCTGTTAGACCCGCAGACCCATGCTTTGAGCCAAGATGCTGCCCGTGGAAATCATAAAGTTTTAGCACGTGTTGAAATCGTGGTGCACTGCTAAGCGTCACGTTACAACAGAATTATTAACGTTTGTGTTAAAGTGACTTTCGCAGAGGTGGCTGAAATGCTTTTAAATCCTAAATAAACTGTAAGAATACACTGAAGGGAAACTACATTTTAGGAACAGTGCAATTTCCTTCTGTCTTTTTTCGCTCGCATTTGCATTCCACGCCAATCCGATGAAGCATTTGTAGTCACAGGAAAGCTGTGCAGGTCCCTGCTGCCTTCTGTGCCATAAAACTTCTGCTCAAATGCTGCATCATAATTAGCCAGTTCAAAAGAGACTGCCATTAAGATGATGTGTTTAACATGTAGGTAAATAAACGCACAAAACTGTTCCACATCTTCTGTCCGTTTTGATACCAAAACTAAAATGATGAGGTTGAAAACTGATTTCGGCTTTTGCATTAATAAATGAATTTGAATTTTCTGAACGTAGTTCATCCTAATCCTGAATTTTTTTTTGGACATGATGATCATTTCCCTGATGTGGAAGTTAATGGTTGACACATTTTGACACAGTGATCAGAGCTCTTAGGTTTTCTACTGTGTTTGTGTGGCTGAGTTGAAACCGAGATGCTGGTCTCTCTACACCAGTAGTGGTTGGGTCATAGGCTCTCAGTGGTGGTGAACCTGCAGTCACCAAACCCTTACTTGGGGTAGGAAAAGAAAGCATGGGGTTGTCAGTGGTTTTATCTGTTCCGTTCGACTTGGTTCGGTTTGCTAGGGGGGGATTTTTTCATTCACTTTGTATTAGTCATTGAAAACAAAATATTAATGTTTCAGGGCTACCATTCTCAAACTGCGTGTTCCTTTAACAAGTAGAGTATAATTATTTTAAGCTGGAAGGTACTAATAGCTCTGAGTGAGAGTATTTTGATGTCAGGACAGAATTTAATGCCAGCTGGCATGAAGTGTGCCCCGTATTGATGCTGAATGGAGAGAACAGAGTTTGTTCAGCAGTGGGCTGGCTGAGGAACAGTGGTTTGGGAAGAGCAACTGCTGTATTAATGCCACAGCTTTCCTCCGATGGTTGATAACCCGTGGGGCCTGGGATATTGCTAGATATTGCAGATTTCAGAGGATAATCAGAAACATGAGATGAGGGAAAAGTACATCAGAGAAACGGTGAGGTTGGCAGAGCTCCTTGGGAGTTCTCAAGTACCCTGTTGAGGAAACAGCCTCGGAAGTTGTAAGGGAGCTGACGACTGTTGTTTTATTTGCTTTTTGTTCTGTCGAGTGGCTTTTCTGTGTGTCCGTGGGCTGCAGGCAGGCTGGTGTCACAGGGCTTTGTCTGTCCTCGAGTGTCTTGCTTGTGGAAGTAACCAGGGGTAGGCCTCAAATGGGCTCCTTGGTTAGAGCAGCTCGTACTTTGAAGGTAAACTTTCTAGTTGAAGTGGTTTTGTCTGAGAAAATAGGACTTGTGCTTGAATCCCATCGGCGTGCATTTGCTCTTTTCCGGCGTCTCGCATTTGTGAAGTACAGGAGGAGATACGCTAAGAATGTAATTGCTATTTAAGACCTAACCTCTTCCATCTTTGATAAAGTTGCATTCATTACTCGTATTCCTGAAGTCGCTTGGCTAATGGAACAGCATCGTTTTTCTCCGTAATGCACACCATCTTCACCCCCTTATTTTTGTGTTCAGGGAGTGGGTTTGTAGCTGCTTATGGTCCCAAAGCAAAGCGTTCGAGCCAGGGAAGAGGAGAATGTTCCTTTTCCTGCAGAAGGGGTTGGATCGTTATGAACAACCCAAAGCTTCGCTGTGTTAGTAGCCTGTTCTTGGTGAAAACTGGTGTGGGACGGTAGATTGTAGAAACAGTGCGCATTTATGGCAGTGTTTGTGTGGCAATGAGGAGTTGGATTTTCAGAACTGAAAACACCTGGTATTTTCCTAAAGCCGAAATAAACAGTTCCAGAAATGAGAGTAATAGCCAAATCCTGACATGATTTTTTCATTCCTTTAAAGGAGGTGGCCACCCACCTTTTAGGTTATTGTCAGCTTTACCTCTTAAAAAAGAATCTTAATTTTTTTGCATGATCAAACCTGTTTTAAAAACTCCTGAATGCAATCCTGTAATAAGTGTTTCTGATTCCTTCAAGAGTACAAGGACATGGCATGGAAATATAAGTAACTGTCTCTAGTTGTCTTAAAATTGGATGCAGAGCTTGTATGTTACGCAATTCAGAGAGATATTGAATTTGGTTTTTATTAAAGAAACTGGGTGGTGAACTTTCGAGGATTTATTTTACAATGGATAGAGACTGGCATTTAGCATAAAAATACTTTCAACACTTTTATGTTCTAATATCTCCGTATGACGAATATATTTTCAAAGTTTCTCTTTTCCAGCTTTGTTAGTTAGAGGCTATAAAGTTTATAGAATTTGAGCTCTGATGGCACCCAACATCAGTTCCGGTAATGTATAGGTATTGCAAAATATTAATTCATGTGATTAGTTCCTTACTCATATATAAATTGTAAGCTTGATCCTACAACCCTGAAAGTTTCGTGGAGGCCACAGCAAGGCCGTTGCTCCACGATACTTTTCTGTTAGTTGCCTAAAATGTGCTTTATTAGGGGCATTGCCATTCTAGTGACAGTGACCTGACCACTGGGGTGGCTGAGCTGTTGGGTGAAACTGCTATTTCCTTCACGACAATTGTCTTGCAGTAGAGAGTTTGAACTAATCCTGATGGTATAAATGCTCAGATTCGCTGTTCAGGCTTTGGTGAACAAGCGTTTATTTTAGTTTTGGATGCAATCAACTAATTGCGCCTAGCAAAGCGGTGGTTTTGGAAGCGTGATTTCACAAGGGCTCTAATTACTGTGTGCTGTATGGCGAGCAAGAGGAGTATTAAATGTAATCCTTAACCCACTTATTTATAAATTAATGTTATGTAATTAAAATCAGTGTTTTAAGACGGCTGATTGCCGATACGTTCCGTACAAATAAGTTGCTCGAGCAGCCATAGCAGCCATACGTTTTTTCATTAAGTTCAATTTTTTCCATGTGAGCAATCCGCTTCATGTATAAGGTTGAGCTTCAGATGGCTATGGTAGCACTGTGTGATTTTTACATTTGTCGTGTTTTCGGTTGGCATTTATTTATATTTAATTGCCGTGTGTCACAGACACAAAGCTAAGTCAAAACCTCAGCATAAAGGAACCACTTTTTCACTCTTTAACGAAGAAGAGAGTGTAATAGGGAAAAAAAACAAAACGAACTTGCCGCAGTAATAACTTGTTCTGAATTTCTTGCTTCTTTTGAACCTACGTATCTTATATTTAAATATTTATTTTGATAGCTAGCATAATACTTGATATGGTTGGTTTTTTTTAGTCTACATGGGCTTTACAGTTATTCCCCTAACACTTTTTAGTCCTTTACATACACAGCGTCCCTAATCCATGGTCTGTTTTTCACAAAATACGGTGGGACACAAATGGTATCTGTGGGGAACCGAGTCAAGTGCTTGTGGGGAACTTCATTGAGCCAAGTGCTAATTGCAGCGGTCCCTATGTGAGAACATTCCCTAGAGCGAGTTATGAAATCTCGGGCTTTTTTCAATATATATCATCTGCTTTCTCTGTGTAGGAAAACCACCCGTCTTTAATCAAACTAGGTCTTGTCTTTCGGTGCAAGCAAATAACACATGGGAAGATGAGATAGAGATTAGAAGGAAGATTATGGGAAAGAAAAATACCGTTCAGCAATAGTCCACATTGGTGGTTAAGAACAGGCTGCAGTTCAGGACTCGGTAAATCTTGACTCTCATCGTGTTAAATATGACAACAATTCGATTTACAGACAGGGATGAGAAGGCGCTTCCCAAGATCAAGAAAAAGGAAAAATCGTTCAGATAAAAGTAGGGGTATAGTGTATTGTATTAAACACGTGATGGCGGAGAGTAAAAGAGCAGGTACGTGGTGTTGGTGTATGGACGTAGAGGCTGAAGCAAGTAAGAAATACGGAAGATTTAAAAAAAGAGACAAAAATCATCCTAAAAAACGCAACACTGAAAATTTGATTGATGAGAGCATTGCCTTGGTTCGTGGAGTTGTCCAACAACACATTGAACTCCACTGTTTAAATACCTAAAATTTGAAAAAAAGGGGAAAAAATACCTGATACATAATTAGCTAATTTGGTTGGGGTTTTTTTTCTTGTAAGATGTGGTCAATGCGGCTTAAAATGTTTTAACCCCAAACTGTTTTCTGTTGAGACATGTAGGTAGGGAAGTGCAAATGCAGGTCACTCCTATTGATATACGGGTGATGAGTTCACGGCCAATTTGCCCTGAACGTGCAGTCCTTGGATACACTGGCAGAGGGTGAAATGAAATCTGGTGAGAACACCTTAAAAAAATAGCAAATCAAGCTTTTGGATAATTGTTCATAGCTACTGCCCTGCTCTCCTGTCACCTAGTGCCAAATCTGTGCAGTTAGTGTGCCCTAACGTGTTTGAAATACAGAATTGTCGAGCTCCGCGCTGATTTAAAAATATGGTGTCTGACACTGATCTGCTTGGTGCATTTATTGCACCGTTCAACGATTCACATTTATGTCAATGTAAATGATACATACACACGTGCTTGCGTATTTGTGCGCGTAAATAAAAGCGTGTGCTTAATCACCTCGTCTTTCTAGGGGAGCGTTTATCTAGATTAAAGGGTTGTATATATGAGTCTATTTTTAAAGAGAAGACTAAAGGCTTTCTTTAGGCTTAAACTCCGTATTTAGGTAGAATCTGTAACCACTGCCAATGGACGCTTTTTGTTTTCAGTGGGGACCACTGAACTATTGAAGTCTGTTGTACTAGTCTGAAATCAAAGGATCACAGATAGTTAAACAACTTCCATACCACAAAAAAGTAAAATAGCTTGAAAAAAAAGAGGTTAAGAAGGTTTAACGTGTGATAACAAGGAAAACGAGTTGCTTATTTTATGTCCATACTGCAAGGGTTGTAAAGGTGAATCAGAACTTAGTTACACTGAGCAGAAAAGAACAGGGAGAATAAGGAAGGGGGGAAAAAATGTCTCTGTAGGTTCGTTACTGAACGATTTAATTCTGTAACACCTCAGCGAATGGCCACTTCAGTTGTGGTCAGTTCATGGAGCACATTGTCCCTTCAGGAGGTTTAATTGTGCTCCTGGCCGTGATCCCTGCCCTGCACTCATTAATGTTATTTCTCCCTAGTTTTTACAGTATCAAACGCAGCCATCCAACCAGTTGTTTATGTTGATCTGATGTAATAAAACATCAGCATTAAAGTCTTAGAGTAGCCATTGAAATAGACATTAAAAAAGAGGCTAACTTAGTAATATAAAATTATCATGCTGATACACTCATTCCATTGCTGCTCACGCATCCGTTCTTTTTTTTACCCTATTTATTTCCCTGTAGGTTTTGTTTTATTTTTTACCTGTGACTTATTTCTAGAAAATTTATTTTACAAAATCTTCGCTACATCTCACTTTACAGTCTCTTGGCATTTAACAAATGATACGTGGGTGTAGCCTTGAGCGTGACTCGGCATTATTAACTCAAGAATTTTAGCTGTCGGGGTGTTTTTCTCATTAAACAGCTCAGTTTTGAAGAAAATAAAATGATGACCAGAATCTCTGAGGATTCAGAGAAATGAAAGTGGCAAGTAACCAGTCTTTTCTGATAAAGCTTAGAGATGACTCAGAATAGTTAAAGTCAGAAGCCTATTGAAATGACAGTGTTTGCTGAGAGTTATGATTTTGGTGACCTGATTCTCTATTTCTGAATGTTAGTTTGTATTGCAGTATCATCAAGGACCCTGGGTAGTATGTGCCTGCATCTTTTTTTTAAAAATCTGACTACTTAACCTTTTCTTTAAATTTTTTTTTAGTACTTATTTGTCATTTTTAATAACTAACATCTTATTCTGGATCTATAATTTTATTTACCTCTGGGATTATAGTTCTTCTTATCTAATCTCTGCATCTGATTGTCTTGTGAGCTTGAATGGACACTTTGTGAGGTTTTTTGTCTCGGAGAGTCTTCATTTCTGCAAAGAGTGAACTTTTGCGTGTGAGCTGTGACTTAGTGATGGAAAAACGTTCAGAAGAGAAACACCAGAATTCTAGCATTCCCCCAGTGTTCAATAAGGTTAGTAAGGCCTGCCTTTTATTAAATCACACACAACGATAGGCACATACGTATCACATTGTGTTAAGGTTTGTTTATGTATATCGGTTAAAAAAACCCAAGGTTCTAGAGGAAATCCATCACTAAAACAGGAACATCACATTGATTAGCAAGCGAACTACAGCGGATGAGCTCTAGATGTGGCCGCTCCGTCGTGCGAATCCGATAAACTCTTCGCCGAGCACTAGGAAAACTACAAAGGCTTCCTGGAAACTCAAGCGCAATATGCGGTGGCAGGGGAGAGGTTGTCTAATAGTTTCAGGAGATCACGAATGCTTATTGTAATCCGTCCGAGGCGCCGCCGTGTTGCACGTTAATCTCAGCTGAAGCATTTAGAAATCTTTGGGGTAGAGCTGACCTTCCGACAATTAGCTCGGCTGCCGCTACCGGTTTCCTGGGTCCGCAAAAAATGTTTCTGATGGATGAGATTAGTGAGGTTAAGTAGAAGGATTTGGAGATTTTTTAAATGCTTACGCGGAGGCAGGAAGCAAGAATGGGGAATTCCTAGCTCGGAAGAGAATCTTTAGCAAGTAGTCAACAGGAGAATAAGGATGATGATACTGAAAGCCTTGAAATACCTTTAAACATCGTTTTTACAATTGGTTTAGTAGCTAAATTATTTGTGATTAGCAGTGACTATGCAGGATGAATAGCATGTTATAGGAAAGGTTATGTCTGTAGCTATGTCCAAAATACTCATATTTTGATAATGCGTGCTCGGTTATTTGCTGACCTTTACGGTCTGTGTTAAGGGACAGTTTATTATTCTGCAAGCCATTTTTGGGATCACAAAGCATGAGAAACACTCAACTAGTAGGCTGATTGGGCGGTAGCGTTGGCGACTGGAGGAACAAGATTATTTCAGCTCTCTAAAAATAAATGCTATATAGTAATCACTTTCTAAATCAAGTGCTTACTTTTGGAAGAGCTTTAGGAATAGCCTATACATGGCATGTCAAACTCCTTTTCACCGGGGGTCACATCAGCCTCGCTGTTGCCTTCCAAGGGCCGAATGTGATTTTAGGACTGGATGAATGTAGGGCTAGCCTATACTTTTCTATACTGGCCTATACATTTCTCAGTGTCCTCTCATATATTAAAAGAAGCATGTGGACTGTCAACTCTTGTATTTTCCTGTGGTGTCCTGTGGGTGCAGCTTCACAAAGGAGTTCCAATTGTCCTTTCTTTAAGAGGGGAGTTCGGCAGCCACCGGGACCACGAATAAAAGTGCTCCAGGTGACCACACAACCTGAGCATGCTGATTTTCGGTGTTCTTTTTCGAGCCTAAAAATACTGCAAATACCATTTTAACGTTCGTTAAATTGCGTTGTGTTAACCTTAAATCCTTTTCTTTAGTGGCTGCTAGTTTCGTATAATTATATGCAAACTCCAACTTTAATTAAAAACAGTCAAGCAAGCACTCATGGCTGCAGAGAAAAGCATAACGAAGCTTTCGATGTGTAATCCCAAAAGGTTTAGCAGAAGAAGCAAAATGAAAAATCCCGGTCTATTTTTAAGTACCTGAGGATTTATTTCTTGAAAATACTCATTTTTGTGTGGTCCGTCGTGTGAGATTTGAACACTCGGACTTAATAGTACTGAGAGACCAAGGGAATATGAAAGGAGAATATGTGATGGAAGTAACACTGACTACAACTAGGTAAAAAGATAAAATATACATAGTTGATGCACAGCTAACCTGTATTGTTTCAGACACCAATGGGCCGAAAAAGTGAGAGAGAGCTGTAAAAGCTTCGTGCAGAAATGTAAAATGTAGCAGGTAATGAAATAAAAATGAGCGAAAGACTGCAGTTATGTGATTGTAACTTGTTCGTCAGCTTGTAACTTGATTGTAACCTGGTTGTAAGCTGCAGATGAGGCGGTGTTTTGAGAGGGTGACAGAACGTGGAGGAAAGATTTGTGAAGATAATCAAAGGGCTTTTTCTTTTGGGGAAAAAAAATGAAAAACAGTAGTCAAAACCATTTTCTTGCGGCAGTAAAAGTTTGTCAGGCTGATCCTCACAATTCAAAGTGTTTTGCATAGAGTTTGCAACGTTAATGCATGCCGTCATTGATAGTCTAAACTGTTGCCTACGTTGTTTCTGGGACCAAAACCAGAAAAGTGTTAACATAAATCCTCTGATGCAGAAGTATGGTGGAAATAGCAGTAGAGACGTACGTTTTTAACAACAGTTAAGCAGGCCAGAGAGAGCTCTATAGGAACAATGTTAGAATGAAGTGGAAGAGCTTGCCATTGTTTCAGATGGTTTGACAGAAATGCCTGTTCGATGTTGGTTGTCTATCAAAATCTAAACGGTGTCAGGGGCTGTTTGAGAGGGTGGAGAATGAAGCAGATAATAGAATGCATAACTGGGATCCTAGAACGGCTGCCGTGTACGGGGTGGACATGTCTTAGGCTCTTCAGGATGCTCAAGTGACAATTCAGGGTGTATACAATGGGAATTAATAAGCTATGGGCAGCACGGGTAGATGGGGAGCGATCGTTGCTTGTGTCTGACGAGGCAAATTGGGGCTTGTAGGTTCAGAGCAAACAACATGTGAGGCCGAAGCGCAGGGGGCACCTCTGTTTTGTCGCATTGGGAAACCAGGGGGTTTTCGCTCGGGCCTGGGCGTCAGCACCCACTGAAGACCCAAGGTGAGAAATCCACGTGTAGCAACTCCAGGGAGGTCTCTTTTGGTCATGCCCAGTAAAGTTGCATTTCCCTGTGGAAGTTTCAAAAATTTCAGTATAAATCTTAGCCAAAGTGTAGAACTGGTGACGTTTTTGGTTTTTTTGTTCTTTCCTTTCTTTCTTTTCCCTTTCCTTTCCTTTCCTTTCCTTTCCTTTCCTTGCCTTTCCTTTCCTTTCCTTGCCTTTCCTTTCCTTTCCTTGCCTTTCCTTTCCTTTCCTTGCCTTTCCTTTCCTTTCCTTGCCTTTCCTTTCCTTTCCTTGCCTTTCCTTTCCTTTCCTTGCCTTTCCTTTCCTTTCCTTGCCTTTCCTTTCCTTTCCTTGCCTTTCCTTTCCTTTCCTTGCCTTTCCTTTCCTTTCCTTGCCTTTCCTTTCCTTTCCTTGCCTTTCCTTTCCTTTCCTTGCCTTTCCTTTCCTTTCCTTTCTTTCTTTTCCTTTCTTTCTTTCCTTTTTTTTTTTTTTTTTCCTTTCTTTCCTTCCTTTCTTTTCCCCCTTTGCATTTCCTGATCTGAGAAAAAGCTTCTCCCTCTTTGATTTAACTCGGAACTTGATCCATTAGGGTAGAACTCGGCTGTACAAGTTGGTCTCCAGGTCTGAGCGAGCTCCCTAGTGGAAAGTACCAAGACGAAGCAGTAAAAAGCACCAGCAGGTTTTTAGCCTGCAAGTTCGTTGTGAGGAGCAGAGTCCAAGTTGCAAGCATCTGAAGGCAGATGAGGAGCTCTGTACAGCGCTGCGTAAGGTAGGTGACCTTTTAGAGCCGCTGGAATTGATTTTCATTGTTCCAGAAGGGAGGGACAGGCTCTCTTGCCGCTTCCATACTCCACCTGAGGTGTTAGGAACAGATAACCCCGTTCAAAGGCTTCGGCGGATGCACGGTCAACACAGGGAAGCATTGATACGCGCAGTTGTGATGGCGCGAACACACTGTCCAGGGGTAGAAATGCCCAAGCCGGTTGCGATGTGACGAATGAATGCGTGAAAAGAAAAGGTGCTTATTTTCGCAGGAGGGCCTCTAGAAGTCAGCGCTTGGTTTGGTGAAGCTCTCTTGAACTTTACGGCACATGTAGTAAGTGGTAGAGATCAGAATGAGATCAGACACAAGATGAGGTCAGAGTATTTCTAGTATCTAAGCACTGAATCTCCCACTCCAGGGATGGGCCGTCCCTGTGTGCTTGCTTGCACGTCAAAAGGATTCTAGCAAAAAGACAGTAGTTGCAGTAATATTAAGATTTTGGTCCACGGAGGCGGTGGGATGTTCAACATTGAAATATACTTTATGCTTAAGATAGATCTCTGGTCTCTTATTTCGCACGCTGGATTTAGGGCTCGAGGGGTGACGTTTTCATTTAATATAAACTCAAATTTTTCTCTCGAAGCTTTGATGATTTACTACTGATCGGCTGTTATATGAACCATACTCAGGGTTGTTTTACTTTTGAGAGTCGTGTCACAGCCTTCTCATTTCTTGCTGTCATGTTTCGTATGGAGGATTCTATTTGTCAGGGAAAGCCATGTGTAAGGATACCAGTTAAAATTATCGAATTCTCACAAACTGTGTTACTTCAATGTGTGATACAAGGAGCTGAGTTTATCTACTGGCTTTGTTGATGTCTCGGTGTTATTTGGTGGTGCTGTAGATGAGATTACTGGGTCACACATTATGATGATTTACCGCCAATTGTGTGTGAATAATGGGAGATTAGTGGATATGCTGACTGCAGCATATATTTTCTAAAATACAGATTAGTATGGTATTTTCAGCTTAATATACAGTTTCACGTCGTTGCTCTTCCAAAAATGTCGTGAATCTGAT
The DNA here is from genome assembly GCA_013399365.1 of Pampusana beccarii. Lineage (NCBI taxonomy): Eukaryota > Metazoa > Chordata > Aves > Columbiformes > Columbidae > Pampusana > Pampusana beccarii. The sequence continues at coordinate 478,924 of VWYH01010869.1, read as the reverse complement.
AGGTTAATACCTTTAAAAGATCACAGCAACTGGGACAGATTACATATTCTGAAGCTTATGTTCATCTCATAGGAGTAAAACTTTAAATTATTGGCAACATCTAACTTGAATATACATATATCTAGTTCTGTTTGTGTTCTGTAAAACCCAGTGGAACCTAGAAAAGCAAAGTGTGAGGGATGTGTAATAGAGTAGTTTATAAAGTTAAGGGCATTAACGTGGGTCTGTACTCTTAAGCTTGCTTTTTTTGCCTTTTCCCCCTCTCATTTGTCTAAAACCTTGATTGATAAAGGAACCTCATCTTGAGAGAACCCGCTTAAACCGTAGCCTAGGCTGTGATAACAGCTGAGAAGCAGGCGATTTGGATACCGTGCTCTTTGCATGAGTTAGTGCTGTGTGTGAATGATTCCTGACACTTTTCTTGTTCCTTACCCCGAACATTTTCTGATTTCTCTTCCTCCTTTTCGTCCCGCTTGCCTTTTATCCATTAACACAGGGATTAGACTACACCCCAGGTCTATTAGACCAAGCTTCGGGCTGCTTTCTGAGCATGAAGATAAAAGCCGTTTCCTTTGGACCTTCCTTTGGACAGTTCTGCTCAGCTAAAATGTCAAACTGTTTGGTGGTGTCGTTTCGCCTTCCCCCAAAGTGAATGAATCGGTGTCAGTTTGTCTTTCTGCAGAAATTTGCTGCTGTGATCCTTCTGCATTCGTGATCTCTGGCAAGACGAATGTCTCTTTTCTCAACGCACAACAGCGTGATGCTCGTAAAACTTTATAGGGCTGTCAATGGCTTTGGTAGGACTCTTTGAAGGTTATTTTTTGCAACAGTGACCGCACCGTCAACACGATCTTTGGGAGATGGGTCGTTTACAGATTCATTCATTCTGTTTCCTGGTGCCTTCGTAATAAGATGGTGGCAGGGAAGAATAGCGTGTGGCATAATTTCCTCCGGTGAACTAATTGTCTTGGTAAACATTACGCTTTTATGCTATTTGTTGAAATCATCGGTTAGGGCTCTTGCCAGAATCGAGTGGAGGAGCCTCAAAGAGCTGCTTTGTGTCTATAGTTCTTCAGAACAGACATTTCCACTTCACTGTTGTTCGGAAATGTTGCCTTCGGTAGCTACACGAGGTTAGAGTGCTTAGAAAGCTTAATCCTGGGCATGTGGCAAGTGTGAAAAAAGGAATGGATTGCTTACTGGAATTGAGCACCCGTGCTTGGTTTTCCCTTTTTCAGAAGATATATACAAGACCACAGCGAAAGCCGCTCAAGGCCACTCACAAGCTGGCAGCACATGGAAGTTTTGGTCAGCGTGACGGTTTACGACGTCCCGGTTTCGGCTGGGATAGAGTTAACTTTCTTCTTAGTAGCTGTTTTTGGTGTGGTTTGGATTTCGAATGAGGAGAATGTCGATAATACGCTGGTGTTTTGGCTGTTTGCCTTCCCGAGTAACCGTGCGTGTGATGGAACGCGGCTTTCCTGGGAGGGCCCAACAGCCGCCGGCCCATGGGAAGCACTGAATGGATTCCGTGCTTCGCTTTGCTGGCGTGCGTGGCTTTTGCTTTACCTGTTAAACTGTCCTTATGTCAGCCCACGCGTTTTCTCACTTGGACCCTTCCGTCCCCCCGGGGGGACTGAGCGGGCAGCTCTGAGGGGCTCGGTTGGCCCCTGGGGTTAAATCACAGCAGACGTTATCTCTGCAATATCAGGAATTTAAAGGAAACAGAGAAGCTAGTGCGAAAAAGTTGGATTTTAATCAGCGAAATCAATGAACCTCCAGCTAGAAAGGCACTTTGTTTTATTTAATCGTTGCTAACCCCACGCATGCACACAGATGTTCCGAGAAAGAAAATACATGAGCTATAAATATTTTTTTAAGACTTTTGTTGCTTTGTTATTTAAATGGTAGCAATTTAAGACTATAGGTCAAATATATCCTGTTGTAACCTCTCCCTGTTCACTACTCCCTGGAGCTGGTGTAACAGGCTATAACTTTCAATGAACCCAGTAAAGTGTATGGTACTGAAATTTAAATTAGAATGGGTAAGTGAGTATTTAACACCTCTAGTCTCAGCCTAAGGGACTCGCTCCTCTTAATCAAGTTGTAGCTTCTACAAAGTCAATAAAAAATTTGTAGTACGAATCACTTTACAAATTACAGACGATTGTTAATCCTGAGAGGTGAAGTTCCGTAATACTCTGCGATAGTTTCATAATACAAGATAAGTAACGTTTAGACATGTTTGCCATTCCCACGGCGTAAAGCTGAGCTGGAGACCCGCATCAAGACTTCGGCCATTGCAAAGAGCTGAGAGATGTAGGTATTAAAATCCAAAGCAGCTTTGTCAAGAGGTCAAGCGTGTGAGCTCACTGTTGATTCACATGACTGACAATGATGTGCAGACAATGAGAAGTCCTTAATCACTGCAAAAACTGAGAAAGCACAGTAAGTGTTTAAGAGAATGTTAAATACGCCGCTAGACTTGTTTGCCTTGTGTTAGGAAGTCTTGATGAGATAGAGAAACTGGGTTGTTCTTTGTAATGTATTTTCCTATTTAGCCAGTTACAGGCAGTGCAGCAACAGAAGGAATCAAAGCAGTGTGATGATGTATAGTACCGAAGAGGAGATTTTTACATATGCCTATACTTTAAATAATTTGTCATTTATAGGCTCCCATGGAAATGCTCAGAGCCGCACTGGTTTAGAATCGTAGGCTCCAACAAACAGAGGGATTCAGGCTTGCTCTGATGCGTTTGTCCTTGGAGCATCGCCCTGTTTTCAGGGGATCTCATATTGAGGGGATTCCTTGAGTAAGGCTCCTCATGAGTTAGTTTATAGCAGTATTTGAACTGTAATTTAAGGGGTGGGCAGCTTCCCAGCCCCAAAGCCCATCTGTGACAGACTGCTGTGCAAATAACTGCGTAGTGCTGGCCTAGCCGGTCCTGGCCTGGCGAGAGCGCTTAAAGCCGGGCTGCTGCCAGTCGTGGGCCCTGGTGCTCGAGAAGCTTTCACGGGTATTTTCTGCCCCGCAGTGCTGGAAGGTACGCGTGCTCTACCACTTCGTCAAGATGTGTTGCTTTCCTCAGGTGTTCTAGTGTGGAATCCCAGCTCTACCCACTTAAAATAGAAGGGGCGTTAATTACCCTAAGGCTGTGTTAGCTGAGCTTATCTACCCAAACTCTCCCAATGGATCTGGTACTCTTGCCATGTTTTGTTGATGCCTTACATGCAGTTTCTTTCTTTCCTTACTGTTTTTTACGATAATTTGCTTGATTCTCTTAGAACAGGCAGCCCTTCAACAGAACTGGTTTCGGAGGAGCGTCAGTGCTTTCCTGTGATTCTGCATAGCAATTTCAGCTGCTTTGTTCTTGATTGAAAGGTTGCGTACTACTTTGCGTACTGTCTTTTCCTTTGCATTGACATTCCCTGCTCCCTGTATACATCAACTTCGTAGCGGAGCCTTGCGGAGATTTAAAACCCGTTGGTTTCTAGGTCATCGTGCTTGTCACTTGCACTAGATTACAAGAAACACGCTTATGCCAAAGCTGGGGCTCGTTTTCATAGTGGCATTTCCGTTTATAGGAGCAGAATGGTGAGTTGAAATATGAACCCATCCGATAAGTAGCTAATTCCTTGCTTTTTTAATGTGATATCGATGTGGGTACCTACCTAGAATCATCTTTTTAATTAGCGTCAGGGAATGATGCTATCGTTATTTTGAAATAAGGGTGGTGTGATGTTTTGGGATTTCCTACATGTATAAACTAAGTTAAATCCTGAAAAAAAAAAAATGCTAGACATTAAATTAAGAGCGATACAGTCTCATAGCTGACGTGCTGTCAGCAATTTCCTGGGTTTTACAACTACAACTCCTGTTTTCTTCTAATAACGCTTTTTTTCTCGTGATCTTTTATTCATGTCGAAAGGTCTTTTTATTCCGTTGGACTCGGTCACAATTATGCACGCACTTGTCCCAATTATGCAGTTACTTGTCTTCAAGTGCCTTTTTCAAAAGACACGTGAAAAATGTGTGTTACAATTCAGAAAAGACACAATCAGTGAACCTTCTCAAGAGTAAATTAACAACTCTAACGGCCTCAACCTCTACTCTAACTCACAACCTCTCTCTGTTTTTTCTTTTTCAACTGTTATTATTATTTGGATTTCCCTAAGTGAAATCCTAATTTATTTCAAGAACATGTTTATTCTATGTGTTTCTGAAACAATTATTAGGAAAAAAAAGTCTTAATGCAAACACGGTGCGACACCCGGTTGTGTAATGTCCAGCCTGAATTCCGAACTAGCAATTAAGGTTATAACGAGGCAGACGTTATTTATAAACCTGGACGTTGGTCTCTTGAATACCATTTGAAGACCTTTTCGTCTGTTTTAATTAATATTGCGGTTGTCAGGAAAAGCAAACCTTCAACAGCCTGGAACACAGGAGCTTCAAGGTGGGATCAGGCATTGGGGTGAGCCCAGAACCCCCTGTGCCGCAGCCGCCGGGGCCTTGAGAAGAGAAGCAGCACCAGGCACATGTAGTTCAGTCCTTCTCCAGAATATTCTTCAGTCTTTCAGCAGCTTTTGACTCAAGCCCCTTTTTTTTTGCCAGAGCTTGATTATTAGGACACATTTTTTTTCCCATAAATGCGCCCCGTTGCTTTTTTGATCTTGCATAAAGTTCCGGTATCCGCGGTATCCTACATCAAATAAATTACCCAGCTTAATGGCACGATGAGTGAGGAACTATCAATTTTTGTTCCTTTTGAACATTACCACCGTGTAATTACGTTTGATGCCACTTGGAATTCTTTTTTTTTAATAACAGAAAGTCCTGAAATAGCACAAAAACATTAGTATTCAGAATATGTCTGAGAGCAAAGGTTACTGTCGTGTCAGTGCCAATTGCAGAAAGCAGAGAACCGTCGCGTCCTCGTCTTTCTTGTGGTGATTCCTTGTTTGTAGGCCTCTTTTTGTATTTCCCGTATTTTGATCAGCATCCGCCATCCTTCCCCGAGTCTCCATCCCTTTGAGCCCTGATTCTGTTGTTCCCTGCTCTTCCTACCAATTTCTCTGGTGCACGCAGCAGACGTAAAGATCCGGAGCTCTTTTTGGTCCCTCCAAAGCCTTTAAAAGTGAGTTAATGTCATATTTGCCACCGTTGAGTTCTTTTACACAGAAGCGTTTTTAAGTCAGGGATTACAGATGGTGATCAACTGTTTCGCTGGTGAGGTCTTTTAGAAATACCACGGACCCTCTGGTTCCTGGTGATTTGTCCTCACCTAAGTATCTTTTTGTTTATCCCGGAGCCATTTCTTCTAGCACTTACGACAGATCCTTTGAGAAGTCGCCTGTAAAGGAGCGTTCTTGCTTTTCCAAACTGCCCTGTGTCAAATGGACGTGCAAAACCATCCCGTGAACTTGTTTTCTGTGGTTTGATTGTCTGTCGGCTCTGCAGGCCCCTTGGCAAGCGCTCTTGCTCGTGGGCTGTTTGAAAAAAAAGGTTCATCGACTTCTCTGCCAACGCAGTTTCGTAATTTTAATTGCCCCGATTTATTGCCTTTTTATTTGTAATGGTGAGAGTTTACGAGCCTTTCTGTTTTTCTCCTGGGAGCACTGGTTTCTTTTTATTTTCGGATGTGGGCTTTTCTTTTTCCGTTGTCTCTTTCTTTTAATAGGTATTGCTAAGCGTGTGATACAAATGCATACCCAGACAGAGAGAGTTTAAACTCGCGGTAAGTTCAAACGCCTCAAGTCATAACCAATAACGCATTGAGCTGACTGTAGTGGATTCTTTCTATTTAAGGCTACTACAGGGGTGCTCAGAGATTGAGAAGAGCCAGCAATATAGATGGAAAACCCGCTGTTTTTCCTTATAGCTGAAATGAAGGAGTTCACACGTGTCCTGAATGACCGGTTCTGAAGAGATTAGGAGATTCTAACACTTGTACAAGAAAGTCGAGGTAAGGGACATGATTTCTGAAGCTGAGGCTTTCTGATCCTTAGATAAAGCTGCCCAGGAGCCAGTTTTCTTGTTGCTCTGTGTACCACGGGAATAAGAAACTGTTCAATTTGAGTTCTGGCATTTCAGTTCCAAATTCTCCTCGCTCGCCGGGCATTTGCTGCTTCAAAATAATTACCCTGAGGTAGAGGAAAGAAGAGCAACTTCTCAACTGCAGCGATGCTCTATAACGCTCATACTGAAATATTTAACATACGTTCCAACCTAATGCTCTTCTCTCTGATGCACAACTAGATTTTAGCTATGAATTTTGTGGTCGTAGTCCTCAGCATTTCAGATGCTGTTGCCTTCTCTGTGTGCAAGTGACTTGTGCGGGCGTTTGGGGTTAGCAAGGAGGTCCTGTTCTGGTAGGAAGTCTGGTTGGCTTGCAGTTTTCCTCAGGGATAATAGATGATCAGCCCAGGATAAGAAAGTAGGAGTCATAAAGGGTGTGTGGTTTGTGTGCTGGTTTGCCCTGGGTTTTAGCAGTGGCTAAAGGGATAAGCGATTGTATCTCCAAGTGTCTCCGGCTCTGGGTTCTCTGGCTGTTCCTTCTCAATGGTAATGTCATGGTGGCTTCTGCCAAGCGTGAGATTTCACCCCGTGCTTCGCTGCGTGTTTCTGGGTGTAATAGCAGAAGCCGTTGACGTGATGCGTGAAAACAATGAACTTGGTAGCGCTTCTCCCCTGTGCGTCTGATGTGACTTATTTCAGTGAACTGAAATGATTCTTACATTGCGGAGTGTTTGAATCCTCTTTCTTTGGTACGCAAAAAAGGTTGAAGTACAAGTCCTCTCGTAAAGAGAGATGCAAGGTTTACAAAATTGTCTCCGATTTTCTCTGTTTTCTTCACATTACCTTTTTCTTTTTGCATTTCAGTTTCACCAGCTGGCTGGGTTTTTTTCTTTTTTTCCCCCATTCTTTTTGAGTACTTATCCTTTTCTGTTGATTTGCATAACTTTTTCCCCTCCCTCTTGTTCTGTATCCGATACCCATTCCCTGCTCTGCTGTGTTATCCGCTGCATCACCCAGGCCATAACCATGGTTAATCCTCTTCAGCTTGTGCTACCCTGCTGAGTGCACATTCCTGAATTTAGGCAATTTGGGAGCGTTTTAGAGAAACATGCTTAAAAAATCATAGATAAACCTGCAGCCCACCAGTCCTGCCAAGGACACAGGGTGCGGTGGTGGAATTTTTGCTAAGAAGGCAGCAGAATTGCAAGCAGATGCATGCTGTAGTGGTCAAGAGACTAGGAACTCCCATGGAAAACGCATTAACCATCTTCCGTGATTGAAACCCAGTGAAACGAAAGAAAAATTGGGTGTTAAAATTTGAGATTTCTTTCTGCCGTAGTTTTGGGATTGACTCTTTTTTGTTGTTGTTGGAGGTGTAAGCGATAACTCGAGACTTTTTGATAACTCAGATTTCCTCCAGGAAATCTGCTGTAATTCCTGATTTTGCAAAGTTAGGTGAACACATGCAAATCCTATTTTGAAGCAGATAATTCACGAACTTCCGACGGTCTTAACTATTGGCTTCTTTATTTTGGGGGGGAAGCAGAATTGAAGCCCATCAATCAGCGTCGAGTTGCTCGTAGCCGTAGTCGAAATTCTTACAGATGATTTATAAGTCTAAAGCTGTCATTGCTTGTTTAAACACTGATAGGCACTTCTCCTCGTTTAAGGGCTCTCTGAGGTGCACCTCGGTCCTCAAGCTCGTCTGAGCCTGCAGAACCACCAATCAATTTTATTACTGCGCGCTGGAACGGGAGATGCTGTAGTGGAATATTTGAAACGAATGTGAAAGGAAATAGAGGACGAGCGTGCTGCGGGTTGACTTGTTTGGATAAGTGTCCTAATAATTAATTACTTCTTTGTTTTCTTGATTCTCTGTTAACAAAGGCACGCGCTTGTTCACGTGCTTGATAACAGCGCAAGTGAAAATGGCATTCTGTACCTATGCAGTTCTGTTCTTCCATCTGTTGTAACTTTTTCCCTTTTGTTTAAAGAACAATTAAGCCGAATGCCATCAGAGGACAGACGGCCGTTTCAGAAAAGAAAATAAGAGCGACTGTGGGTTTTTTGTGCTGAGAAGCAAGCAGTGACACCTACTTTCTCGCTACCTGGTTCCCCCCCTCATTTAACAAACAGCAACCTGCAGAATTCCAATGGGAAAAAAGGGCTGGATAAAGCACCCGGCGAGGTGACGGTGTGAAAAACTGGCACGAAAACTTTGCAGCTTCAGCTAAGTACAGAAGATGCTTCCACAAAATGAGAAATGCTTGAAAAGCTTCATTTTAGCTCAACCTGCAAGTTACGTTTTATTCCAAAATTAAGTGTTTCAAATCTTTTGAGAGTTATCCAGTCTGTTTTAAATAGGTCAATTCTGAAATGGGAATCAGTACTTTTCGTATCTGTAGTTTTCGTTTAGTGGATGTTAATGGCAGATGTTCTCAAATTTGCTTTGCAAATATGAACAACAAAAAAAGTATTTGATTCCTTAATAAAATAAAAAGTAGGTGAAAGGCTTCTACAACTATAAGGTAAATTTGCCTTGAAAATTTGGAAGCAGTTTTGGTCTATCCATTTCTATTATCAGTTAATGGCAATTTCTAGCTCTGTGAACCAAAACCAGCTCATTCAACTGAACCATGAAATATCAAGAAAATGAATCAAATGCTGTTTTGTGGTTTTTTTGGTGGTGATTTTTTTTTCTTTGGTTGGTTTTTGTTTGTTTTTTACTAAAAGCAAAAGAGGAACAGGAGAAGAAGATCTATTGCTGTAATGTTTCTCAATTGTCAGGAGATATTAGTTTGCAGTTGCGATGCCTGTGGTTGTACGTGTGTAGGGGCTTATATGTGGAAGGAAAAGTAAGAGAACACAGTCGTATGTAATGTCAGTTAGAGAATAAACTTGAATCATTGGATAGAAAACACTCCGAGGGAAATTAAGGGTTTGTTTTGTTGTGTTTTTTCTTCTGTAATAAGAAAAATTAGTAGACTTTTTGAGTATTCTCTGAGGTCTGTTGTCTACAGGCTTTTACAGCTTTAGTACCATATGCAGAGGAAAGGCGATGCGTGTGATTTTTAGGTTGAAATGGCTTGAATGGAGGCTCCTCGGGGTCAAACGTTCGTTTTTAATGACTGTATCTATTGGAGTGGTATCTGTAGATCCTCAGTGAGAGCAGGCGCCAAGCGATGAACGGCACTGTGGCGACATCGGTGTCTTGTCAATACGAGCAAGGAGGAAAACTGGTTTTAAATGAGCAGGACCCATAAAGGTCCGTAAGCCCATGGGGATGGGTAGGATACATTGGAAGGGTGTCGCTGGTTTCTGGGGCAAGGGCTTTGTGAGAGGTGGAAGAGCGACACAAGAACCGAGGAAGCAGCAGAGATGTCGCGCAGTCGTAGCCACCCAAGGGCTGTGTGTAGTGTGCGGATGAAGTTTGTGTGTTCTTCCTCTGCTTGGGAATAATTGGGAGTTTCGAAGGCTATAAAAAATTCATTTTTGATGGAGTTCACGTCAGTCGATACTGCCGTTTTTTCATCTGCTGTGCTATTCTTCATCTTGCGCAGGATCGATCCTTCCCAATACGTTTTTTTCAGCCCACCGAACTGGCGGTTTCATGATGTTCCGGACGTCTCCGTTTCAATGGGAAGGGCTTTTGAAATACTTGCGTTATTCAGAAGGGCTTGAACGATTATTACTGATGGCTTGGGATTTTTCTTTGAAAAGACGGTGAGAACCTGAGGGATCTCCAGGCCCTTGAATTTCCATCTGCCCTCGCCATAAGCAATTGCACTGTGCCCTCCCTGCGCAAAACCAAAGCGCCAGGGTTTTTTTACCCAGCCGTTGTTTTCCAGACATCGTTCCAGAAACACATTCCCCTGATGAGTAAAAATCTATTTTTAATGTTGTTGTGGATTCATTTGGAGCAGTAATTGTTAATGGAGCCAACGGCGTGCTTTCCGTGATATGGGAGCGATGAAATTATAAACCATCATTGCTCTGCTCTCGTTTGTGTTGTCCAGACCCACCACGGAGCTTAATGGCTCCGAAACGCTTTCAATATATTCGCTATGCAATTCACTTTAATTTAGTAGGTGTTTTGTGTGTAGGGCTATATAATCCTCGGATATTGGATTTAAACAACTTATCCAAAAGAGGTCAGCGACAAAGCGATTTGGGAAGTCGTGAATAATAACGGAGTATTATTACGGTGCTAACAAAATTGATTTGTGGCCACGTGCAGTGTGGTAGAGTATGGTATCATTCTGCTTTCAATCACACTTGCAACATCCTAAATTTTCCACAGTCGCATATGAGAAAAACGTGCTTCAGTACATAACAAATCATATTTGGGTGTTCAGATGATCAGCTCAGCTTTTGGAGCCAAAAAGTTCCCATTTTGCCAGCTGAAATATGTGGCCATTCAGCCTTCAGCAAATCTTATCTAAATGAAAAATGAGAGCACCTGAAAGGGGGACTTTTATTTGGGAAAATAGGAATTTGTTGGCTGTTGGACCTCTGAATTAATTTGCGTGGTTTTAGACTGCTAAATAATTTTGAATATTTAAAATACTGTGTGGTCTGCGGAATATTTATAAACCCAGTGAGGAGAGCAAACCGAGCTTTGCTGTCATCTTTCACGTGGACTATTTGGTCAAAGTCCAGCTGTGTTTAATGCAGAAGATACATTAAATGGGTGGAAGTTGCGTGGTCTGTGGTTAACACAACCCAAGAGCAGACGCCGCTCTGTACCTGGGCATCATTACACATCCCTGCACGGGGAGCCTTTGAGGACCTGAAGGCTCTTAATTGCTTCATTTATCAAAACGAAACACAAAGCAAAGCTAAGAACGTTTTGAGATCCGCGCTAGGCTAAGGTAGCTTCGTTTTATTCCATCTATCTCAAAAGCTTTTGGGTGTAAACAAGGTTGTTAAACGTTTAATTTGACGTTTTCAAAACAGTGATATTTAAAAAGAAAAAGTGTGTTAGGATCCAGCTGTGAGTTTTGAAGGAATTGTGAAGGACATGACGATGATTAGCAAATGCTGTTACAGTATTTACTTGATAATGATCTTATACTTGATAATGATCTTTACTTGATAATGATCTTGTGCGGTTATTCAGTAGGAAGTGTTTGTGTTTGCGTTGTATCATACTTACTTTTAATAAAGAAAATCACTAAAAATGTGCAAAAAGGAGCTGGTCAGTGTCGATACAGTACAATAAAACCAGCTAAGACGCAAGAATTTGTCTTCCAAAGCAGAAACCATGGGCTATATTAACATTTTGTTAACTACCTGTATTCAGAATCACCTGAAAGCTCTAGTTCCCAGGTGGTGAGGTGAGTGGAGTAAGATTGTGAGATATTATGCGAAGGAGATTAATTTTAGCTATTAATTTAACTTAAAACCCAGGATTGCTGTGGAAAGTAGGCTTACTTCGATGACAGGCTGAGCGATGACATCCTCCCAGTAGCAGATAGTTGACGATACGTTTCCTTTTACTTTAGGGTTGCGTCTTCGATTCTAACAAAAAAAGGTGGAAGATGTCAGATCATTACTGAAGGTCCTCACATTGTATTGAATTTGTAGTTCTGAGAAGCTTATTACAGTTCAGCTCTTGCTGAAGCGTTCCTGGGGCTTGCAGTTTGTAGGAGGCTGAAATGCGCTAAAAGGAAGGCTGAGCTGTTGCTATTCATCCTCCAGTCCCGTTTGGGTGGTGTATTGGAGGTAAAGAACACCTTTCCCTCTGCTTTTGTTGTGCAGCTGTAATCGGATTGGCACATGTGCTTCGAACATGTGGAAGGCTGCCCTGGCTGTGAAGGTCCCGGGACTTTTTGGGGTTGCTTTTTCAGGAGGTGCTTTGCGAAGCAGGATAGGATCCACGTGTAGAAGGCTGGAACACAGCAGTGATTCACCCCGACAGCTGCGAAAAGCGCTGAGGAAAGTTTAAAAGCCGCCCGGACACCTGGGTTAGCACAACCGGTGGGTTTCAGCATCCGGCATAATGCGTATTTTAGTAGCGATTTTCTGTTGATTCTTAAGTTTGAATTGCAGAAAAGCAGCCTGCGTGTGTTTATGCGGGAAGACAGCAGAAGAGCGTATTTATCTAGAAGTTCCAGGCACATTTAAAAGAAATGTGTGCTCCGGACACCTGGGGCAAGTTTGCATTAATAGGCAGCTTTGCCCAGGCCCTCTGTCTCCTACCTCTGCGTGAAGCTTAGCAGAGAAAGGCGATTCCTAATATTAAAGACTGGGTAAGGCCGGAGTGGATTCTCAGGCGTCATCTGGTAGTCTCCATCTGTAAGAATAGGTTGAATTACTCCTCTTTCATGACAGCTGGATCACCCTGTGAATGCGTACTCGATTGCCCGTTGAAATCACTTCTGTCTGCGTTAACAAGGTGGTATTTGGGTGATGAACTCGCGTTTGGGCAGCGAATCTGTGGCTGGAGAGAGCTGGTGAGCTCTAGCAACTCTTGTTCTTGACGTTTGAGAAATCCAACAGCCACATATAAACTCCGAGTGAAGGAAACATTGCCCAGCTACGACCGGGGATTGTGGATATCGGCTCAGGAGCATGCAAGCACGAGAACCGGTGTCTTCCACTCAGACGTGGTGTTGCAGCTGGGCTTTTGGAGTACAAGAAGTGCCATCAGCAAGGAAGTTTGCCCCTTAGTCCAGGTCCCCTGGTCACGCTGGGTTGACAGGACGGTGATGATGGGCTTCTAAGGAATCCAGTGGAGAGATGTGCACTTCAGATGCGTATTCACGCTCACAAGGCCAGGATTCACGCTTCAATTCAGTGTCTCAGCAGTNTTGACAGGACGGTGATGATGGGCTCACAAGGCCAGGATTCACACTTCAATTCAGTGTCCCAGCAGGTATCGGTTACAACTACTGATGTATTCGAGCAAGACTGGTACATTCGGTTTTTTCCTGGAATGAATTTTGGAGTTTAGAGAAGGCACAAGGAGCTCTGGAGAAATGGTCCGTCCACCCTTTCCTGCCAAGGGAATTCCCATCCCATTACGTATTGGAGATTCTGTGGTCACCATTCACCATAAGAAAAACGCCTCTAATTCCTTACCCAATTCTTGCTCGGCTTCTCATTTTATCTCCACCCTGGTTTTCAAGCTGGAAACCCCTTTGGGGCTGACGTGCAGGATCCGCTCTGCTGCGGGTGCCTGGTGTGCAGCGGGACTGCTCGCTGGGTTTGCCGTCCCCAGAGCTGCCCTTGGATCCCACCTCACCGCAGAAAAACGTGCGTTTTGTCTTCTCTGCTCCCAGTGACTTCAGGTCCCTGTCGTAGGGGCAGCTCAATGGAGAATAAATTGCAAGCCCTGCGGCTGATGTGCTGTGCAATAATAAGCGAAGAGCCCTTGAGCTCCGGCGGCTGGTGCCTCATCCTCCTGCTGGAGCCCTGGAAACGCTGAGAATCAGGTTGTTTTGGCTCTTGTTTGGGTTTGTTTTGTTTGGTTGGTTTTGTTTTTTTTTTCTTTGCGTACTGTTTGGTAGTGAATTGTATTTACATTTAGTTACCTTTTACTTGATAAAGGTTTTTAGTTATATAAGGGTGGCATCCTTTCTCACACTAAATTGCAAAATAAGGTTTTGTTAGCTATGTCGCGTGTACGTTATTCAAATCCTGAAGTGCTGGTAGCAGGGCACCTTTTATATTTTATAAGTAAGCAAGCAATTAAGTTTCACCCCTTTTTTCAATAGTGTCGGCTTTTATGAGCATCCTTGAGACCTGGACAAAAAGAAGAGAGGATTCTCACCTCCTGCCTTTCTTTTCTTTCTCCTGTCGCTTTTTGGTGTGGTTTTTTTTGTTTGTTTGTGGTTTTTTCCACAATTAATTTCTCCTTCCCGTAGTCCTCAGGGGGCCCTTTCAGCTGCGCCGCCTGTGAAGCGGAACGGCTCCTGTCTGAACTACAGCTCGCCCCGCGTTGCGCGGGTCAGATTGTTACGTTGTGCTGGAGGAGAAAGAAGGGTGGAAATTGAGTTGAAAGTGCTGATCTGGTTCAGATTGAGTCGTAGTCGGCTTCCTGGGCATAGGAAGTGGAAAGGCAACAGGCAACAAACCTCTACATCAGCCACAAAGTGCTGTCCTGCACTAGATGAGCAGCTGGAACCTTAATGGAACATTGCGGCATTGAATTGTGGGAATATTTGCGTCTCTGAAGCTAAAAATTCTGGCAGGTTTTGCACAGCAAAAGCGCTCGCTCTTTTTAGCAGCAGGTCTTTGAAGAGTAACTGAAGTTATCCAGTCAATAATTCCTCTGTAAATAAGCAACTGAAATAATTCCTATTGAAGCTGTATTCTTTTTTTTTTTCTTTCCCCCCCTCTGTCAGACTCCTGAGAAATTCTTCATATTCCCCACTGTTTTCGAAGTTTACATGAGGAACAGTCCAAGATGTTGCAGGAGGATGTACCTCAATTGAAAATATTGATTTCCTCTTCTCTGCTTTTAACAAGCATTTCATTTTCTTAATGCTACAGCTAAGTGGTAGGAGAAGGTTTTTCAAAGAAAGGTTTAATTTTATATTTATTTTTTTTTTACGTTGCCCAACATTTCCAGGTATTTCAAAAGCATCGAAGCGTATTTTCCCATGCGGGCATGGCATTGCTGTCAAACTGGCAGGCGGTGGCTGGAATGATTGCCTCAGTTATCGTGCAAGTTCAAGATGATTCAATAAATGTACCCATTTTCCTTGATGAGGTCTGTGCCTATATTATTCGACTTGACAAGTTCTTTGTAATTCTTTTTTTTGTTTGTTTTACATCCCCTTGGAGTTGCAGTTCCCCAGTTCCATGTGGAAATTGTCAGGTAGCATCTGGTTAAATGAAGCTGACAAGTGCGTTCTGTCAGATTTTGTTTTATTAATAGTAACTTAATATGTGAAGAAGTCAGGCTTTTGTATGGGTGAGAGTATCTACGGGATTTTTTTTTCTGTCTTATACAGATTCATTCAAGAAGTCCAGCCCATCTCTGGCATGACTTCTGGCTTTAGGTGAGAGATTTTCCTTTTTAATAGCTTTTGTTTCGATTTGGTGCGCTCAGAAATCGATGAATACAAAGAGAGTACGTCTGGCCGTTCTAGAAAAATCATGGATTTTCGTGCCATGCTACAAACCTACAAACTGTTACATGAAAAAATAATAGTTTTGGATTGAGTTATTGGATATCACAGTATATCATATTAAATCCTGAAGTACTTGGTATTCTGAGGAAGACTTTCAGTAGTGTATCTTTTATAATCCTAACTCAACAAAAAGCTTAGCTGTGTTTAAATTTGAAGGATTTTAGCGCTCTTCTCAGGACTATCTTCGTACTGAAACGGATGAAAACCATGTTGGTGTTTGATCTTGGCCTGCTGTTAGATCAGGGTACTTTGTGTAGGGTAACTTTATGAAGGGAGTCTAGGTAAAATGTTAATAATGTGGACAACTGCATGTAAATATGATTTATTTAATGAAGATATGCGGCTCAAAATGCATCAAATATAATATTTAATATGTTACTATCTAATACTGCATCCGCTGTGGAGCCTGTGCTCCCTCACACTGTTATTGCTTCTCGTAATAAAGGGGAGATTTCACATGAGAACAAAGAACTCTGAATTTCATAGCAATTATATTGTTTAAAAGATTTTATTTTACCCAGCTTTATTTGGGTTTGGGATTTTTTTAATTTTTTTTTTTTTCCTACAAAAGACTATAATCCAAACAATTTCAAATTGTAGGGAGAACAGCTTGAATGTAACATTGTGCCGCTTCCAATGAGAGGGCTCTGCTGGCCTATTTAATGCATTAAGTACATTAGTGACTTCAAGTGCTAAAAGTACAGTTCTCGTTCTCTAATTTTCTTAAATGTGTTCAGTGCTATACGCAGTCTTTCAAGTATGTGACAAAGGCAATAATTTCTTAAATGGCTTAGGAAATAAAAATACAAGGACAATTCCTGCTTTTCAAACAATTCCTCATTGTACGTTGTGCGTGTATGCATGGGGTGAGTGCTGATTGTTGTGTTCGGGCACCGCTGATGGGTTGTAGGAGCAAGGAGCAAATTTGCACCTCGGTGAATGTGTTTTGCAATCGCATGGGTGCATTAGGGACTGGTTTTCCCTACTTTTCATTGCCGGCATTAGGTATTCTCAGTTAAAACCGACGCATTTTGTCAGGTCTGTACCAGTCTTTCTAATCCTGGCCTACATCCGTATCAGGACAGAATGTACCTGTGGTCCGAGTGTTTAAGGAGCAGCTCGGAGCAGACTGAAGGATGCTGAGCACTGGTCCACCTAGGTGAGACGTGTTAACTCATTAAGCAATGGATTTTTGATGTCGACCTGGATTTTATCTTCTGTTCCTCACGTTGTAACAAAATGATGGGTTTCAGTGATTTTTTTTCAAGTAGTTTTTTTGCGGAATGTTTTCAGCTTTGTAAATGTTGCGTAGCCCTGAGATTAGCCTGAGATACTGTCAGATCTTTTCAAGTGTGATCCTTTGTACGCGCAAAACGGGCTGATCCGTCTTTAACACTTAATCAACTCTTTTCAGTGAAACGCATAGTTTCGGCGGTTTTGCCGATTTATATGACAGATGTTTGGAATGGGTCGGTGTCAGCTCAGAGACATAAGCTTGCGTATCTGATGGGTTCAATAAGGCCCACAGACGGTTGCGTAAAGCGTCACAGAGATGTCAGAACTGGAGATGTTTGTTAGCATCAGTGCTGCACTGCAGGACATCCCATTTTCAGTACTTATGGCCTGCGGAAAGACAAGGCGTAGGCCAGAAATCCTTCAAAGTTCGCTCTTCTCTAGTCTTAAGAATCTGAAAATATTAAATAGACTGGGCCTGTCTGATCTCTGCTTTCTCTTCCAGAGGAGACAGTAACTCTTAATACAAAAACACTAATAAAGCAAAATTCCTCTCAAATCTTATGAGGATAGATTTTCCTGTTTTCTAGTTCTTATTATAAATAAGAGCGTATTCTTACCGAAGCTAACATCACCACCTGTTAACGGTATAGATTATTAGTAGTACAGCTGCAGAGTAAATAACACAGTTCACCAGAATGTTCAGAGTTCCCAAGGCATATGACACATCCATGGCGACAGGGTTGTTCTCTTCCGTTTGGGTGCTATCTTAATCAATGTATAGTCATTAATGTCTGCATGTTCACATTAAGTGTGAGAGTTTCAGTTGGAAGCGTGCTGTAAATGTCGTGATCGCGTTATAGCCATGTTTTGTAAGATGGAATTATCAATACAAGGGGGAACACTCGGGTTAACCTGGGCGCTCTTGAAGCAAATCCAGGAGCGCTCGTTTTTCTTCTTATGACGGCGTCACGTAGAAATCTCTGCTTTCCAGTCTTTCCAGAGCCACCGCTATTTGTCCGGATTTTTGAACATACATACATACATACATACATACATACATACATACATACATACATACATACATTTATTTATTTATTTATTTATTTATTTATTTATTTATCTGTTTATGTATTTATTTATTTATTT
>VWYH01010869.1:372613-461193 GCA_013399365.1 Pampusana beccarii | reverse complement strand
ATATTATATATAATATATATATTTTATATATATAGATATACTTCGTTTTGCTTTTGTGAGGTGAATGCATTACAGTGAAGGCAAACGCGAGTGATGACTTCTGCTGAGGTGGCAGCTGAGATCGGTGCGGTTGGGGACTGTTGGTGCTGTCATCTGACAGGGCTGCAAGACAAGCTAGGGAGAGCGATTTTAACTTGGGAGAGGTGATTTGGTCTTTTTTTTTGCCAGCTCAGATGTTTAAGTTGCGTAGAATACACAGAACTAATGCCTTTTTATTTTTTTTTTAATAAATATATCTAATGTAGAATGCTCACTTCTGAGTTTGTAGTTGACCTACACAATTTCCTGGGCGCTAAACAATTCAAGTGTGCTCTTAAGCTTAACAAGGGGAATTTTGAATCTTGAGCCACCCAAGCTGATGACTAAGATATTGCT
Organism: Pampusana beccarii; assembly: GCA_013399365.1. Taxonomy (NCBI): domain Eukaryota; kingdom Metazoa; phylum Chordata; class Aves; order Columbiformes; family Columbidae; genus Pampusana; species Pampusana beccarii. The sequence continues at coordinate 460,758 of VWYH01010869.1, read as the reverse complement.
TAGTATATTGACTTAGCGATTTCGTATAACCTGCATCATTTCATGTGTGCACTCGGTTTATTGAAGTCGCTACTGAACACCAGAGTTGCCAAAGAAGAATGAAGCCTACGCCTTCTAAAATGATCGCGTTAAAGTAATCCCTGATTTACAAAGTCTGTGCCTGCCAGAGAGGCTTTGATGTCACTGTAGGCATAGATGCCAACCTTTTTCAGCACGGTACTCGTATATAGCCTTCAAGACACAACTGAAGTGTTCAGGGACATCTGGTTCCCTGTTTTAGCACATACAGAAACAGCGCAAAGTGTTGCTTTGTGAAGCAAAACTACTTGGTTGAAGCGGGAAAGCTCGTAAATCCGTCTCCCTGTTTTCTATGCTTATGTTGCTTATGTTTTCATCATCTTATTTCGTGTTATTTTGGTTCTGCATTGTTAATGTTGGAGAACACACCTCCTGCTTTACATAATGTGCTATCACGTTACAGCAGTCGTGGATATGCAGTTCTCATTTTTTTTGGCAATCACAGATCATGTATAAATTAATCTAAATGTAAATGTATATCAAATATAGCCTTAATAAATCTCACTCTGCATATTTTAAAGAACTACCAGCATCAACAGATCGAAGCAGCGTAAACAGGTTGCTTTCTTTGGCGATCTCGACTATAAGAGGTTTAAATTAATCCCCGTCTTCTAGCACCGGGTGGCAGCTGTCTCTGGTTATGTGGTAACTACTTTTCCGTTCCTTTTCCAGTGGTCTGTTAAAGGTGTGCTCATTGCCTTCACGTTCAGTAACGAATCCGATGCCTTCAGAGTCCTCAGTGTGCAGAATCAGTTAGGTTTTGCTGCACGTGATGGAGTTTGGACAAAGCAAAAATCGCTTTCCTCGGGGTCTTGAGGTGACGTGACAGTGTCCCCTGGCGTTTCGAGGGACGTGGTTGGACGTCTGCAGTTTTCTCGCCTTTCGTTTTTTTGGTCTTTTTAATCTTTTTGTAATTGGAAGGGATCGTGGCGCACCTGCAAAGGAAAAGGCTGTACTTTAATCACTAGCGATGTTCTATAGCGCGATGTTTTGGTGGGGGTATCTCCTAGATATCTTCTTCACACACAGAGATGGAAAGAAGGACGTTTCCCTTTTGAAATAAACAACGTGTTCTCCTACTCCGCAGGAGGTGCAGCGTGATAAATGAGTTCACAGCACGTTCCTAATTAGCTTGCAATGCCCGTACGGCATGGACATTCCCAAAGTCACTCACTTGTGATGCTCTGCACCGTTCCCACGACGTGCTGCAACCACATTTCTTGTGTTGCACACTCGAGTATCTTCAATGTAATTAGTAGAAAGTGCCCTTATTTACAGTAGCCTAATGACTAATATATAGGGCAAGGATAACTTTCTCAAAGACGGATGACGTTTCAGAAGAATGAATGCTGGAGCTTGCCGTAGTACGTGGTAGATTACAATTACACTATGACTTTGTTTCTCAAGCTGTTCTCACTGTATGTCCCTTAAAGGCAGAACAAGACAGCTTTAAACTTGGCCAGGCTGAATTTGTAATTAACTAAAAGCTAGATCCTGTGAAGCAGCGTTTCACAGATGGGTATTGCAGTTGATGACCACATCAGATGTGAATATTGCAACAGAAGCTCGGAATTTTGTTTATTATGGTGCGTGCATCCCACTAAACAAAAGTGTGACTTTTGTCCTTCCAACAGGCGACTGTATTTTACATTTATATTTTTTTAATAAACTCCTGAGATTGAAGCCAGGAAATATTGGCAAAATTGTGACGTATCAGAGCATTAACAGATTAAAGTATGACCTCCTCACGCTAAAAGCTGTTAATCTATGGAATGGGAGTGAAGACTCATCACTTTTGCCCCAGCGTGTGTGCCAGAGAGAGCTGCAGGCCAGTCCTATCTCCGAGTGCCCTTGGCCTTTAGGCCTCACCATTAGATCTCCACATCTAATACACTCTCATTTTAATGTAGGTCTGGCTTAATCTCCCGAGATTGAGGAATATAAACCGATTCACTGCACCGGTGTATAAATGCCTGATGCAAGAAAGGACTGATATTTTGAATATTAATAGCAGAATTCAGTTAATCCCGATACCAAGGAAGACAGCAAGTATGTTTTAAAACGCGTAAGGAGAATTACATGCAGATTTTCAATGGAACAATCGTCCTTTTACTTTGGCAAATGTTTTTCCTTGCACCTCTTTGGAAGGTGGTTCGCTGCTTTTATATTTTCAATGACATTGCATTTTTGTAAGCACACTAGATATTTTTCTGAAAATAAATACAGTTCCTCATTAAATGTGTAACTGGTATTGAAGTCTAATCCCACTTCAATCCAAGTAAAACCAGTAAATCAGAGTTGTCTTTATCTTAATTGTCACTGTTGTGTCTAGCCCTGTTCTTCACTTATTGTAGCGATGGGCTTCCATACCATTTTTTGCTTAGATTAGTTATGGAAAATATGTGCTAAATGCTGCGGCTGCAGTATTTAGGCCTAGGTTTTCAGGCTGGCCGGCCTGTATGCGCAGACTTTTGCGCATAGAGACATCACGTTCTATGTGCAGTAGGAACTGGGTTTTCTCCATCGAAGATGCGAAGTGCGGGTGTAACTGAGCATTTCCAGATGTGGGGGGTTGCATGCATGGATAATAGAACGACTGAAACTAAAGAATACTAAGTTCTCATCAAAATTCTACGGAAGAATCTTCTGTAATTACGTTGTGGGCAAAGTCCCAAGTGGGACAGTGGTTGTTGGATAACTCTGTATTTCTTGTGAAGCACCGAAAAAGGAAGGGAGTTTGCCAGGAGTGACATTCGCTGTGAGATTTTCTGAAACGCAAAATGAACCCGAGGGGGCAAACCCAGCAGCCTGCAGCGTTAGAGAAGCGATGGGTGCTGATGCTGAGTGGAACACCTTCCCACTTCCATTGGATTTGATCTTTGAAAATCAGGGGAGAAAAGACCCAAACCTTGTGGGGACTGGAAACCGTTTTAGTCAAGATACACCGCATTTCACTAGAATGTGAAGGCGTTTTGTAGTGAGAATGAAATCTCAGGTTGGAGAGGGCTGGTCCTCTCATTAGCAACATCTGGGCCCTCCCATCTGTTGGTTGGGGGGTAAGGTATATTTTATTTCATATCGTGTTATACCTATCTCTGCCGTACCCATAATGCTGAGGAATTCGAAGTAAAAGATGTTGTCTGCTTTCACCTCTACTTTTTCCCCCCCTCTTTAGTCTGGCCTTAGAGAAAATTAACTTATCCTGTTAACGATGCTGCCGGCTGTGGGAGCTCGTCCTTTCTGGCCCTACCCTGTTCTTCCCTATCAGGGCCCAGCACAGTGCTTAACTTGGACAGAAAATACTCAAAATGAACGTATATTCAGACTTTTCAGCCACGGAACGCTGGGCTGCTTTTCAACTTCAAGGGAAGGCCTCGAAGTTGAAGTGGTACTTGTTGGAATGAAAGAAACCGTTGTAGTTGTTGCCTGGGAACTTTTCCGATTATGGCTGTTCTAAATGAGTGCATAAATGCTGTAAGGAAATATTCAAAGATAGATAGATGGATTTCTCATAGAGAAATGATTTGGGTGCCTAATTGCCCTTTCTACCTTAGAAAAAGTTCCCCTTGGTTTTCAGCCACACAGCTGAATTGTTGAGAAATGTTGTGTTTAGCTATGACGCAGCTTCTGTCTCGGAAGAAGAAATAGTATTTTTTTTTTAATCTGAACAGTGTATCAGCCATGGATGAGTGCAGTTGTATCTTGGATATTTCAACAGCTCGATTTTCTGTAGAAAAATAGACAATGTCTGATGTGGAAATGTTGCTTACAAGCTACTGGTGTGATTTATGAGTTTTCTGAATGTCTATTTACTCTGCTAAGAAAACACGCCGATTAGCTGTGGTGACACAAGATATTTTAAGTCATAATAGATGAAACAAACCACGCACACTGGTGGTTTGATGTGTATGTTTTATAGTATCTTATGAACAACAAACACGCTTTCTCTATGGTTAGAGAACTGCCAGAGGTCAGATCTGGGTCCAGGTTCTACATTTGGCCATTTAAAGTACAGTGAGAAGAATGAAGATGGTGAAATGGGATCCCAGGTATCAGAGAACTGAGAATCCCAAAGAGTTCACGTTCAGGTAGTGAATCTTCATTCCCTCCTTGATTTCTGTTGTCAGCCCATCCTTTCATTTTGGAAGAAAACCAAAGTGAGCTTATTACAAAAGCACTTTTTTCTCAACGCTAATCCCACCACTTTTATTTTCTTGCGTCACACCGTTTGATTCTTACAAATTCCACGATCTTAGATAATTTCTGTCGAATTTCTAATAGTATCTTTTTCTTTTTTCGCGAGAATACGAAAGTGAGCCAAACGCGGAGAAAAGCCGGCAGGTTATCGAGGTGGCCATGGATAAGCACGGGTGTTGCAGCTTGAGCTCTCAGCGGGCAGATTTCGGGATGAGAAATCGAGGAATTCCCTCCCCGTCACGTATTGTTTCATTTACAGGAAACCGGTCTGAGAAAATAAGTTTTAAAGAGATAATTTGTCTCAGGTTTCATCGCAAAGCTGTAAATCCTGGAGAAACAAGCGGAATAACCCAGAGCGATGTCTTAAGTGCCTGCGTGACACCCTCGCCCGAACAGCAAGGTTGGGAGAGCGAGAAATAAAGAGTGGTATTAACAACGGCAGGGGGGGAGCTTTTAAAGGACACAGCACTAATAATGTGAGAATTTCTGCATTTTGTGTTTGCGACTTCATAAAGAGCACAGTAACGTTCATTTATTACTGTGAAGTGGTTCGAAACACAACGAAGATGAAAATGGCTCTGGTGAGTAAGGCTTATTATTGCTTACAGATATCTTTTAAAATCAGAGTCTCAAAAGTTAATTTTACTTAACAAAGGAGCCAAACATTAGTGCTGTCACCTGAATAATTGACTCCTGACATCCAGATATTTTAGAAGATTAATTGTGGTGTTCAACCAGCTTAAATATGCTGTGCCAAAAATAGCGTGCCGTTAAAATGGAAAATAATTAACCGATCAATATGTGATCCAGAAATGTCTCGTGTTTTACTTTTTAATCTCGCAAATGGTTCCTATGAACTCAGCTGAAGAGCAGAATTGCTTCGAGAGGCATTCTATGGTGTGCCCCAGCAATTCAAGGCAATAACTGGGGTTAGTTGGAAAGGCAGAGGGAGAAAACCACTAGCAAATCAACTGCGCTTTTTCAGTGGGTGAAGAACAGAAACCTACCAAATAAATTAATGTTTAAAAGAAAAGTAATCGATTCCTGAATTCTGTAACTTGGGGAGGATGATTAAACATACATGCACAGGCGATTAGAAGTTTCGATTTCTAGCGATGGAATCGTGGGTATTTAATAAATTAGCGCAGCTTTTTACATGTCTGGTTTTATCAGAGATGTAATAGTTAAGCAACGTAAGCGTTTTGGCTGATGTTACTACGTCGCTACTGCCTTTCAAAGAAACGTGGCATTGCTTTTTCTTAGAAAACGTGCCATTAAATTGCAGATGTCATGGGCGAAAGCGCTGTAATTGCAAGAAAAGAGATTTGACATGCAGATATGTCGGCATGTAATTGCTGAAGTCAACAGGAGTTGTAAAATTGACTACAAATGGGAACGGGAGCAAAGTGACGATGCTGGAGTTAAAAACGTGAAGACCTTGCCGTTTAATCGGAAGCGCATCTTCTTCTTTTGAAGCCGGTTGGATTTAGAGAGCAGCATTGTTTAGAAGTTATAGTTATAATTATTTGTCACAGGGACCCAGGGGGTTCCCAGTCCTGGCCCCTCGGGACCTTTAATCATCTCCTAGAGAAACAAAACATAAAGTCAGTTCACTGACTTTATTCCTTACTGGATTGTTTTCAAGCAGGTGCTTAGATCACAACACTGGGTGCTCCTTACCCAGTGTTCAAAACTCATCTGTATCTGTAAATACAGGGGGATTTTTGTGTGTTGTAGCTTGCTTGGTATTTGATCTTTAAACGTGTCGTTTTACTCAAATACGTAAAAATACGAAGCTGTGCCGGTGCATTCTGCTGCACGTCAATGCAGCCGCTGTTTGAGAAAATGATCTCGCCAAAGCTTTAAGAAGCAGTAGCAATTAAAAAAAAATAATTTGAGCTTTTCTGAAATGTGGGGGTTTTTTTAGGAGAGCTCTGTGCAAGTTTAGCACGGTGTTTGTATGGTAGATATTGCTTTGTGAGGGTGCAAAATACTTTGACTTACAGTGGGTGTATGAATCAAGTGAAGTCTGTAGGATTTGGGGGTAAATCATGCATTAACACAAGGCCTTACGCATGCAAAGTAAGGACATTGCTCTTTTAAAGCTGCTGAGCTTTTACTGGAACCTTTTATTCCTGAAGACCGAGCTTCCACAACCAGTTTTAAAGCTGCAGTGTGTTCACTACCAGAAACGATTGGCTTTTCTTTTCCAAGAAAGCCAGGCACCGCTGCCTAAAGCACTGATAAAACGTACAGGCCTCTTTTGAAAAGCTGAGACCCAAGATACACAATCTCCTCTGCTTTCAGCCTCCTCTGCTCCTTAACAGGCCTTTCTTTAAGTTCTCCTCGACAACCTGATAGATCCTCTGCATTCTTGGCAAGATAAAACAGTCTTAAAGGAGACCCGGGTTGCTTTGGGTGCCTCGTGTACCCCGTGTTAGAGCTGGGCACTTTGGAAACGCAACAGCGTCAAGGGTGTCTGCTGCTGTGAGGCCATGTATTTCACTTCGGATTAGGTATCTAAGAACCTTTGTGTGTTTGAGTTTCTCTAAAGTTTGTCTCGGGCCTTTTCCATGAAGTGAGCAATATGTGTTTTTAATAACTTATTTCTATTAGTGTGTTTTTTGTTGTCACTCCCTCAGAAAGTTACTATTTGGGGAAGAAAAAAAAAAAGGAAAAAATCTTCCAAAAGTAATAAAGGTTGAGTTACGAGTTGAAAAATGAGGGTTGGTTGAATGAGCTTGGTAAATTCCCAGCCTGTTTTGTGACTGCGTGATCTCTTGGCACACAGGAGAGAAAATTTATGGCTGTCTCTGTGCAAACTACCATGTGAGATCTGGGTTCCAGAAGGGTTTTGGTAAACTGCGGTTTCCTGAGGGGGTAAATACGTATGATCTGCTTCACAAAATTAAACTCGTTATGCACATTTTGAAATTATCCCCAAGGTGTGCTTGGAATTTCTATTTCGAAACGGCTTGCTTGCTAAAACAGATAAAGTATTCAGATTCATAAAGCTGCCACTGACTGTTAAGATGCACTTTTGGAAGAATAAAGGCTGAAGAAACTCTTGATGTGATCTCAGACAGGCAGCGTTTTTGAATGTCATGGACAATCAGGAACATGATAACACTTGAGTTTTTCATTTTGAGATTATGAGAATTTCTCTAGTTTCTTTATACCTAAGTGAAAAGAGATTTGACTGAGCCTTGAGATGTGTCACATACAATTCAGCGATATTTCTATACCTGTCTCTTTAAATTGCTTCTCTCCTTTGTTCTTTGTATGGAAGGGATGCAGATCTACAACCGGTTTTGCCCACTACGTGTGAGCCAGCCCCCATTTGCTCTCTCTCACCCCACGGTGTGTCTGTGCTTTCAGAGGTGCCTCTTTAGCTTCCATTTCAGCGAGTGATCGCAATCCAAATAATTACATTGAATTCTCTCACTCTGCTTGTTCTCATAGCCTCTCCAGCATCCTCCACAGCACAGTGTTTTCTAGGGACCTGCCTCTATCACTCAGTTAAACCGTGATTCCCTGGTATCCCTTGGGTATCTCAGCATCAGGGTCATCACCTCTTTGTGTTTCTAGAAGAACGTCGGCTAAAATGAGCAGTGGGAGAACACCTGGCACAGGCATGGTTTTGATCGTCTTGGTATTTAGAACATTTTGTGCAGCTCCGAGACCAAGTGCTCGCTTCATTTTCTGTAAGTGAAGCCAATAAGTAGAAATATTGAGTGTTTTTTTTAAATTTTTTTAACTTGTTTTACTGTGATAACAACCTGTTATTCTCAGGATTGTTTTCCTTTTATTTTTTCTGTGTTTTTTTTAATATATTTTCTGTTTATTTTTTCTTCCCAGTGTAACCTTTGAGCGAAGGTGGCTGCTACATCAGGGCTGGGTGCCTATAACAGATAATCCCAGGCATTAACAGTGTCCATATTCTCATTTACCTGAACGGGTTTGGGGAGCTGCTGAAATGCAAAGGGAATACAGAAATGCTGTAATGCTAAAATAAGAAGACATGGGCCTCGTTACCTTCCAAAAGGCAATCAGGGATGCTTGAAGCCTCTTCTGCTTTGACATCCATGATGAGCTTTGAAAGACAGAACTGCAGATCACGTCAAGAAACAAAAAATGCATATATTAATTTTAATCTTCATATTCGGCCTTGTGGGGTGCGTTCTTGCCCAGCATCTCGTCCCTTTTGTTTAGTGAGTGTGAAAAACTGCTGTCTCTCTCCCTTGGCATTGTCACCATAGCTGGAGCGTTGGCTTTCCCTTCTCCCACCTTGTTGACCACAGTGCTTTGAGTGTCCTTGAGGATTTCGGTCTTTCTTGCTATTTTTTAAGCGCTATTATTATGCAAGAAACATTATTATAGTGCAAAAAGCATTTTTAACACAAAAGCCTAGTATGAGCTGTTTCCGTACATCGAAAATTTGCTGATAGGCTAGCAAAGTACTGCATGAAGAAAATACAAGTAGGAGTAATGTAAATTATAAGTAAACGTAAAGTAATGACAGTAATGTAAATTATAAGTAAATTATTGTATGTTCAGCAAGACACTGCTATAATGAAGTTAAATGCAAGTGCCCTTAATGCTGGAGTAAAATTAACTTAATTTTATACTTTCTGCACGTACCTAATGGTTCCTTCACGCAGCTTGGGTATGGTCCGTATGATTTCGAAGCGTTCTGCTTTGTTTTCAATTGGGTCTGTGTTTTTGTTTGCTCGGCTGTTTGTTTTGACGCTCTGCCTCGCTGTTGTGCGATTAACTTGGCAGCGAGCTGAGCTCTGTTTTCTGGATTGGTGGCTGGCAGGAGTGACGGATGTACAGATGTGAAGTCGGTGATGGCGCTCTCCTTGGGGACAGGAGCAGCGCGCAGCGAGGCCGGCTTAGTTTTGTTAATTAAGGCTGGAGGGGAGGGAAACAGGCCCTGGTGGCACAACTGCCGTTCCTGATGCTCATGGCGTTTTTTTCCAGGTGAAGCTTTAGGTGCTGGCGAGCGAGCAGGCGGGCCGAGGGGGCGAATGGGGATGAAAGGCGTCTCTCCAGCTGGCAAAAAATACCGGGAAACATCTCCTGCCCCCACAATCACAGAATCACAGTATGCTGGGGGTTGGAAGGGACCTGGAAAGCTCATCCAGTGCAATCCCCCGGAGCAGGAACACCCAGATGAGGTTACACAGAAGGTGTCCAGGCGGGTTTGAATGGCTGCACAGAAGGAGACTCCACAACCTCCCTGGGCAGCCTGGGCCAAGCTCTGCCACCCTCACCAGGAAGAAGTTTCTTCTCCTCTTTCAGTGGAACCTCCTGTGTTCCAGTTTGCACCCATTGCCCCTTGTCCTGTCACTGGTTGTCACCCAGAAGAGCCTGGCTCCATCCTCCTGACACTGCCCCTTTCCATATTGATCCCATCAATGAGGTCACCCCTCAGTCTCCTCTTCTCCCAGCTCCAGAGCCCCAGCTCCCTCAGCCTTTCCTCACACGGCAGATGCTCCACTCCCTTCAGCATCTTGGTGGCTGCGCTGGACTCTCTGCAGCAGTTCCCTGTCCTTCTGGAACTGAGGGGCCAGCACTGGACACAATATTCCAGATGCGGCCTCAATGCTGGATCTGCAGCCATTTAAGCCTCCAGAACTCGCGTTTCTCCAAGCTGCTGGGTACAGATGGGGTGCCGCGGTGCCCTGTGGTGCAGCCGCGGGATGGTGGAGATGGGGGCTTGGCCTGGCTGCAGCTTCTTGGCATCGCAGGAAGTGCAGCGTTTTCTGTAGGCAGTTACATCGATGTTCAGGAAACTGTGGTCCCTTCGAAAGCTAAATGTGTGTATATTTTGTGCACTTGACCTTTTAGCAATGGCGAATAGAGTAACTTTTTTTTTTTTTAAATAAAATACATTTATCTCAGCAATCCTTGACCTGGGCTCAGTGAATGAAAATGTACTAGCAGCGCTGTATCCCCACAGGATCAGGAGAGGGACGTCGTAAGCGAAGGAGAAAAAGAAGAAAAACGTGCCGGTGCTTGTGCTAAAGGATAGCAGGGCAGAAACGGCCTTCGGGCTGTAGAAGTGCTGGCGTTTGGTGAGTAGAGAGGGGCCTGTGTGCCCCGGCCTAACAGCAAATGCTTGTGTTGGAGACAGCGCCGTCAATGAAGGTCTGCTCGCCATGGCATCCTTCATCTGCAGTTGTTATTATTATTATTTATTATTATTATTATTATTATTATTATTATTATTATTATTATTATTATTATTATTATTATTATTATTTGCAGCGTAGGCCCAGACAGATCATTTGGCGTCATTTGGTAGGATTTTCATCAGGGTCCGCGCCGGCGGTCTGTGAATCAGCACAGAGGGGACAAGGGGTTGCACAGTCACAGCTCTTATGGGTTAATTTAAAGACACAGAGATGTTGCTGAATAGAACTTAAAACTTCGTAAAAAAGCCTGTGCTATTGTAGGAATGCTCCCGCATTGTGGGAGGAAGCGAGACAGATTACCTGAGTGTTTTAAGCTTTGGGTATTAGTGGGACAGATTAAAAACAACTGCGCGATTTCTTTCGTTACGTACCCTTGGAGGTGACGTTTTGCCTCTGCAGATCTGGAGCAATAATATTTCTTTCTCTTTTCTTGATGAGAAGCCTCCTGTAGTAACACAGCCAACTTTAACAAGGTCGCATAAAGGTATCCCTGTTCTTCACAGTGCTTTCCTCCTGGAATCTTCTACCTATCTATTATTCTGTAGACAAGAGAGGGAACTAAAGTATTGCAAAAGTATTGGACAACATAAGGGGACTCAAGGGAGGTCCTGAATGCAGTTTCAGGATGAGGGGGAGGTGGCTTGGTTCTTCAGATACTTGAAATCAATAGTTCATCAATTTGGGAGCGCCCACTCGGTGCGGAAATATAAAATCAGCTGCGAATCTGAAGTCCAGCGATTATTTCATTTTTTACATTTACGTTGCTTAGAATTAGCTGAGTAGTTTAATAGTAACGAGGTTCTTCTAGAGTATAATCAGTTAAACACTGACGATGTTTGATGAAATCGTGCCGTGTTTAGGCCTGTAGGTGTTACTGGAAAGACCAGCACAGTATTTTGGACCAAGATGAACGTTTTCTGTGCAGAACCGCTGTGTTCAGATGAGTGCATTACTAGAAAGTTACTTTAACATTGCTTGCGAGAGGTTGGTATTTCCGTGGAGTTTTCTTTATTTCCTCCTGCAAAATATGTACTGGTTAAAATAAAACGATTGCAAAAGGTGTATTGGAAACTTTGGGTTTCTTGTCAGCGATTAACGTGTTGCAGTCCTCCTTTTTGCTTGCTTCTCTGCATTATATGCATTTGTTAGCCTGGTCGTGTTTGGAAAGCTGAAATCCTGGTAACACGTGTGCTTTTCACCTGGGAGGTTAAGTGTATTCAGCTTAGGAGACACAGACTGTGACGTGATAGTGCTTCCTAGGCATGGGTTTTGTTTCACGACAAAGCGTTCCAAAAGTGGCCAAAAAGAAGCCCGAATGGGAAGAAAACCGTAGGCGCATTGCAAGAAAAAGCGGCAAATATAAGGGGATGTGAAGGTTGTCACACCCACTTTATTATTGAGGGAGTAGTTCCGGATGTATTTTCGTTCCCTGTCAGTATAATAACGATTTGTTTGATTTCTTTTCATCTTAAATCTTGTGAAGAGATGGAAGCTGTTGGGAAAATTTGGAGCAGACACCTGAAGGACAATTCAGCTGTGACTGTTACCCTGTTTGAATCGCTCACTCTTAAAGGTTCTGATCTTTTCTTTTTTTAAAGACAGAGCTCTTACCTATTTTCCCAATGTTTTTTCACACACCGTGAAACAGAAAAGGTGGCTTTTGAGTGAAAGCTATGTCAACCAAATACCTACCGTCATGTAGCCTCCCTCCAACCAAAACGAAGGAGGGGGTTTTGTAGGTTTGCTTTCAACCCGTATTCCCTCTTCCATTCCCTTTTTCATCCCTGAGCAGAAGATTTTGCTTTATAGCCATAAGGACATCGTCAAATGGCAATGGTGGAGGTGGCTTCGCTGACAAGGGGATGGGAGCTGTGCCTTTGAATCCCTTCTGGAAAAACAGGACATTGGACCCAAGTCTTCCGCTTCCTGGGTGAGATCTCTGATATTCTTACTTTTACCCTATAGCAAGGCTCAGGAGCAGCAATGGTAAGTGGAAAATATCAAATATTCGTGCATTTTTGATAGGACTTACCGGGAGTTTCCACGAAATCTGGTTTGGTGTTACCTTCCCACTGTTACATACTCTGTGAGCCTGCCCTTTGATGAGGTGATGTGCAAGTGGCCCCCTTACCAGGGCATTTTTCTCTCTGGCTCCTGGCAAGTTGCAGTGTTTGGAAACTGGGGACTTCTGTGGGCTTTACCATATAGAAATGCAACTGCCTAATTTTTAGTGGGCAGGCAATGGGGATGGAATGGGAGAGCTGCCTGGAGCCTCATCTCGGTCAGGGTTAGCAACAGGATCCAGATCTCTTGCTTTTTCATCTCTTGCGAAGGTCATCTTTAAACGTCGTGACCATTTCATGTGCCTGCATAGAATTTACTTTAATGGACTCGTCGTTTTTCCTTTCGATATAGAAGGAAACATTCGTAAGAACAAGTAGTTCAGATGTTTTGTGCTATTGCAAAACTTAATCACAGGAGCCCTCTTTTTTTTGGTTTAGTGTTATGCTTTGTTTAACAGGTTCAGTAAAGACGGGGCCACGTTAGCTGTGTACGTGTTTCTGCAAGGCGATCTTTTAAAAATACTATTTCAGCTCTGATTTACATGGTGTGATTTGGTTTGCTTTAAAACAGAGGCTTTTAAGAGACAGTACGTTCATTTTAAGAGACAGACATTCATTTCTGTCTGTTTTTCTTCAGCTGGGCGCATCCATTTGAAGCTCTTTTAGTTGAATGTGAACAATTGACACTTAGAATGCAGGTAACTTGGGGTGCGCTCCTGATGTGCTGGTTGAGGCAAACTTCTATACAGAAGACGACAGCCGTGGAGTTTTCGCCAGCTGTTTCAGTAGCACACGGCATCTGTGACGTTTTAAAGGTGAAACTTCGATTGGCTTTGTTGCCCTTTCGTATGAAACATTCTGTGTTTCCTAATGAACGCAGTTCATATTTTATAGCTTGGTTTACCTGTAGCGTCGAGCTTCAGGAGTACAATTGGAAATGGTATAAACCGGCGGAGAGTGCATGCGTTTTATAGGGCTGATTCCAGCCAGTTTGCGGTTTCTGCCTTAGAGCAAATCTTCCTTTCTGACCCCCCCGCTCCACTAACAGCCTTTAAACTTTTCATCAGCACTCATAGCAAAGCAGCTGTGTTTTGTGTGCCTCACTGTTACGTGCACAGAACCACATATCCGCAGATGACGAGCTTGGGAAGCAACACACCGGCCAAATGCAAGTTGTATCTGTTAAATACAGAGAAATAACGTCGTAAGTGATGTGTCTAAAAACTGGGGGTGGGTACGGGCTGTCTGGAATTAGATTATTAGGTTGCTTTGTTGAAATCTCTGCTCACATTCAGTGAGAGCCACTCAAGTTTTTCTTTAGATGTTTATGTCGATATTTTTGTTAAGGATAAATAAACCACAAAGTGTTTCAGCAGAACATCTACAGGTATGGCTTTCTGCGCCGACACATTTCCATATTAACTATTACATATTGCTGATTTGAAAGCAGAGCTGAAACCAGCTGTTAAATGGACCCTGCCTTCAAAAAAATAGCACAAACAGAAAAAAAACCCCGCAAGGTGACTGTGTTAAAGTGCCAAAGCGGAGCTGGTGTCATAGATCGCAGCATCAATCGCGTGAGCAGCCGGCACCAACACCGCGCTGCTTGGGCTCACGGCTTAAAACATCGGCAAGTCATTGTTGGAATTTGACAAGGTGAAGCGAAGTCACCAAATGGATGAGGACTTGAAAAAATAATAGATGTAATTACAACTGCGCTCTGAAAAACAAATGGTGGGAGAGCGTGACTTTAGAATTAGGTAATGTTTGGGTGGTTTTTTTTTAAGGTTAGGCATCTCGAAGTGTTTGTGGTATTATTTAGTGAGATGGTGTTAACTTAAAATAACCTATCGTCTTAATTCTGTAAAAACGTTTTTTTTTCAGTTACACTAGGTATGTTGGGCATTAAAGAAAAGGTTTTCAGGTTGATGTTCTTGTAAGTTTGCTGGGTCTTCGTCTCCTACTTGGCACCATTTTCTCTCTCTCTGAAGAGTCTGCGTTACCGCCCTCGGCGAAACGTTAAGTAGGAAAACCTGCTCTGCAAAACCTGGTTAATGCAAAAGCGGGTTTAATTCATTGAATTTCTCTTTCAGTGTTACTCCAAGAAAATGTTGTTCTTTGAGGCTCTGAAAAGCTGCAGGAAGAGCAGGTCCCACAGTCCATAGGATCAAGGGTAGAATGTAATCATTTCCATTTTGTTCGCTAACCGAGAGATCCTGGAGGGGGCTGTGCTCGCACACATGGGTTTTATCTTGTCTGATACTTCTCACTCCTTTAAGAAGCAGCTGGTGATATTTAGTCGGGTGTTGAATTCTCGAAGAGGAGGAAAAATAGCAGAGGAAAACAGAATAACTGTTTCGTTATTTCGCCTCCTGTTGGGTTATTTCTTGTGGCGAGGTTGTTCAGAAAGTTCCCAGCCACTCTGTTAGTGGTGTCTCTCAATACTAATCCCGCTTCTTTCTTTATTGTGGCCTTTATTTCTGCCTTCTCTCTATGTATCTTTTGTTTTTACTTTTAAAAATTACGCGATGTCACCAAAAAAAGAGACGTTTTGGCTGCTTTGGCCCGTTTGAGCGTCACTCGTGGCGTGGCCTTCGTGGTGGGAGAAACAACCAAAGCCGAGAGTCCTGCGATGGTGTTGAGACCTTGTTTTGTGGCAGGCTTAGAGTCAGGTTCAGTTTCAGCTTGTGAAAACTCGGTGTGTTGTACAGTGACACAGGGGCTGTATTGGAAATGGGAGGTGTGTGGCCACCAGAAGCACAGAAAGAGGTGAAAAGCAGCAGCAGCGGAGTTAAATAATATGTAAAGTTGCATTTCGAGTTGGTAGCGCGGGGACGACTGCTCCGGAGGAGAAGCCTTGGAGTGGCTGTTTGTGTGCATAATACACAACAGGAGAAACGCACACAAAACGTGCCCGGGCTGTAGCTAACAAGGCAGCGTTTAGTATGATAGAGCGATATTTCAGTTGTATTTAAGCGATTAGGGTAGCAAGAATAAGCTCATGCCTTACACGCGGCGATAAAGAAGCGAAATCTCCGAATGCAAACTACTGTGAAAATGGCTATAGCCAGCTGTTGCTCCAGATGTCTGAAAAGGCTTATTAATGCCTGGATATCGTCTTATAAGCGTGTCGCTGTTGTTTGCAGAGCCCTCGGTTGGGATCAGGAGCACTGAATCACGAACCAGGATGCTCTAAGGAGAGGCGGCTGGCTTTTCAGCTGAGCGTGCCCTAGGGAGCAGGGCGCTGATCAGACAATCCAGCGTGTTTCTTCAAGGAAACCTTCGGAAACGTCGCAAACCAGGCGCTTTTTGAACGTTGTTTCGTGTGTTTCGTGTTACGCATCTTGAGGCTATAAAAATTAGACCCTGCGCTGTGGAAAACACGGCGAGCGATTGCATTTGGGTTTCGTTCCTTTCGATGTACGTGCACAACTGGGGGGTGTGTGTGTGTGGAGAGGGGGGAAAAGGATTGGATTTAACAGCTGGAAAGAGGAGAAGAGGAATTGGAGGGAGGCAAGACCTCTGCTTTCCGCTGTTGGGAAGAAATAGCAGCCGTGTTTCAGGGAAGATGAATTAAACCTGCCGGGAAGACGGTTACGGTTTTGAGGAGAATAACTCATTTGTGATTTGTCTTTTGTGTTGTCTTGCACAAACTGGTTGTGGTTTAGATAGATGCTCTGGGAGCAGCGGGCCGGGCTGGATGAGCTCCCCATAGCTCCTCTCTTCAGTAATGTGATATAGGCCGGTGCTGGCATGAGGAGGGAATGGAAGAACCGCCTTGGTGATGAGAATTTGCCACAGCAGAGCACAGGTGGGTTTGAATCTCCGAATACACAGTAAAAAAGCAAGTGGTTGTTCAGAAATCCGGGGAGCGCAGCCCTTGCCTCCCCGATCCGATTGTGGTTTGCTTTAACCGGGGCGTCATTCGGAGTAACGGGCCCTGGTCCTGGAGCCATAACTGGGAGAAATCTGGAGTTGTTTTCAGAACCAGAGTTGCAAAGGTCCTATGTTCCCCATCCCCATCTGTGAAATAGTCATATTTAAATGCAGTTAGTGTGTTTTGAAGTGGAACTGGTACCAGGACCTCCTGTGTATTCCCTGTAGCTTCTGTAGTCCACCATACAGATGGATAAAAAGATAATATAGCAATCCTTGCAAATATTTGCAGGCAGCCCTTGGAGGAAAACAGTTTGACGTCAAACTTTTTACTGAAATATCCTGCGTACCCAAACATGTTATTCCATTAGGGGAAACTAAGGGAAAGCTGGGACTGGGAAAGAAATGATACTGTCATTAGTTGAAGAACGTAAATCTTCTTTTTTTCGTGTTGAATAGTCTCAGTGTTTCACCATTCCTCACATGCATGCTCATAGAAGAAGGAGAATGATAAAAAGTAGGAGTAGTTACATTCACACAGTCCTAAAATCACATTTGGCCCTTTGAAGGCAACGGCCAGGCTGATGTGGCCCCCGGGGAAAATGAGTGTGACACCCCTGCTCTGCAAGGTTAATGTGAGAAAGCACCTTCAGTGAAGAACTTGCACTGGGCACACTTTGTTCTCCTTGTTTTGTGTTCCTCCTAAAGAACAGATAAAGATATTTTGACTTAGCATCATTCAAAATGAATAAAAGACTTGAAATTAATGGAGTAAATGTATTATTTCAGATCCTAATCAGTAAACCTTTTCCATATAATTAATCATGATACCCTTGTGCATGGTTAACAATTGAGGTAATTGTGTTTTAGCTGACATGATGAAATTTTTACATGATACAAATTTTTAGATGCTATTGCTAATTACCTGCAATAGGTACCCAGCTGTTGCTGCTCAGGGTTTGTGAAGTTTCTGATATCAATTATTTGCTCTTTATATTTGCATAGTTACACTTTGTGCTTGTATTTTCTGTTTCAATCATTATTGATATGCTTCCTTTTTTTTTTCTCTCTTGAGAGCGTTATTTGGAGCAAATTTCCTCGACAGGGTTTGCTGTTCTATTTAGCCACGCTGCCTGGATTAAAAGGAAATATGGGAAACAGCAAATTCTTTAGAACCAGCCTCTCTAAAGATACAGCTCCCCAGTCCCGGTGTCCAGCAGCTCGTATCTGCTACTCCTCTTTCTGTTCAAGAGGAAGCAAAGCGCAAAGATTGACTGTAAAGAACAAAGTATTCCTGGATTTTTGTTTTTTTTTTCTTCCTTTGTTTTGTTTCACTTTCATCTCAAAATAGAAGCATCTTCCTTTTATGTGGGTTGCATTCGTAGCAACTGAGGGCGTTAGTTAATTCAGACTTACGCTCAAATCAAGTTGCATGCGGGGGGACAAGTGTTTCTTTAGGTCAGAGATGAAAATGTCTGTAAGTCCCAGTCTAAGAACAGGCACGTGTGTGAGCCTGCTACCTCAAAAGTACACTCAGTGTAAGGAAAGCAGTGATTTTTTT
Organism: Pampusana beccarii; assembly: GCA_013399365.1. NCBI lineage: Eukaryota > Metazoa > Chordata > Aves > Columbiformes > Columbidae > Pampusana > Pampusana beccarii. Next base: position 442,783 of record VWYH01010869.1, on the reverse strand, counting down.
GGTGTTGGAAAATGTTAATCTCCAAAGCAAATGGAAGAGAAAGCAAACTCGAGGCCTCTGCATCCAGAGGGAACACGGGGAGCGATGGACAAGTCAGATGCAAGTGGCGGTAAATGTATTTGGAAATGCCCGTAGCACAACACTTTTCACGGGCATTTCTGTCTTTAGATCTACTGTGTTTGGACTTCAGAAAGTACTTAGTATGTTCTTACATGAGGAATTATTAGTAAAACTACAAAAGATCGTGGTTAAGTCCAGTATCGTTCAGAGAGCAGGAGACTGATAGGAGCAGCACTAGCGGTGTGATAGGGAACGAATTTCCAGAGATGAGAGATTGGTTGAAAATAGGGAAAATAGTCCGTTTACGGTGGAAGTTCTGGGCAGGTCATCGCAGAAATGAACTGTGTGCAGGCACCTGAGTCTCCTGCAGTGCCTTGCCCTGAAAACAGCAGGAAAAGAGGGGGACACGTGCCTTATCTTTGCCGATAATCAGAATGGGCTGTTGCAATATAGTTGGTTCAACAATTGGTTCAACAATTGGTTCAGTTGGTTCAACATTGGTTTAATTGGTTCAACACCTAAGGCATGGCACGAGCAAATACAAAGGCGAAAATAAAGAAACAGAAGCGCCACCAACACCTCACAAGAAAAACAAAACCAAAACCCCCAACAAACTGTTATATTTAGAATACTCTTTCCCATATATCCAAATAGGCTTTTATTCATTTCAGGGATAATGCTGAGAGAGCACAAAATTTCCAGAGCCGTGAAGACAATATAGATCTGAACTCAATTTCCATGGAAGTTAATGGAAAAATTTCTGGGAACGTTTTGTCAAGTCCTTGAAAAGTGAAAATGCTAAGATAAAATAGAGCAATTCGGTAATCCTACTGGGGGAAGATCATCATCTCTGTAAAGAGAAGGGTATTTATTTTCACTTGTTTTATGAAATGTACTGAATATGTTTCTTACTTGGTGTCATACGTGATAGTCAAATATAAACCAGATATTGGGCTGCTGTCGATTTGGCAAGCAGTTCAGAAAATTCATATATATTCTGTTTTAAGAAAGAGGAATCACGGGTTATTTTTTCCCTTTCTACAAAAATCACAGAGATTAGAGAAGTGGCATACTTGAATATTTTGTGTGCGTGCTGAACCGTTTGTTCAGGCTGCAATACTAGAACTATATTACGTTCTCACTGTGCGCCATAGGTAGGTGGTGGTATAGGACGGACGGCTTTTCTCAGTATGACATTCTCGTTTTTCAGACTATTGCTTTTCCTGAAAGCGTTCGCATTATTCTGACCCTTTTCCTCCAGGATTTGGATCACATCAGTGCGGTTGCCACTTGATCTCCTTTTTTTGCCTTGCTGGGAGCCAGCTCCTAATCTTTTGCTATGTGACTCGGTCTACAGACCTCTCAATACTTTTTGCTTGTCCCTTGCTGCACTTTTAAATCTTTGCAATGTCTTTTTGATCGGTGTGGTTTTCAGTAGGCTGACGTATTATGTTATTGACACACATTCTCCTGATGGGAGAAGTCAAATGTGCCAGTTATTTGGGAAGACTGGAGGCTCTAATTAGGTATAGATGGTGAGGCACTATTTTCTCTCCATTTATCTTTGCTTCTTGACACTGAATTTATGATGGAGATTTTGTTCCTGCTTCTACTATTTAACTGCAGTACAGATAAACCGGAGAAGGATTTTCTCTTTCGTATGTTAACAGCTCCGAGAAGACCGAAAGGGAATTTTTCCCTTGCACAGTTGTTCTCATTCATCCCTTTACGTTACCATTGCTAAGGTTTTCCATTCAGTATCTTTTATTTGCTCTCTGGGGTGGTCACTGTCGCACTCCCTGCAAGGATCACTTGTTTTTCCTGTTACGGGGTTTCCTAGAGAAGCAGGTATGTGTAAGTTGTCTCATTATACCTTCCTAACCTTTACTCACATCTGGGATTCGAGGGTCGTGTTCTTTTCCTCCCCAGTAGATTTCGCGTGAGAAATCATTTCTGCAAGTCGCTGCGTGTCACATGATGTTACTTTATATTTATTAAACTTTTTAAATTCTTGCATTGTGACACTAGGCGTTCAGACGTTTTTTATGTGATGTATGAAAAGTATATCTTCATTTAGGCATAAAATTACCCAAAGGAGGTCAGTTATAGAGTGTACTAGCCTGGGGCCTAAGCCGAGTTTCACATTATAAAATTAAAAATAGCCATGTGTAAAAACTACATTTAATAATGTGTACTTTCGTGTGTTATACAGTCATTGAGGGCATTTCTAGGAATCGAGGCACCCTAATACAAAGTTGATTTTCTCTTGAGGAAAAAGGTTTAGTCTGCGTTCTATTGTGTCTTGTATTTTTTCATTATTTACATGAGCAACAGGAGTCTTAACGAGAGGAAGAAAGCGTTTGATCAAGGTCCTTGATGACGTTTGTGAGTTCTGGTTATGCCTTTTATTTATGACAGGGATCAGATTAGCCAACCTATCTGAATCTTTCCTTTTTCTCACTGTGTCTCTGTGAATCAAGGGTGAAAATGACCCTGAGGGCTGTGGTTATAAAACTCCTGCTCAGCTTGTTCTCCTCAGCCCTGGGAGTTCCCTCAGCCTTTCCTTGCTGTCCATCTGGAATTAAAACCTCTTTGAGCTGGATGATAACCACCATCAGGTTATTATTATTATTTTTTAAATTATTTTTTATTTTATTTTTATTATTNATTATTATTATTATTATTATTATTATTATTATTATTATTATTATTATTAAAGAGAGAGCGGTTTGTGTAACCGGGTGTTGCTGCTTATGACGAAATATGTTGCTGCTTTGACGAAATATTTGCTGAATTTCGTGTGTCTGAAGTTGATAAATATTGTGAAATGTATATACTTATTTTAAATATATATATATATATATACAGAGAAGATAGCAAAAGGAGAATAAATTTGCCTGCTGTTGCCTCCTTTCGGGCCCCCTCTTTTGCTGATGTGCTCGGCATATTTAGAGCTGGTTGAACAGGACGGTTTCCCTGTCCTGCATTCGTGTCCTCACTTCTTGTGGCCTCTGGGACTGTGTCCTTGGAGGATATCGTTGGAAAATACCCAGGCCAGACTCATTTTTTTCTCCTTCCTTTTCTAGAGTGAATGTTTCCGTATAGCATAGAAAGTGAGGCTGTGTTTGCGACTTCATTTTTTTTTAAGAAAAGGCGAGTAAACAGGGGAACCCGTCTGGTAAGGAATTTGTTCTAGAAAGGCCTTTCACGCTGGTTCTTTAGGATTAGTCTATGTTAGCGTGTGCTTCATAGCAGTTGACTCAGAGCTTCAGCATCCTTTTGGAAGACACCCGCGTGTGCTGGTGTTTGTGCAAAGCTGTGTAATAAATCAAGGACAAAGATACTTAGGCTGGTTTCACAAAAACCACTCTTGGAAAGCAAGTTCTCTGAAGAAAGCAGTTCCATTATGCACTTACAGAGCTGTGGCATTAATCATTATGTCATTAATATTATGACATTAATATTTCTTATTACCGTTTCGTCCTTTTTCATCTCTCTGCTACAAGATGCGGGAATTAAAAACAATCAGAGTCACCGTTTTCTAATGTATCTTCAGAGATGGTTGACTATTAGATGATGTGCGGAAGTCAGTTCTGTTCATTAATTAATACCAGCTTTGTGAGTCGGTTTCGTTGTTGCCTTATCCTCCGTTTATCACGCAGCGTTGCCATTCTTTTTAATTTAGACCCTCGCCTTTTCCTACTCTTCCGAGCGTTCCCAATGGAAGATTAAAATGGTGGTTTCTATATGTGGGCTGGACAATGCGTACTTGTTCTCTTGGGGTCTTCCAGCTGCCGTCGTGGCATTAGTGGGGTTGAATTTTCCTGGGATTAACCGTGGTGTCCTCACAGATTTGTGGCTTTTGAAGGGCTCGAAGAGAAAGATAAATTAAGTGCTGTTCTGACTCCTGTCCCTGTGGTTCAAAGGCACGCTGGAGAAAGTCTGTACATCCATCCTGAGCTCCTCACGGGGAAAATGGGCCGGTTTTAGTGAGAACGGATCTTCTCCTGACTCATGGGACTTGAGTGGCAGATGGGTTTGTTTATGGACCTGGAAATGGTTAAATAAAAGCATAGTGATGTTATCAAGGACAAAGACTTCATAAAATTTAGCAGATGTGGGTTTAATTGCGTGGCATCAGCTTAGAGCTGTACTGGAGGACATTTGTAGATAATACTAAGGCAGATGAGTGTGTGCATTGTAAGCATATGGGTGAAGAGATAAGGCTCGATTTGCATGTTTCTTTCATTTTAGTTTCCTAGTTTCCAAAAGTTGCGTTTGAGGACAAGCGCAGCGCTGCTTTTGTATCAGCTGAGTTGTTTGCCGTTTGCTTTTTGACGTGTTTTTGGATACCTAGGAGAGCTGTTGGAGCGGGGGGATGACGATTTAAGCCATTGCATTTCCAGTGATGGTTTTCAGTAGGGACGCGACGGTGGCCGAGTGAAGAATCCCACCATGTGTGTGTGTCACCAGCCTCAAACTTCAGGGCCAAGTCCCCTGGGCTCTGTAGTGGCCAAGGGCCCCACACTTTTCTGTGCCTTCAAACCAGCTTCCTTTCAAATCAAAGCATTTCTAGAAATGGAAAACCCCCCCCCCGTTGCCTCCTTTGCCCGTCCTATTTCTCTTTACTACCAGTCTCCTCAGGGCTGGATGGATCGGCTCCACGAGGACAAAAAACATTGCGTTGAAGGTGTGTGTGTGGCGCTGATGTGGTTATCATGCCGTGTTTGAACAGCATTTGTTTCCTAAATGCAGAGCAAGCGCTGGCCCTGGGAGAGGAGAGCAGCAAATGAGTGGGTCGCCTCCATAACCAGAGTTCTCCGGGTTTGATGCGAACCGAAAGCCACCTTTATCTCGATGTAAAAGGATCACAAAAGAGATAAAGAATAACGTCAGTAGAGTCTTTCTCCAAATTGTGTTCCAGGCGCTTGCGTTTACTTCTCTTCGAACAGTGCCGCCAAATGAAAAAGGAGTTTTGTAGCCGAGAAGGAAGCAAAGCATGGATGTGCTGGGTGGCACGAAAGGTTTGATTGTCCTTGACAACAAATTATTGCGGTTGACAGGAGACAAAAGTAAGAGGCCGAGAAGGGTGGGCCCCGGTTATGCTGGGAGTAACGTGAGGAAGAGTGTGAACTGAAGGTGTAACTGGGAGCTGAGCTGTTTGAAGTGGCACCCGCTGCAGGGGGAGAAGCACTTAAAATAAGGTATTAAAAAGGAAAAAAAAAGTAATTTATAGTGTATAGACAAAGTATATACTGCTGTGCTATTATACTTGCCCTGCTGAAGATACACGTATCTAACAAAGCTCAGAGTGCAGCAGTGAAAAAGGAAGATTTGCTACCAATTGAATATGACATATGGGCACCTGTCACTTCTCTGAAAATTTACGTGTTAGTTAACGGATAAAACTGTCATACTTAGCTTTTAACATTAAAAGCATGGGCTTCAGGAAAAGAGCACGCTCTCACAAATTGCAGACGGTCGAAGAATAAGGTCTCGAGATTTTATGTGATTTGGCATGTAGAGTGAGTTGAGTTGTCTAATAAACTGGAGCAATCCATCATCTACTTTGGAAGTCTGAGGTTTAGTAGGTAGTCATATAGTATGTCTTTTGGTGCCTAGACTACCTCAGGAAAAAAAAAAATCATGGATTTTGGAAGGGCAAGGGGATTATGGCTTGATTTATTTGGCAACAAAATTGACTATAAAACTACTTTTACTATGCTCAGGGGACCAAGGCATAGAGATGTCATATTGAGTAATAACATCAGGATCATATCAAGGTCCTTGGTCATCTCACTGATTTCGCGCAGGCGAAGCCACAGATATAAAACACTTGATACCAGAAGAACAGGACATTTTGTGTGGATAATAAACACCCAGGAAAATTAATGATCTGTCTGGCCAAAAAGATAAGCCCCGAGTCCCAGTAAGCGAGAGCCAGCTACGTGTGCTTAACTGTTTTAGTGCCAGCGAAATTATCACTTATTACAGGAAAAACACGATTCACACATAATATATTCCTGTATAAGAGCCAGTGCTGCATCAAAGAACTCGCTGCAGTCTGCTGAGCGCCGCCTAATTGCAACAGTTAATGAAAAAAGTGCATTCATTATAAGCATCCCTTTTTTCCTGCTCCACGTTTTAATGGCAAAGGTAGAAATGAGGTTTTTGCCACTGGTAGTACCTAGTGGCAGGGGTTTGAATCGATCTGCGGTCAGTAATACATTGAAAATCTACTTTTTTTGTTTAAATTTTTATTTGTTTTGCTTGCAAAGCAAATTTTCATTTGTTTTGCTTGCAATGCAATATTTTGCCTTTATACCAGTGGCTTTTTCCTCCCATATGGCAAGCAAAACTGGTTTAAATTGCCTTAAATGGCCTTGCAGTAGACATGTCTGCTTCAGTAAATATTTTTGATTCATTTAAAAAGAGGGGGGAAAAAAGCCTATAAGCAGTTAAAAGGAACCTCCTGAGGTTTGGGGGGTGTGAATTGGTGGATGATGAATCAATGCTACCAAAACGGGGCCAAAATACAGAAAGGGGACAAGACCAAACTGGTGTGCATGCACACTCACTCCACGTGAAATGTCTACACATTCTCACCCTCGCGATAAATAGAAATACTTGCATTGCAATGGAATGTTATGTGTGTGGGGAGAATGCCGTAAGCTGAGATATTTTCAGATCCAAACACAATTTTAGCTTAGGACTTGGAAAGTTTTGGCAAACAAAAGCAAAGGATAACAAGGGTTGATTCACTGTCAGTTGCACTATCATTTATGGCATGTATTTTATCGGAAATGTGTGACAGCTTCCATGAGGTTTGACCATCCTGGTATTCCTGATACTGAATTCTGTAGCAGGCCAAGTTGTAAATTGCTCTGATATTTACATTTTTAACACCTCGTTACATTTTATGAGTTAGTTCTGTTTTCCCATTTTGTGTTTTTATTTGGTCTGTACGTGGCAGCAGAATTGCCATCTACAGCTGCTCTCTCATGGAGAAACTTTTCCAGAATAACCAGTAACTCTTATCCTCTCATTATAAAATTTCTATGAAACGACTAACAAATTTGTACCGTATAAATGGTAGAGTGGGCTGCGAATGCCAACAATTCTGAAAACTCTAATGCATCTTGTTAATAGAACCGTGTTTAAAAGGGAAATATTTATAATCCAGCGCACAACGCGTGTGCATGAACACGACGTTTGTCACCAAACTTAGCAAGACAGAAGTATTCCGTTGCCTTCATACGTGATTTTGAGGGTGTTTTAATATATAACTCAAAGAGAGAAAATGCTCGACTGGGTGACTCGAGATCCGTAGTGAGCAGCGAGGAAAAGGGAATTTATGATCCCGAGACCTCTGTTGGTAGAAGAGAAAATAAAACTGCAGATAGAGCTGTGGCAGATTTCCGCTGGAGGAAGAGCGAATAGGATGCTTTTGGACAGCACAAGAGAAATGAGGGAGTCTTCCCTATCAAACGGAGCAATCTCTTGCGAGCTGTTTCCCGCTGGCTTTAATAAAGGAGCCAACTCCAACCCAAACGGAGTTAACCAGAAGTTCAAGGAGGTAAGAGGAGGAGGATGTAGGATGCTCAGATTCACCCAAGTCAATAAGTGGGTCGTGCTGGAAGTGCACGAACTCATTGGAGGGGCGCGTGGGAATCCTGATCCGATTCTCTTGGCGAGTTAACTCATTTCTGCATTATTTTTTCTTTATTTCCTAAGAGCCAGATCACAGTAAGTCATTTGTCACCGTGGGGGCTTGCTCGCGGAAAATGTCTGGATGCTAATTGACCTAAAGTATTTGAAGATGGATTACTGAGAGCGATTTACCAGATTTGCTTGATTAATTCAAATTCCAGCAATGCTCTTCGGAAGTTTTTGTAGTGCATGCTCTGCTGTTGTTTCACTTATTTATATTCCTCTTGAAAACCATTGGTGATGTTGAGATCATTTAATTCCTTCGTTTGTTGAGGAGAAAAAAAAGCTTTTGCCATTAGCATTTCATTAATTTTACAAGGATATAGAAGATGAAGAAGAAAAAAAGTACGTTATTGTGCAGAATTATAAGCGAGATTGCCCGTTTCTTCTGTAGCTTTCCATGGAGCGTGGTCAATGGCTTTAAACATAATATGGGGTGGGGGGGAAGTCTTCATTCCCCAAACCTATATACATGTGGGTTTTCTTACCTCTTGATTTGGCTATGAGTCCCGAAACAGCGTTTTCACAAGTAACCCTGTCGCAGTACTAAATGCGCTTTAGGTTTGTAGATCTAAGATTACGTGATGGAAATAATGACCTCGATTTTCTTAAGTGCGTGCGATAATATACTGTAGAGATGACATTTTGGTTGCATCCCAAGGCTCCGTTCTTTAGGGCTTTTAATGCCAAACACAACTAGAACAAGGAGATGGGATTTGTATTTTTATTTTTCTAGCTGTGACGAGGTGAAATGACAGAGCCCGGTTGGTACCTTCAGACTGGAACCTTTTCTAAGCAACGCAGGTTTCCTCCTCGCAAACTTCTTGTCGTCACAGTGGGTAATAATTGCTTCCAAAATGATAGCCTGTTATTCACATTGCTTTAGAAGTTAGATGAGGTGCGTTTGTTACATTATGGTTTGCTAATTTAAGAACCGAAGCCATATTCTCTTCAAACTAATTCTTTTTATTGGGCCGGGTATGTACTAACTCGTAGATATGCATTCGATTTTCGTCCAGTTTTCTGTTTTTAAAAAGGAAAAAAAAAAGTCACTGAAATGACATGCCAAGAAGTGAACTGTAGATCGTTGCTGATACACTGAGTGAAGAAGAGCATCAAGTGGCCGGCTTAGCTGATTTTGATTCAGCTGTATTTGTGTGCTTGCTGCACAGATTGCAGCTGCCAGCAAGAGGAGGAGTTTTAAAGGCTCGCTCTTGTCTTCAGGCTGAAAACGATGCTTCACAAAAGATGGTTGAGTTCTCCAAGCAAGGCCGACTGCGTCTTTCCGGTTGAGAAAAGCGAGAATCTTCCTTTGGGAAAATGCGGATCCCTCTGCTTAAAATTTGCCAAGGTTTCCGAGGGCTTTGACTCTGCAAGGGAGCAGCCACATCTTCAGCTGGCTTCAGTCACCGCACAGGCGCCCGGCTCACTCCAGCCCTCTTGATTTTAGGTAACCTTTGCGATTTGTATTAAGAGTAACTCAGTTCCAGGGGAAAATCATGTTTTAGATGAGCTCGCTCGCCTGCCTTGTGCTAACACAGATAACCCGCTGGGGCTGAAGGGGTTATCTAACATTTTGTGCCTTCTCTTACCCATTAGCACTCAGGGTCGGTGGCAACAACAACTCCCAAGAGTTTAAACTGAGCGGTTTATTCCGTGTGTCGCGGGCTGTTGTTCACAGCACCGCGTTGGCAGAGGTTTTTGGAGGGTTTTGGTCTCTTTCTGCTAAATGTCACTGTGAAGCAGCTTATATTGCCAAATTGTTGGTGATGTATTTGCTTTCCAGCCTCTTTGGTTTTCAGGCCTGGCAGAAGCTTGCATGGAACTTGAGCTAGTTTCAAATACATCATTTCTAATTTGAGTGCTATAAAAGTCATGTTAATACTCCATGTGCTACACGATAAAGATCTTTAGTTAGCATAATGCGACCGATGGCATGCCTATGTTAGGCCGAAATGCAGCGAGGAGAATAACTTTGTGATTCTCAGAGACTCTATTAATTTTCAGTAGGTAGTATTTTCAATATTTATGCCTCTGCAGAAATAAATCACGCCGCTTTATTCAGCAGAAGCTCGGTGTGCAGTCAGTCTCGCAAACAGCAGCAAAACAAATGCATCTTCCAGATTTTTGTTAGTCAAGTCCTTGGGATTTTTCTTCGGTGATTTCCTTAGAGCAGGGGTGTCAAACTCATTTTCCCCAGGGCCCAAATCCTATATATTTATATATATAAAAGAATAGGAGTAATTACATTGATACAGTCCTAAAATGACATTCGAAGGTGACCCCCAGGCTGATGTGGCCCCTGGTGAAAATGATTCCGACAGCCCTGTCTTAGAGACACTGGTTGTGATCAAGGACGTTTTGTTTCGCTCAGCATGCCACACTTCATTTCAACAGGGAAAACAGTATTTGGGTGTTGTCGGGCTCGCATACGCGATTAGTTTGAGCTTTTCTGGTCAACACAAAAGCTGTTTATAGTGTCAACAGCAGTGAATTCAGCCTTCTTCTACCACCTGCGTGGATTGTGGATTTCGGTGCAGAGACCCTAAAAGAGCAGGGAGGTTGGATCCTGACTTGTGAGGTGTAAGCAGCCTGGGCTCGTTTGCTTGTATCAGGACCTCATCTGTGCTGCTGGGGGGTTCAGGTCTTACCCAGACCCCCAGCAGAACAGATTTCTGTTCTTTGAGAGGGACTCGGTTACTTTCCAGACCATTTTGAGGAATAATTCACATCGCTTGGTGCCTTACATGACTGGCAATGAACTTTGTGTGCAAGAGCATCGAACCAGCGGCCGGGCTTTCCCTGCGCTTTCGGTGTTTTCTTTCAAGTCAAAAGGCCTTAATTCCTCATGTCTACCTCAGTTTGTATATCTGCGTATTCTAGCATTTGTATGGTTATTCCCAGCATGTTTCCACAAAACAAAGGGGTTTACCGACAGCTAGCGTTTCTGCAGGAAGCTATGATAACGGCAGCTTCGCTTCGGTTTGCCACAGGGTTACTTCAAGAATTCTTTTTGTCTTGTTTAAATAAACATATTGTTTTTAAATGATAGACCCACTTCCGATAAATTGACTCACTGTTATCTCTAACAGTGAGGTAGAGTTTTGCTAACGGATTATCTTTTCTTCTTCTCTAATCGACGTGTATTTAAGTTAAAAATTGGATTCATTCTTGTTAGCAGCATTTCAGATGTGCGTATACACTACAGCTATCCGAGAAGTAATTTATAGCATTTTTGATTATCTACAAAACGGAAATTTTAGTCTTTCAAAACAGATAAACTCCTTGAAAACCTGAACCGTAAAGTTTTAGACACAAGAACATAAAACAGTAAATTTATATATATATATATATAAAATTTGTAATTAAATAAACATCACTTATAAAATAGTTTCATATTTGAGCAGGGCATCATAGTTTTTCGAGACTGCAGAGATTTGATCCTAGAAGGCTTTTTGCAGACACTAAGGAAATCTTGGGCGTACATAGGTTATCCAAGAGAGAGCGTTCTCTGTTTGATTTATAAGGCTGTGAGCTAGCTAATCTGAAAAAAAGAGGATTTTTTTGTGCCGTGGTTGTCATCATAATCTTTCTAATTACATCAAATAATTAAACGACAACTCTGAGTTAGTGACTTATAGTTTAAATCTGCGCCACTCAAAGAATCAAGTTTTGAAGCGCAACGCTCTCATACGAAGTTTGAACTAAAATTATAGGTCAGAAGCAATACAATCCATTGCAGGCTTTTCTACACATCATTCACTTTCCTTGATACATAGTCCATGCTTGCAAATGAGTTTTCCCCATGCCGGTTTTTAGAGAGAGAATTTTATTTTCTGATGGTGAAATTAAGTTTGCAGCATTTTCTGCTTGCTAATGAGGTGAAACTTGTTTTACCTTTCGCCTCCTGGTGCGTGCGTGTAGCCAGAGGCCTTGCTGAGTGCCAATAGACTCCATTCGTAATTTCAGCAAATTTTGAATTCAACAGCTTCAGAATGGTGATAGGCTGAGGTAAGAGCCTCTACTGAAATACGGAGGATTTAACTGTATCAAGTTCTCACCTCGTTAGATAAGTTCGAGAATTTGCCAGAAGTAAATGCTGTTTTCCTGGTTTCGTAGTGTATTTAGTGGTGAGCCTGGTGTAAGGCTTTTAGCTTTTTAATTAGAACACATACATATATTTTTATAGTTCTGTAGTAAAATGATTTCATGTGTATAATTAATTATGCCTGCTGAAAGTTTCTCTTTGCATTCTTAGGTTTATGGTAGGGCTGAGTAAAAAAATTCTATTATAGTCGCTAGCATTAATATTTCTCTGTAATGCGTGTTCATATTAAAGAAGGGAGTATAAACGCCCCGATACGAGTTACGAGTACTGCTTTTCTCCTCCAAAGTTAAAGCATAGAAACCTTGGAGGATGGTTTTGTTCTGAAGAAAGCAGGGAGAAAAGTCCACTAGCTATGAAGGCCCGGAGTCCTTTGTCATAGCAGATTAGCAGCTCTCCGTCCTTTCCATCGCTACGTTTGAAATTGTCCCCCAGAATTTTGGCCTCCTCTCACAGTTTTTTGACCGAGAAAGCATCCTCCTTGAAGCCCTGCGGTGCTGGGGGTGACACAGGTGGGTCACCTTCCCTTCAGCAATCCGGCTGCTCCCATCGGAACATGTAGGCCGAGTTACTGCTCGTTGAGGGGTGGAAAGCAGCTCCCTCCTCGGCCTGCGGGGAACGCACCCCATGGACGTAGGGGGGTGGATCAGGCAGGACACGAGGAGAACGTCTTTCTACAGAGCCTTAAAAAGGTCCAGGAGACAGCTGCTGAGGGGCTGTAAATTGCTTGGAGTCGGGATTGAAGGGGAAAGGCTGAGAGCAGCTGGCGATAGATGAGCGCAAGTCGTTACGGGAATTGTGCGACTTACTGTAAGGCCATTCCTGTGTGACATAATGAAGCGGCAGCTAATGATGTTATATATTACTGTGTCATCTACGGAACAATAACATCGTTCACCTGGCTGAGGAAGGTAGAATAGGCTTGTATAATGTGTCATTGTTTTTCTTGGCCGCGATATTTCATTTCTCATGGGAAATGTTGCAGTGTTATTGCCCCCATCCCTTTACGTCCACTTTTTTATTGCTGTTCAGTACCTCTATAGACGGCGATTAAAGCTCTGCTATAAATATTGATACATTTTTCAGGATTCTCTCCGCAGGGCTTGATGCATAACCGGTTAAAGATGTGACCACACTTATTTCGCTTCCCAGCCAGCCGAATGGTGGCTGTGGATGTGGCTCTCGCAGGCAGACCCTGGCGCGTTTGAGTTCCCAAATTGCTGAACTGGCATGACCAGGCTCATCTCGTTTATTTCCTTCTGTCTGATGGAAGCTGAAAATAGAAAGAATAAGTGTATTTTCAAAGAGAAGCATGGGCTGGCTGTTTTCCTGGGCTGAGAGGTGAGAACGATGGACAGAACCTCTGTGACTATGAACCGTGCTTGGAAGATCTGTCAACCAGAGCCAAAAATGCTGTTGCCTTTCTGGAGAGTCGAGACTTAGTTATTTCTTCCCCGTGTTTGTAGCTGAGATAACATTCCAGCTTCTTTAATTGAATTTTATCGCAGGTGTGATGAGATTTGTGGTTTGTCGGGGTGTTTGCCTGCTTTCCTCTGCCTGGGAAACTTTGTTCTTGTGAACATCTTCTGTCTGCACTACCGAAATAAATAGTACACAGGAAATACTGGGAACGGATGAGATGTCTCTTTCTGAGCATTCTCCTGGAAAGCAAAAGATTATAGCAAAAGGGGATAGTATCCAAGTTACGAGGCTTTAAGCCTATAATGGAGACTTTGATATCGGTGTGAGCGAAAGGATAACGTGATTCCAGGATTTCTGGGCTCATATGGAGTTCTGTGGATCCCCACATCCCCCCTGGTCTAAGCTGTGCTGATACAAAAGGCTCCTTGCTCCCTGACCTGGAGCTGAGGTTCTCCCTGCGTGATTCATACGTGATGTATTTGAAAAAAATATAGGAACATCTCGAAAATACGGGGCCGGTTTATTTCCTGTCCTTGGTTTGGTTTCTTCTGCATGTTCCCTCTGCGTTTTTGTCTCCTGGGACATTGGTCAATCGGATGGACAAGTGAAATTTTCTGTTAGTTCCAACCAGAGCTGAGCTATTGTATTCTATAAGACCTAATATTGTGTATTTAAAACCAGACCCGTTGAAATAATTAGATATCACCGCTGCTCCAAGGAAGGTGACAGAATTGCTAATCTGAAACTGCCTTTTCATCCTTATTAGACCTAGGCATATTGCCTTAGTTATAATGGGATAAGGGAAGTTTATAGAAGAAAAAGAAGCTAATCCTGTTTTCTCTCCGTTGTCTTCTGTTCTGCCTTTCTCACACGCTGATCCGAACGGGTAGTATATTCTGGTTTATGCAAGGTTAAACAGCGTATCTTCCAAAATCACATTGTCACACCTTGTGTGGAAACTCTCTGTCTCTTTTAATTGATCCTTACATGTTGTGTTTCAAAGAAATGGGAGTTGCTGCATGGTTTTTGATCTGGGGCAAGACGTGCAGAGCAGGATTTTCAGTCCTTAAATACCCATTGGCTTGTTTAAAATTCTCGCTGTTGTAGAGGTTGAGGAAGAATTGTTTAAGGAGTGCTGCTTTACAGTTTGTCTTGTTTGGAAAACCAGTGCTTTTCTCAGAGGTTGTTTTCTGGAAAAGAACAATAATTACTCAGGTTGCGTTGAGCCACACTGGACATTTTAAGCTGTATTATTCCTTTCAGCAAATTCTTATAATAATAATTTTCCCCGTGTTATGGTAAATATTTCTATTCTAAGGGGTGTTGCACACATGATTTTTGAATGTATTGACTGCTTTTATAGAAGTGTTAACCAAACCTGTCTCTGGATTTTCAGAGAATTTCGTAGCAGGTTTGTTGACTGGTCTCTAGAGGTTATAGCAGAAAGTAGGAATAGTCCTTGCCTAGATTGCACCTTGTAAATATATATATATATATATATATGTATATATATATTTGCATTTGCTGCTATGGGCTGGTGTCTTGGAGGATTTGACAGTGGTAATTAATTCTATAACTAACCTGTCCCTGAGTTCTAGATTAGAAGAGCTTTTCTCTCTTTTTCTATTAAAGGAATCAGATTTAGTTGTGATTAACCTCTGTCAGTTACAGCAGAAGTTACCTGAGGAGCGGGTTTTATGTGAAGCTAATGTATTCAAGGAGAAATTTAGAAGGAAGCTTTGAGAAGGCTGCAGAAAAAGGATGGATCTGAAAGCATTTGAGGAATTGCTGGTGCGTTCTGGCGTAGGTATTTTAAGACCATAAGTGACAGCATTTGATTCAAGGTGTTTTCCTCAGCTGGTGGAACTGAACACCCATATTTAACACCCTATGACTGGGTCCCATGTGTGTTGCTTTCAGCTTGGTTTTTGTTCCTTGGGTTGCATCTCACCTCTTTGCACATTGGAGAATGAACTGGTTTTGCAATGCTGGTAACGTTGCCATGTATTACTTTATTATTATCAAAAATAACCTGGTGGCAGAGGTTTGTGTAGGGCTTTTTCTTATAAGTAGGAAATGTTTGTTTCCCTGAAGGGATCAAGTTGTTTCTGTATTTTCGCAGTGTGTGTGTGGGATTAAGTTGGATTTAGGCAAGGGTCTCATTCCAACCGGTAGCACAATCCAGGTCGTGAAGGTCAAGAGATATTGACGCTTGACGTATGGAAACTTGACATGCAAGTCACGCGTTCTTCACGTTACAAAAGCAACTCGTAAATAAAAAATACAAATACTGGTGATGTCCAAAGTGATGCCTTGTTTAATATTTGTCTTAGCGCAGAAGCAGATGTGTAGTATTGTGCAGTTGTGCCGAAGGCAGGGGTAGCTCCTCGCTGATGTGGAGAAGCATCAGTCTCTTTGGATATTTTGTTATATGCAATTAGTGACAGTGACAATAGAAATGCTCATAAAGTACCTTCCACTTCGAAATCAAAAAATAATTTAAAAAATAATCAAAACTTCCTTCTGCAAAGATAGATTTCAATCCTGGAAACGCTGTATAAAACCTGGTTTATCGACCTTTATTTGGTTTAACAGTTCAGTAGATACAGATGAGTTTAAAAGCAGCTGCGTGACTGATGTATTAAATGGCAGCCTCCACACGGAGCAGTCGGGGTTGTTCATCACCTTTCGGCACGCTTTGCCACTTCCATTCCTGTTGGTTTTCTTAGGAGAACCCAACTCAGCGTTCCCGTTGTTCCCCAGGGCTGGGTTCCCACCTCCAGCTCATTGCTGTGTGCAGGGCGAGAATCCTGAGACAGACACACCAGAAACTTTTCCTTGAGTTGAGGGCAAATACAATAATCCGTTTCTTTTCAGGACTGCAAAATAAGGTTTCTTCCCTTAAGCCTTCCTTCCTAATTCCTCTCCCGTTCTGCGCCCGTTCTGTCCTTGGCCATGGGTGCTGGCTTCTCTTCCGAAGAGAGAAGATGCTTAAGTGAGCCTTGTGGTCATTTCATGCCTCAGAAATATTACCGATTCATTTCACTAGAAGTCCGTATTGTTAGAACAAACTAGATTTTTTAGGAGCAAGAGGAATTTGAATGAAAACAAGTGCGAATTGCAATAAGCACCTGTAAGTGCGGCAGAGCAAGGTGGCCTATTTTCAAGGAGGGACCGGTTTGAATAGCAAAACCTATGAAAGGAATAAAGCAGGCTACTCATCTCTAGCCGTAATATTTGCTTTTACCCTACAAGAGAAAGCTGTCTTTCCTGTCATTTGAACGCGATGTTATGGTTAATCTTCCTCAAGAGAAGAAAGAATAAAGATGCTACGAACTGCCAGTGGACTGGGGAAAAACACAGAGCATAAAGAAAGTTGGCAAATTTAAGATGGATATAATAAAAGACGTATCTATATTTTACAGTTTCAGTAAATATTTTTTGCTGTGGCTAGCGCTTCTATACAGAGAGGCTATTTTTGAAACCAATAGCGTAACTAAGCGTGGTAGATTTTAAAAGTGCTCGTGTTTCTATAAATTAGCCTTTTCTACATTCACATTTTTCTATCCCGATATATCCAGGAGAAGATAAGATGTGAGGATTAGTTGGGAGTGGAATGGGCAATAGTGTCTGTCTAGTGTGGCTTCCTGAAGACGAATATTCCCTAAATAAGTACTAAAGCTGAAATGGCTGTAACTCACTCTATGAGTTTGTTAATTGATAGTTTCTGCCACTTGAGCTTAGATTTTGCTGTCTTCGAGTTGAAAGGGGCATTGCCAATGGTTTTTCTTTTTTTTGAGGCTTTTTGTGGGGTTTTACATGTGTGTGTTTGCTCGTTTTTGTGACCGCTTACCTTGATTACCACTATTCCTTCATTAGAAAGAGCTGCTGATGCTGACAACTCTTGGTAAGAGTTACAACAACTAACTCTGAGTTCAACTCATGTCCTTCTATGTGCTGTTTTACGCGTTCTTTAAAAGCTACGTGAGCATTATTCTGACAGGGTAGTTATTTCTCATTACAATGTACTCTTGAGACAAGAGTTGAAATTGCAGTTTAAGAGAGGTTATTGTAATTTACTGCGTCGTATAGAACTTTGCTAAGCAAAATATTTGCTCATAAATAATGATGTTTGGGTTGCTGTGGCGCTGAACCAATGACAAATAATAACAGGTGGTTGGTTGTGTGCAAATTTTTTTTTTCACGTCTTCAATTTTTTATTAAGCTCATCCCAATTTGTCTCCTTCACCGGTTACTTGTAATAATTGGTTTTAAAGCTATATGTAAAGCTGACTTAGAGCCGTGACCTCTGCTCTTGATCAGTTTACTGACAATGCCCTCTTTTCTTTTTTTCTTAGTTACTTAATCAAAAACGTGTGGGTGAATGAATGTATCTGTATGAACATCAGTTAAATATTACAGCTGTTGATTATTTTTTCCCCTGTTGCTCCGCGGCCGGTTGAGTGAGCAGGCGTTTCAGAAACCCCAGGTTGCAGCATTACCCAGGCAGTCTTTGCTTCGCTGTATTGAAAAAATAATAACGTGGAGGTAGGTAAAAGCCGGAAGAGAACGGTGGCTGTGTTTAACATCTTAATAGCAGCCAGGGCTGGGCCCAGAGCTCAGAAACACTTGATGTGCGTTAGGTGGGAATCATACATCTGTATTTGGTTGATGGCCTGCCATAGGCACGGCACGGCCTTCTTATGGAGGTGCTCTTTACATATAATGTGTACGTATCACCGTACGGGATCTTCACCTAAAGAATTTACGTAATGACAGGAGGGAGGCGGGTCGGTTTTGCTAGAAAAGTTTGGGGAAAACAAAAAGTGCGTCGGTTCAACACGTCCCTTATTGTGTGTGCTCTGCTGAGCTGGGGATG
This sequence comes from Pampusana beccarii, assembly GCA_013399365.1. Taxonomy (NCBI): domain Eukaryota; kingdom Metazoa; phylum Chordata; class Aves; order Columbiformes; family Columbidae; genus Pampusana; species Pampusana beccarii. The sequence continues at coordinate 424,607 of VWYH01010869.1, read as the reverse complement.
CACTGACCCAGAGCGCCCAGGGCACCGAGTGCCATCTGTTTTATTTTACCTTCTTCCCACTCACTCCATGTTTTGGGTTCGTTGGCCTACGCAGGAATGCAGCAAATAATAAATAATAGTGTTAATGAAATAGAGATTTCTGCTCTCACTGCTGAATCGGCTGGCTTGGCGGCTTTAGCGGGGCCATCAGTCGCAGCGGGGTGAGGGATGTTTTGGGTTGCCATCGCTTTTAATAGCAAAGCAAAGCTGCCGTCTGTCTTGATTCTCTCACTCGCTCACCCCGTGAGGTGTTGATTTTGTTTAATCCAGGTGTTATCCAAATTTACCAGCCCTTAGTGATGCAGATAGCAAGTAAAAGGCTTCTGCTTGAGAGCCCGGAGGTTGAGTTTCACGCCTTCTTGCACACCCTCGCACAATTATGTGCCGACCGTCTGTATGCGCTATTTACCCTTTGGAGGACCTGAGGGATGCTGGTGCATTTTATTTTCCAGTGCTCACTGTCGCAAAAACTGGATGAACCCATTCAACAGGTGGGCATAGCTGATTACCTGGGGTATAATTCTTCCTATACTGGACAGTTTTCCGGGCTGCGTACGGTGCTATAACAAGTTGTACCTTTTAGAGTAATATGATTTCTTTGCATTAGCAGGTCAATTCCAGGCCAATTCTACCTGGCTTAATGGAGCATGGGAACACTTCTCGAAGCGCTTGGCTGACACGAGGGGGAGATGGATGGGTTGTGCCAGAAACCGCTGTTGCTGCACATGGAGCTCGGTCCGTCCCTGGTCTCTTTCTCCCTGCCCTTCTCGGGCCCTGTGGGGCCTTTCTCGCTGTCTATGGGCAGAATTCATTGGTGCTGGAGGACCCGTCTGGCTGTGCTTGGTGTAGATTCATGCTGAAAAAGTTAAACGTGGTTTCTTGGTTCTCATTGCAGCTATCCAGAAATAGTTTTTCTGAGGGACGTGGCGGATTTTACGCGTAAACTCGCAGCAAACGTGTGTGCGGCGGGGAATGGCATACTGACTACGCTAATGACACAAAGTAAGACTGACTGGTGTGAGTTTTGCTGAAGAGTATTATTTTAAGCACGTTGTGTAGCAGCCAGCATAGTTGCATTCTAATGGTTATGTGGAAAATGTCAGAATTCAACAGGCAGACAGTCCAATTCAGAAAGCTCTTTGGCACCACTAAATTGTGATCGTTCGGAGTGGAGATCGTCACCTGCTGAAATATTCATTTAAAAGACATCGCCTCACTTTACAGGCACCGTTGTTAAAATGCACGCGTGCGGAAATGTATTATGATCGCTATATTTACCTTCTGTGCTTACAAAGGGATTTGTATGCGTGTCTGTGATGAGAACAGATGGGCGAAAAGTACAAAATTCTCTTCTGGTGTTTTTCCCCTAAGAGGTGGTGGTGATGATCAAACCTCAGTTATTCAGTGATTCTCTGAATATTAAATGGACCAACCTGCAGAGAACAGGAGATACCTTGAGTATAAGTGCTTCTACTTAGCGTTGTACCGCCTTTCGTATAGAATTCCATAAACAGGGCTAGGCCAGGTATTTGCAGTCAAATAAAATGTGGGGTGTTGAAAGTTCCTGTAGGATTGTGTTCAATGGGCTCTCCCCAGATCATTGGTGTCCACCCGTGTCCCAAATCACAGCTTTGGCTGTTGTAATAATACGATCTTAATTTTGGAGAGAATGTAATAACTCTGAGAGAATTACTTAGCGGAAAATATGTTCTGTCATTAGAGATTGGCAATGTATAGAATTAATCCTACTTCCCCAGTAATCACTGATATATTTAAGTAGGTGATATGGCTCCATCCTCAATTATATTTAAACCGTAACCCTGAAACGCTACGGGTCAGCTGGGAACATTAGTGCTTATTTGCATTTCTTTCAGCGTGGCCAAGTCAGTCACTTTAATTTGCGGTATTAATACTGTTAAATAAGACCGGGATTAATAGGTCAAAGACTAATTTAATCTACTTGGTGATTATGATTTCTCTATATTAAAAGAAGTTGAGGGGTAGAACAGCGGTTCCTGATTGAACAGTACCTATGCAAATAGTTGCGCATGCTGTGAGAACCTGGGTCGCTTTGCTGTGTTCGGTAATTGCTAAACTGAAGGTTGGATGGGAGTGCAGTTCTAAAAGCAAGAAAGAGGGATATTAAGCGTAGTGTTTTATTCGGTTCTTTTTCACAGCTATAGTTCTAGGTTAACATGTAATCCCTTTTTGAAAGGGTGATTCCAGAAGCTGAATTTATTACTATTTTACCGCTGCTGTAATGTCGAGCGCAGGTGAAGCTGCTCAGCGGTGGTGCCTCCTCGTGTGTATCTGATTTCTGGATATTTTTCCTACATTGTATATCTGTCTAATTTAACATCTACTTGATGGTTGTTGTTTGCTTATCTACCTATTCCATGAGGAATCCAAAACGCAGAAGCCACCTACTTTTGAAAGCTGCTCGTCGTGGGCAAACCTGTAAGACCCCGAATGGCATCTCGGTGCTCGTCCTCGTTAAATGGCTGTAATTGTAGGGATTAACTGGAGAAACCGGTGGAAACTGGTGGTACCTGCCCTTGGGGGCTTCCTAGAGCCGCCGGGGGTGTCTGGAATCACAGGTTAGGATTGATCCAGCGCCTGTAACATGGAACAGGAGAGAGAGGTTCTTACTGCGGAAGTCTTGTCGAAAAATAAACTGGACCTAGTGGGCTGAAATGGGTTAGGAAAAGCTGATGGAATATCTTGGCGGGGGGGGGGGCAGTATGGATTCATTAGTTTTAGTAAACCAGCAGCTTTTTCAGCCATCGGTACTTTTGCTAGTGCCAGAAATCCCCTGTTGAGGAGATGGGCTTACTGTGGAGATCCGAGCTTACTGTGCTTCAAAACGGAAAATAAGCTCGAGAGCAAGGGGGAGCAGGGGTGGCGATTTCTTTTTTTTCCCAAAGGACACGTTAAGATTTCAGGCTCTTTCTAGGTGCGGGCAGCAGATTGCTAACAAATCCTACTTTGGGGAGAAGACGGTGCCAGATTCCTGTGCGTGCCTAAGAAGCGTGATCCGGGTCGGTTGAAAGGTGGAAGCAATTTATCGCTGGCTTTTGGGCCGCGTGATAAAGCTAACTGGCCCCATCATTCCTGCGTTCCGCTGGGCGAGCAGGATCGGTGCTGGGGGTGTTTGTACGCTTGTGGCAAGCCTGCCTTCCCGTTTCTTTGCTGTGTCTGCTGGAGGAAAGAAGGTAACCCCACAACAAACCCTAGGATACAGGTTGGTATTCATGAGCGAAAAGGAACACAAACCTAAGTTTGTCCTCCGTTCAGAGCTTCCTTCAGTCCTTTGCTGAGGTCGGAGAAGCAGCTGTGAGGCCCCAGCAAGGAGGGGAGTGAAATCTTCACTCTCCCTTTTCCAGTTCTAAAAGAAATGGATGTGCAGCTGCGGGGAAAGAGATGGTGGAGTGAGCACTTCAGGGTATAGTGCTGATGTCCGATGGCTCTTTCTTACAACCAGACACACCAAAAAAAAGAAGCGCGACACCATTGCGTTAGCTTGCATTTATCCTGCTTTCTGTGCATTGCAAGCTGTTTGGTTTTTTTTGTTTCCAAAGCTCCTTAATAGAGAAATCAGATTAGCTTCCTGCAGCCAGCAGTGTCTCTCTGCAGGACGTACGGGGAGGCTTTCGGTTCCAAAACCAGCAAACAAGGTGTCGTGTGTGACCAAGGCCACCAGCAGAAGACTTTGAGGCCGGGAAGGTGGGGAAAGGGTTGTGAAGATACGCTTGGAGAAACTCAGTCGTTTAAATCACCGTCTGTTTAACGTAATTGCTCCCGAAGGCTGTGAAAACCCTGAGTTATTTCACATCAAGTTTACTCACGTAGGTTATGGGTAGTGCCATGTTTGATTTGCTGGGGATTAAGCGCTGTGAGGAAAGATGTGATTTTCACGTTTGTGTAATCTTGGTTTGTATCATAGATATTTAAATATATATGTTAAAAGAACAGTGCAAACATTCACTAATACACACAGTAGTCTTAGGTACTTCTTGATATAGTGGAAACGTATTGTGTGGAATTAGTAACATGCTTTTTTTTAAAAAAATGAACACGTCACACAGGTACGTGCTTTTACCTATACATTCGACTTCTCGCTTGAAAATGCGATCCCTGGTAGCCTGAAAACTGGTGCGAAGCTGGTTGGGCCTGCCTGGGAGTGTGAACAGACAGAAAACCATGAAGTCGTAGGCTGACTGCACACAACCTCTTGGTCTTCCATTGCATTACGGAGTTATTCTTAGATTTGGTGGGGTTTTAAGACCACTCAATAGATAACATTATAAAATTAAGAATGATTTTACTGTAGTGTTTTATTTGTGCGGGTTTTGACCTCCAGAACTTCCAGTTTCAATATATCTATCACAACGTGATTTTTGAGGGGGTTGGTGTTTTCAAATCCCCCTGAAATAAGACCTCGTAATAATAGCTGTCCAAACCTGCAATCACTGCAGGAGGAATGACCAAATGCGTTCAGTGGTTGGAAACCCACTGCTTCATAGCTATGAAGTTGTGATAGTCAAATATATTTAATATTTTTGCTGTCTAAGGAGGCTTGCCCTTCATGTCTTTGTGAAGATCCTAACCGACCTCTGCCCAATTGAACATCAGCAGATCGATGCGTTTTTATGGTTGGGACAGCCGTAGTTGTGAGGCAGGTAATTAAATAGCATCAACGGGAAGGTTTCTGGAGGTTCCTGTATACCATAATTCCACACTATCTTCCCCATACAGACGTTTGCCCTGTGAGATATCAAAAGTTTTATGGTGTTCCTCCCTAGGAGTCAAGCACTGTGGCTGAGTTATGTGTTCGTTTCTGCAGGGGCGAGTGAACGTCGTTAATGGGACTTCGGATAGCAGTTCCATTTCCAGAATGATGCCTCCTTATCTTTTGAAGTTTCCTCTGTAGAAATCTTTGAAGCAGCCGTGAAGCCATTCAAATGGCACTTTACAATCTGCCTCTCTGAAAACAAATGTTTGTAAACACGTCTCTCTTTTAAAGCCCTAAGAAGTAGCCGCTATACATATTATAGCCACTATGCTTATTACAGATCCTGCTGTCTTCCCCTTTTATCTTCTCCCTATTTTTACCGCCAGCTCTTACACATTATTTTGGTTCAGATTGCTAAAGACTCCGCACACGGAGGAAGCCGGGTGTAGAAAAGCAGCCGCGGAAGGCAACGTGCGGATTCTGGGGCCGCGTGGGTGCCGATATGACTTATTTTCACTCCCAGGGTGTTGGTGTTGCACTTCACTGAACATCTGGCTTCGAGCTGCAGAGCAGGCAGCGTTGTCTTTGCAGCTTCAGCAAGGAAAGCCGAGGGCGAGAAAAACCCGTCCAAAGGATGGCTACGAACTGCGCAAACAGGGCAGGGCTGGGGTCCGTCGTTCGTCAAATTATCACGATGCGTCTTCAACTTGTTTGTTTTCTCCTGCAGCTCCCGGTTTCTGCAACCTTTCCCTCCGACAGCTGTAAATTTAGGGCCTAAGTGCTCAGCCTTCTCGTTCCCAGCCCTGGTGGAGTCGCTCCTGCTTTGATAGCTGCTTGTTGTTGTGTGAACTAAACAGGGAAGGTGAGCTGGGGTAGCACCTGCTCTTCGGTGGTGTTTGGTCCAGGAGTATTTATAGCCAGCAATGTCAGACTTGTGAGGCTCTTGTAAACGAAGCGCGCTTTTCCCCGTCTTCTTGACAGCCTCCTGTATAGAAGCATACAGCAATATTGATCCTAAGCTGAACCCGCACAGTTACGACCTCTTTTACATCCTCTTTGCTCGTCACGGATGCTTTTGTGGGTGCGTTATTCTCCTGTGTTTTGGAAGACGAGGTGCAAAGCGTTGCAGCCGCGGAGCAGCACTGAAAACAGCGCTTCACAGCTTGCCAGGTTTCATCATGTTTGCCACTTGTAGGTGGTTTCCCCAGACAAGTTATTATTTTTTTAAATTTAAAATACACTTTTATTTCCTCGTAGGGGAATTATTTAAGTGTAAGTCATGTTATTACTGTTGCTAACAGTGCGGTGTTGACCCCAAAGGGTTGGTGAGGCTGCTTCCCATACAAACTACGTTCAGGCCTTGGACAAAAGGAGTGCATAAAGGGTATGTGCCCAAAGGTTACACGGTACACATCTGGGTGCTTAACCATCAGTTGCTGTGCTTATCTCTCACATGTTGCTTGGGAAACATGCGTGTAAATTCAATCAGAAGCAAACAGGGTGTTCTGAACTATTGAGACTTGAAGATAAGTCTGTATTTTTGATAGCAGGAGGCCGCTACGTATCGTCAGGCTGAGATGACAGCACTTGTGCGGAGGAAGAAGGGTGTGAAATTGCATCTGTTTGGTTTACAACAGCACCATTGTTTGTGTTGTACTTATGGCAAATGTTTTAAAGCTGAACACTCATTTGAATTATAAGGCTCACATTATAGTTTGGAGTTGGTTGTGTTTGGTTTGTATTCCAAAAAGTCACCGTATTTATTTATCAGAGTGTTCCACCTTTCTGAAGAGCACATGTTGACAGCTGGTATAATTTGCATGGCGTTTTTTCGCGTTTCGAGGCTCGTGCTGTTTATTCAGGAGCGTACTTTGAATCCATGATTTGATACGGCCTTGCTCTTATCTCGCTGTTAAGGTACGATTTGGGTTTGGGGAGGTTTGCTCTCCATTTCCACTTTACGAACTCATGCGATATTCAGATGCTGCGCGAGTTTAATACAGTTTAATAAGATCTGGTTTTGTCTAGGGAAAACGCTTGGAAAAATGATGTTTTTCAGTGCTGAAGGCTGCGTGGTGATACCTGTACTATTCCCTGTGGCCAGCTTGGGTTTGTTCCCCCAGCATTTGGCCTTGTGGGGACATTGCTAATATCACTTGTTCGAGTTTAATATCACTTGTTTGAGTTTATTTCATTGTTATTGTGGTTTTGAAGTTTTTTTCGTAATTGCTTGTTTTCCACATAATGCGGCTCTTATGTAGAAAAAAAAATACACTTTTAGTCAAGATTTTTTTGGTCTTTTTAGTTTTGCGCTGTCAAAAAAATCTGTATTTTTAGATTTTTTTTGAGTGCGGTTTTCTCAGTGCAGCCTCCTTGAGGCAAGTTCTTGATAAGAAACAGATTAATAGAAGAGCTTTCGTGATAGGAGAATGAAATGACTTGTTTGTTTTAGGCTTGTAATTATTCTCAGTGATGGTTTTATAGTTGTAACTGATTTGTAAGCTTTAATAATCAGAGTCCGCAATCATACCTCGCAGCGTTTTATGTATGAATCCATCTCTGTTTGCAGCTGGGGATATCAGAGCGCTTAACGCGCTTGTATTTTTCGTGGTTTAATTAAAACTATTAATTAACAGGGTTTCGAATTGCCAGTTCTGGCAGTCTGCGGGTAGATGTAACAAGGATCGAATCTCGGTCTTCTGAGATGGCAAAATCTGTCTGTCCGCAATATCGGTTATAGGCGTTTTGTAAAATGAGTTTTGTATGGCATGTGGGCCATGAGTATTCTGTTTCATGGAAAAATGGGTGCTTTTTCCCCTCTGAATTAGTGAGGAGAAGCAACTTGAATTACCACCTGCCTCTAATGTATTCACTCGTTACAAAACAAACAGGGTGAAAATCCCCCGCGTGTCCCCGCTGGATGTTTGCTTTCCAATTTCACTACATGGTGAGTTAAAGGGGAAAAAAAAATAAATCATATAGTGTTATTTTGTTACATCTGAGGTGCGGGAGGAAGTTGAGTTCCTTTACGTCAAGACCGCTTTGACTTAGTAGATGTCAACGTTCTGTTCAAACCGGAGCAGCGATCCGGGCAAGCACTTGTGGATGAGCAAGAAGATGGAGACAAATGCCCCTTATTCAAGTGAACACGTATGTTTAACTGTGGTCTCCGGAACGAAAACACCGCAATCATCCAGACTTTTAAAGTATTTTGATTTTTTTTTTGAATTACAGTGTCTATACAACACTCCAACATCCCTGGAAATTAATGGTGTTACAAAACCTCAGTAGCCTGAAAATAATTATTCCTTGCCAGTAGCGAAGGCTCAGAGTCACGCTGTGATTTGGTAAAAGAGGCACTTCACAGGGAAATTGTCCTTTTTGACTATTCTCCTTGCTGTTACGTCAGTCAAAGCCGCGTTTTTTGCATGATAGTCAATGCCCTTAAATTACCACCCTGCTGAAGAGCAGCTGTAGTATTTCATTGTTCAATGCTGTAATAAGGAAGAAAAGAAAAGAAGTCCTAGAAACGTTTGAACCCTGTGTTAACCCGCTCTGAATTCTTGATTTTTGAAAATCTTGTCTAGTTGGACTACAGTGCTGGATGTGAGGGGTTTCTCCATCAGTTCTTTATGGCTCCTCTTCTAAATTTAGGGAGGGGTAGGATCAGAGGATCTGTTTTTCCAAGGATAAATATGAAATAATATTGTATATTAAGTGTGGATAATAATATACAATATCCTAGATGTTATTTAACTTTAAAGTAGTGTGAGCATCATGTTTGCTAAGAATAATTCGTTGTAAGAAAGTAAGTTAGCACTGGTGGATCAGAAACCTGTTTTCCCCAATGTGGTGTAAGAAGAAATTACACTTCTCATAGATAGCAGGGAAGCTGCACTGCGCACAAACGAGATCGGTGAGAGGGGGATGCATGAAAGGGGTGGAATTAGTATAAAAATGGGCTTTGCTGCACATCTAATTGCCACACACACAAAAAAAAATAGAGCATTTGTTCTGACCGTGTTCTGGATCCAGATAGAGGAAGGGAAACGCTGCAGCCTTCACGTTCATCCTCTGAGCCAGCGCTGCGCGAGTCTCGCATATTCCTAATTTCTTCAGCATCGTTTTTCGGCAATAATTCTTCTCTCCATCCTCAACTACATTTCCAAGATGGAGACACGAGCGATTCGATGATTTTTGTATTTTTGAATGAGAGCAGATGATAAAACGGAGGCAAAAATGTGGCGTGCAGAGTCTCAAACAGTGGCTGCCTGCTTGGGATGGAGGTGTAATTACCATTGGAGGGGATTGTTTTCTACATGATTGCTTTCTTTGATTGGTTTTCCTTCTTACTCAAACGAGCATTCGTTTTTTATTATGCTTCAAATTTATATTCACTTTGGAATTCAAGAATGAAAAAATCAAAATTTCTCGTATAGTTTTCTCGATAAAAATCTCTCGTGCTTGTCCTTTTATCTACTGGGACTCGCCATTTTCTTTCCTAGATGTTTCCCTGCTTCTAGTACTTCATTATAGAATAAATAGAATTTTATTTGGAAAATAACAGACGTATTAACAATACAGGTAGTTACTTTTCTGCAGTGAAATCCTGTAATGAAAGGGCAGAAAGGAGAGAAGGTTCCATCTGATGACTTTCTTGTGGACCTTCTGCGTCATTTGCCATATATTGAGGCAAAGACTCGACCTCTCCAAATGCGTTTGTATTTTGAGGGTGTTGCTGGCGTCAACAAGAACCTCAAGCCGGGACATGAAGCGACATTAATGTGGCGCCCACCAGAATTAAAAGACTGCTGGAATGTTAAAATTACGTTGCCTCCTCAGCTTTGCGCTTGGAGAAACGAAGTGTTCGGAAGGAATCACTTGGCACGGAAGGTAATGTTTCCTTTTAGAAGAAACTCTGCTCTTCATAATCTGTCTTAGTGAGGCTGTGTGCTCGAGAGCTGGCGTTGCAGGGAGGGTATGGACAAGTCACCTTCCACGTATAAATGCAGTTTTTTTGGGAGTGCTGCTGCTAAAAGGGCAAAAATTGGTGGTGACCGCTCAAGTCCTTCTGCGTTGCAGCATATTCGTGTAGTCAGAAAACACAAATAGGCTGGAACCTCCTGCGTTTGTGCGTGCGGCTCCAAGAGCAAGTGCATTGAAGTGGGAGAAGCGTTTTGTTTGCCTTTACTTTTAGCGGTTTATTGAACATAACCCTAATTAATTATGCAGTATTACGACCTTCAGCTCTTCAGTCGTCCTTGTCTTGCTAATAAATTAAACCCCTTGATGGGTTTTTTTAATTAACCACCAGCATATGGCGGTTCTTGGCTGCAAACCCGGAGGGCCCAGGGCCTGTGTCCCTCCTTTGCTTTGGACTCGCCACCTCTTGCAGATAAAGGCCCAGAACCTGCCAGCAGCGCTTTGGACAAGCAATACTGGGGTTCCTCCGTTGTTCCTTGGGCTTCGAAGGTGTCACGAGCCTGAGGACGCGTCACCTCGCCCGGTATAAACCCCCCTTGCTTCTGCTCTTTCAAGGGCTCCGGTCTGTGTGATCCCTCAGGAAAAAGCCGCTGCTGGCGGAGATTTGTGTGAGCCGGGAGAGAACGGACCAAATCACAGCAAGGGATTAAATGTCTCTGTTGATACCAAGGGGTAATCTTTGTGGGTAAGGCTTGGCAGAGGATGCCAAAATCCATCGATGCCGAAGCCCAGAGTGTTCTTTTGATTTCCGGGGCTGTGATCTAGTCCCTTGTGGCTTTGTTCTTTCCCCTAAAACGCGGTAGGAAAAGGCCGTAGTGAGCAGTGCGACGCTGGGCGATTCAGGTAATGAACCCCAAAATGTCAGCAAACTTCAGGTTATCTGTGAATTAGGAATGGGATACGGTGATGTTAAATACCATTCGATGATTGCTTAGCCTTGAAGGGGCATTAGGGAAAAAGAAACACAAAACGTAATGCTAGATGTGCGTTACTTTTGTTAGTTCTGTGAAATTTAAGAGATTAAGCAGAAAAAAAGTCTTTGTCGCAGTATGAGGTTCTCCCGAAGGGCAGGATAACAGATAATCCCTTCGTACTAAAGCTATGTATTTTGGCTACAACAGCAATCAAAGCAAAGCCGTGAGAGGCTGTAAAACCTGCCTGAAGGGCAGGCTCGCCCTGGGTGCTACAGAAGGCAGTTTCAAAGCTGATAGAACGAGATCAATTCTCTCTCTTTCTAAACGCCGCCTGTCGGATGTTTGAGCCTCTTCTGATCCTGCCAGTAACTCCGTCCCGAGCGGAGCTCTCGGGGATGTCGGCCTTCTTCAGTACCTGCGCTTAAAATATAAGTAATACATAAAAAAATAATAAAATAAATCTCTTTGGCTGGGATTTGTGCGTTTGAGGAATGTCAGATATTTTTTTATTATGCAGCTGGGGCTAGCGGGGCGCCGTTTTTTATTTTTGTTTTTTACCCTTAAAGCTGTCGGGATCTGGTTTTGTGGAAATTCTCGCAATGAAGCCCTGCTTTCTGTGTCACACCGGGGCTCATTCAGCAGGCGTGTTGCGTGCATCGCAGGGTGGCTCGGCGTCTGTGTCCCTGTCCCAGCGCTGAATACTTCAGCATAATTGCGATTTGGAAAGGCTGAACGCCGCTTTACTATTCCTGTCACTAAGCCTTATTTTTCTATCGCTTTTCAGCATCTCTTCTGACAGCCACGAGCCTTTTCAGTCGTACATTACCCTGTTACCTTGCTTGAGCCGTGATTTGGGGGTTTATTGTAATTTATAGCCGTGCCATGAAGAAACACGGAACCATTCGGCTTTTACCGAAACAGGTTTTTGAAGCTTGAAGTGCTTGCAGCCTACTTGTTGAGATTTTCACAGCCAAAATGACGACTTTTGTACCAAATAAGCGACGGGGCAGGTACAATACCGTGCGACTTCTGCTGCATGCCCCAAGTCTAAATGTTTGCTGGTGATGATGGCACTTCAGAAATGTCCTGAATAACTACCACGATGGAGACGAGTGATCAACAGGTGGCACCATTTAAGTGTAACATCAAGTTTTTCTTTGGAAACCACCTACTTTGTGGTGCGTTCCCCCCTTGCTGTGCTCTTCACGTGTCGTTATCTTTTCTCCTTACTCCTTTGCTACCCGGTTTGATTTAGTTGCTTTTCGTCTTCGTGGATTACTTGAACGCGGCGAGTTATTCTCCTTTATGTCAAATGAAATGTTTATAACAGCCGAATATAAAGGAAAACGCCCCGGCTGTTCTCTTTTTAACATTTAGTTGCTACATAAACATCATGAAAGTAATAGAACAGACTATTTCGGTTGGAAGGGACCAGTGAAACATGTAATACCGAGGATGTGTGTTGGCCTCAAGATATCAATGCCAAGTCTTGCCCTAGCATTACCCGCTAAATAAGAAAGCACTGTAGCAATCCGTTTCCCCAGAAGAGGAAAGATGGACCGTTTTGACAAAGTGCTTGCAACAGCCTTAGTATTGAGTCAGGAAGCAGCCTTGGCAGCAGCCGCAAACCTTCCCCTGCGTTCAAAATAAAAGACAGATGTAAAAAACATCTGGTTTCGTTGCTCCAGGAGAACCCCAGCGAGCTGTGGTGCAGCTTTCACGCAATTATCACTCGGGCTCCTTTGGTACGGCCCTTCCTGCCCTCTCAAGTGGCAGCTTGTTGAATAGACAGAAGCAAAACCTCACTGATTCCTCGTTGTACAGAAAACACAGAAAAAAAACCAGAATTAGGAGGTTTAGGAGGAAAAAGAGTCCTGGGGAATAAGTCAGCTCAGTCGTGCTGCAAGGTTAAAACACACTGTAATTGGTGATGTAAAGAGGCTGCACAGCACAGAGCAAATCCCGACCTCGTTCTTGTTGAGTGATCGCCAACCTTTCAGTTGCCGCAATTAGTGTGTGAATTCTATTAAAGCATCACTGTAGTAAAGCCTTGTGGACTGCAGAAGCAAATAATTAGTCAAGGGACAAATTACACTGAGGTGCTTGTGTTCAGGCGTAACACTTCATCTCTGGAGACACCTTGTCGGGAGGGAAAATCTGAAGTGAAGATTAGGACAAAGGTACCACCCCATCAACTATTAAACAAATATGTGAGATGGTGCTGAGGCGTCACGTCAGCTCAGCCATCTCAAAACCCTTTTTGCGAGTCTTTAGAGCTGAACAATTCCCTTTTCTAACTTTATTTCTCCAAAAGCTGTGACAGTTTTGTGCCATCTCTGTCTGTCAGAGGGCTGCGATACAAGGTGACGATGACCATCAAACCATTGGAGTCGGGAGAGATGAACCAAGCTTTGGGACTTGGAGTGTGAATGTTGTCACACGCTATTCGGTACAATAGTGATCTTAAGGTATTTTTAAGTCTAGTTTTGTTACCAGGGAAGAGTAAAACGGATGGCACTCATTCGCCAAAAGTATTGAATAGCCTATTCTACAAATGCTCAATTAAATTAAATTCAACTTGTGCCGTATCACAGACTAGAACTGGAAAGTCGCAGATACAGCGGCTTCAGAGAGATCCGAAATCATTTCAACAAGGACGGAATCGTAATTTTAAATGATCTCTATTGAATTGAACTATCCGCCAGCAGATTTCAAACTTGTCCCAGGTACTGGTTGGTGCCACACAGAAAAACATTTCAGAAACACTTCAGCTACCTCAGTAACAAAGTCGCTCCATGGGCAAATTTCTAAGGCTTTCTGGCTATTTTTGGGACAGTTATTAATAAGATCTTTGAGACAGTTATTAATAAGATCCCTATGCTAATCTGTAGAGAACCGTTGAAGTCAGTGACAGTTTATAGTTAAGGTAAGAAAGAATATATGCAAGTCTTTTTAGGCTAGTTGCCATGAAAACAATTTCGTGAGTGCTTTTATCCTGCAATAAATTACCCAGAAAAGAGGATAGCAGATTCATTTTAATTAATTTGATTAAATCCCAATAGCGTATTGTTTTATTAAGCAATGCTGCGGCATAATTAGGAGTTGTAACTGATTAAACACTTTGTAACCACAGAGCTATTAATTAATACCAAGTTACAATAAAATTAACAAAGTAGCATAAACAAGCCACATAAATGTTTTAAAATGTCTTATTTGAATACAGATCTGAACAACTCGTGCATTGCTGAGCTTTAATTTGGGTATGGTGGATTCACGCCGCAGATTCTGTTCTCATTTGCGGGAATGCCGGGAAATGTATGGAACTATTTGCATGCTTAAATTTGCTGGATTGGGTGGTTCGCAAATTCTGGAAAACCCACAGATATTCTCGTTTATCATTGCGCATTAAGTGGAGAAATACAAGATGTTAATACATGATATCAAAGCACAGGACTACAGTGGCTGGAGTTCTGCTTGCGATATCTCAGGCAAAGTTTGGTGTTTCTTAATGTGTTTTGATACAGCAGTGTGATTAATCTTTGATTGTCCCGTGTTCCTGTGTGTAGTATGTAGACACATAGTGAGTATATAGGAACGTGTATTTCCTATGGGGTAGGTTCCCCTATGGAGTGATTTGTGGGAATTCCTTGAATGGCCTTGTAGATAGAAACTTCCAGGCTTTTGGGTACCAGAGTTTTTGCAGATGAGGGTGTTGTTTTCAACAGTAAAGGGCATGGGTTTATGGTTTTATCTTTAATTATGTTTGTCAGTGAGTAGCGGTCTGATGGAGGGAGAAGAGCCAGAAGCTTATGTATTCAGAACCATAAATCTATACGTTTCCTTGGCTGGTTCCGTGTAAGTGGGAGAAATCTTAACCAAGCCAAACACAGCCCTAAAATGGGCTGACATAAATATTCCCCAGACTGGGGGATGAAAGGCTGTGGGAGCTTTTATTCCAGAATATGCTGCTCAAACACTCCTGAACCTTGTTAAGATGGAGAGTAGGAGGGAGATTTCAGAAGGGCAGGGCTGAGTATGAACAAAGAGGGGGGAGCAACCACTCGATTGAGCAGCTCAGTGTAATTATGTCAGACAAGTCCGTGTCATCCTTGTTTAAGGGGTATTTTTAGTGCAGCGTGTGAGCGAGGGATCGCGTGTGGGACCGGGAACGTCGGTCTGCTGGTTCTGCCCAGGTTCGTGAGGGCTGCGTGGCTAAAACGACATTATTTTTATGGTCTAAGAGCAGCTGCAGCGCTGTGTTTGCTCAAAGTCCTGGATCTTTTCCTCTCTCGTGCAGATTTTGAACTCGGCGTCTCTCGCCATCAGTTGTATTTGCCCGGCGAGGGAAGACGCTGACACTTAACATAAGTATCAACAGGCTTCACTTTATCGTTCTTAACTTCTGATTTTGTACAGGAGTAACGTTACT
This sequence comes from Pampusana beccarii, assembly GCA_013399365.1. Taxonomy (NCBI): domain Eukaryota; kingdom Metazoa; phylum Chordata; class Aves; order Columbiformes; family Columbidae; genus Pampusana; species Pampusana beccarii. The sequence goes on along the minus strand of VWYH01010869.1, from coordinate 409,510 downwards.
CGTGCATTTCTTCTTACTTCTATTGGCTACAGTTCATACATACGTCATTCTCTAATTGGCTGCAATTAATGAGGTTATCCGTATTACAAAAGCAGAGTGTTCCTCTGTTAGCTGAATGCTGTGTCTTGTAATACTCAGCAAAGAACATTTTATGGAAGCGCTTGGTTTACCTGGTGAGTGAGGTGAGGGCGAAAGAGGAGCCTGGGGGAATGAGGCCTCTCTTCTGCTGGCACTTGGATCCCCCAACATTGGGCACTTTTAAGATTCACCTGACAGGGTGCTGGGCCAGCTTATCCAGACCGATTGAAGCAGATAATCCTTGTGGTCCCTTCCACCCTTCCAAGCCATTATATGCCTTTCTTCCTTTACTAGAAGCTGTTTATGACAGAACTCTTTGGCTTCAACATATAGATGTAGAGGTGCTGAAAAAAACTGAAAGTGTCTGCTATTTTGTTCACAAAAACTGAAATTAGTGTAACTGGTAAATGTTGCAGGAAATACCAGGTTTCACAATAGCTGGCCAGATAATTATCAGCTTCCCTTGTCCTTTTTTCCCTATTCCATTCCATTCCGTTCCATTCTATTCCACCCTGGGATTCTGGAAACGCTTTTTGGCTGGGGTCGGGTGCAATGTCACCAGAAACCATAGGGAAGGAATTCTTCTGGCTTGCTTGGGAGATACGTTTACCTATGCACAAGTTTGGAGAATCTGTGTTCCAAGCTTTGGCTATTGATAAATAGTGTATCTATATGTGTATACATTTCAGTTGTCTGTCCTTTAGGTGCCTCAGAAGCGTTCTGGATGTCGTGAAATTCTGCACAATTTTCTAATTATGTTTTCTATGAACGTTTTATAGCCTTCTCCTTTATCACGTTTCCAAAACGGTTCCAATCCACACATCGCAGGGCTGTCGAAGACAACAGCACGGCGATGAATCCTATGATCTATTGACTGGGTTATGAACCCCACGCGGTCCAAGTTTTCAAAAATCCGAGGAGTTCAGTGCCCAGGTTTGTTCAATTTGCCGCTAGTGTCTGATTTAATAGAAATCCTTTCTGGACGGAGGTGCCGCATTGACTGTGGTCCCAGTGGCAGCTTCAGAATAAAGATGCGGTCCCTGTTGATCTATGAGCGAAGCTTTTGTTGAGGCACTGTGAGAGTCGGAGTGACCTTAATTCAGGAAAAAAATCACTGAGACTTTTTAAAAAACAATTTGGGATGGTTTATTATAAGCAGTAAACTCTTTAAATGTACTTTGAATGCAGTTATGTTGGGAGTTAGTGTGGCAAAGAGTACAGAAAAAATAAAGTCAGAACTGAGATGATGATTTTTTAATTTGGTCGCTTCTGCTGTGTTCAACCAGCCCTGTGAAACCAGCATTTACATGCCTTGTAAACAGAGACAGACATAAATATATACGAAATGTATACAGAAAGCAAGACATAATGCTAAAACAAATCACTTGTTTGACTCAAGTTTACTTGCTGTTGCCAAGAAAAATATGACTGAGTTGGTTTTCCAGAAAAGGGTTACAGTAAATCAAGTTTTCACTGCTCCAATTTGACAACAAAACTTACAATTAAAATGCCAGAATAATACCCTTCACCTATTATTAGTAGTTGATGGGGACTTGTGGAAGATGGTGGTTTTCTAAGGGATTTTAGGAATACCGCTTGTAAGTTTTACCTGCTAGGAACTAAGGATGTTGATTTACAAACCTGGAACATTTTCAGGCAAAATCAAAACGCATTTTTTCTACAGAAGAAAAAAAATGTTCGCATGCAAAGCAATTCTGCTCCCCCCACCCTAATGCTACGTAATGATTGTGGTTCATGAATTTTCCTTATAGGCAGGAAAAACAAAGTAGTGATTAGGCTACGCAGAAAGCAAATTACGTGGATATTTGAAGAGCTGTTCTAGAATTTCTTGAGTTACAGGCTATATCTTAGCTGCAGAAAAATTCAAGATCGGACACCGAGAGACATGTAGAGATGGAGTTGTAGTTATCGTATATGAAAATGTACCCACTGTACGAGTCATTATGGGTAACATTTGCTTAATTAAAATAAAGGTGACGGGGGATCAGAGCAGGTGTGCGGCTGGGGAGGGCCGCAGCACTGGGCCCTGGTGGCCAGGAAGGCCGATGGGACCTGGGGTGGATGAGAAGGGGGTGGTCAGTGGGTCAGAGAGGTTCTCCTGCCCCTCTGCTCTGCCCTGGGGAGACCACATCTGGAATATTGTGTCCAGTTGTGGCCCCTCAGTTCCAGAAGGACAGGGAACTGCTGCAGAGAGTCCAGCGCAGCCACCAAGATGCTGAAGGGAGTGGAGCATCTGNCCACTGAAATATGAGAAGAAACTTCTTCCTGGTGAGGGTGGCAGAGCCTGGCCCAGGCTGCCCAGGGAGGTTGTGGAGTCTCCTTCTGTGCAGCCATTCAAACCCGCCTGGACACCTTCTGTGTGACCTCATCTGGGTGTTCCTGCTCCGGGGGATTGCACTGGGTGAGCTTTCGAGGTCCCTTCCAACCCCTCACATTCTGGGATTCTGTGAACGGTTCCAAGGCCTCTTCACACAGGCCCTTAGCCGGTGTTGAACCACTGACCTGGAGGCCTAAAGCTCGGCCTAGCCCCCTCCTAGGCCGGCGGAGGGCAGGACTTGGAGGTCACAGGATCCCAGGCTGGTTGGGTTGCAGGGACCTCTGTAGATCACCCAGTCCAACCCAGCTGCTAACGCAGGGTCACCAGAGCAGATCACACAGGAAGGTGTCCAGGCGGGTTTGAATGTCTCCGGAGAAAATATAAAATTTACTCCTGTAAAATCCAGAGTAAACCCCCAGATTATAGATTGTGTAGATGAAACGGCTGCGGCACCTCCCGCTTTCAGCTGCTCCTCTTGCGCCAAATCGCAGGCTGGTGAAGTATCCACAGCGTTATCTTCTAACGCAGGACAAACAGCTGTTAAAATCCAAACCAGTCACAATCTAAAGTCTTTGGGTTTTCGTTTGTTTGGGGTTTTTTTCTTTGTAAAATAGTATACAGAACAAAAAAGATGGTGAGAGGAAAAGTGCTCTTCAGCGTGTGAACAACACGCAGTGCGATGCGTCTTCATTACGAAAATGGAAAATGACGATCATTTATCATAAAATCTGCTGACAATGGGCATTAATCTCTTGGTAAAGCAAGTAGTAAACTCAGTTCCCATGGCAATGCAATTAATTTTGTTCCTCTCTCTCTGCTACATGTATGGAAGACTGGGCATTCTCTGGGCAAACTAATTGCAGCCTTAATGCTGGGGATTTTTGTGCGAGAAATATGGAATTATTTTGGCGGAATGTCGAATCGGTGGTAACCATGGTGTTGGTAGAATGTGCCTGTATTTCATCCGACTGGTACATATGCTCAATGAGCAGCTGTCCTCCCATCCTCAATTTTATACCAGCTCCGTTTAAAGGCAAGAATAGGAGGCCTTTCAGCAGTTAAGTTTTCATAATATGTTTGTATGCTGGAAACAATTGGGTTGTTCTTTTTCTTGAAAAATACAGTAGAATTGTCTGATGTCTTCAGAAATACGAACAGATGTTTGTTATAATGATCTGCGTGTCGTTTATTCCATATTTTTGTCTCGTTTTGCTTTTTTGTATATGGATATGCGTGCGTGCGTGTATGTATGTATTAGAGACGAATGATTTGGTCAAGCAGCCCTGTGCTGGAGAAAAGTTCTATACTCCCACACACATATGGTGTCTTGTTAGTGAAGCTTACCAGTTTTTACTTCAGCAGTTATATTTTGAAGGCTAATAAAAACCCATGCTGTTTCCCCTTACGTGATATTCCGTGTGAAGTCAGCCCCACAGCCAGATATTTCCCCAAACTTCCATCAGCCTTGAAAACCATGAGTTGTTTCATAAACCTGAATCTTCGGCCTACCGTGTATTTGTTCCACCTCGGAACGAAATATCAGTTTCAGTTATTGGAAAGCAAACCACGAGTGCCTAAATGTGCCTGTTTTCCTTTGAGAGCACGGAGCTGGTTAATTCCGATATAACAAAGAGCTTCACAGCCTTCAGAAGAGCGTTTGTTCTTCTCTTGGTCAAGTCATAGCTTTTTGCATATTCCGGACAATTGGCTCCTATTGCCTACATAACTGAGGAATATTTAAGTAAAACAGAAAGTAGCAACCTGCAAAATGTCTTTGTTTCGTGTGAAATTGTCCAAAGATAATGCTGACAGATGCTCTTGTAGTAAAGACTTGGATTTTGCCGAAAAAAGAAAGGGGAAATGAGCCCAGAAACTGTATGATTCATTTTTAAAAGCAACCAAAGACCAGTTAGAGTCTCTGCCCCCAAAAAAGGTCCTGTTCAGATGCAGTTTCAAACTGGGTTCTATCCCTTGGGTGTAAACGCTGCAGAAACAGCCCCCAAAATGGTCCTGCGCCCCCTAATTGGGCTCAAATGCACAGAGCAAGGGCTGGAAACCACTGCTCGGAGATCTCACAGTGAAATAGTTCAGGTTGGGAAAGGCAGAGAATATATTTGAGTCTGGGCGGATTACAGATAAGTGCCTGATAAATAGTTTTAGGGCAGGTATTTTATAAGAAGAAAAGTTTTTCTGATTTTTTCCTTGGTTTCTGAGTTGACAGCCTTCACGAAAATATGTAAACTACTTTAATGAAAACCTCAGGCCTTGTTTGCATGTTATTTTTCTTATTCAAAGCTGCCTCTGTCAGGAGTAAAACAGCAGGTAGCGAAAGCTATGCATTCTGCTCTTCTCTGCTTGGAAGGTTAAAAATAGCTTAGTATGTGATAAATATGTGATATCCATTGCTTTTCTTAATCAGTAATTAAAATATGAACAATAGTATTAATCTTCTCTTTTCTGCTTTCCAGGTGATCAACGCATCATCTCAACAGCTCTGGCTGAGAAGTGCAATTAAGGTACCGTGATTTCTCTTGTAATATAGGCATGCTTTTGCAAAAGTGATTGCCAAAAATACCGTCTCCAGTAATCTACTTAACCTTTTATTCCTTATCTTTTATTTTTCCGTTTTTAAATTCAGTAACAATGTTTTAAGATGTCTGTATAGACTTACATGCTGCGAATAATGCTTGCATGATATACTTGCGACTGAAAGGTCGTGTCTTTTTGAAATTCGCTCGGGAAACATCGTGGAAAATGGCAGAAAACCTTGACCATAGGAGGCTTTGGGAGTGATGGCTGCTGCACGCTCCATGGCACCAAGAATTTAATGGTGGATTTGAATCGCAAGGTGGAAATCAGCTCAGCAACGCTGCTGTACCGCAGGGAAAAGACGGTTGGTTTTGTTGGGAGCGCACTTATCATCACCAGAGTTCTCTCTCTTCGAGTCGTCTTTTTATTTATAAATTTCTGGTTGGGACTTCAGGTTCCTTTTCCTCGGCGAGTCGCACTCAACTTAGACGGCAACGCGAACTTCAGTGGAAAAATATTTTCATTGCTATGGAGAATACAGATAAAGTAGGAACGAGGTAGCGCGCCCGGTGCTGTCAGATTAAAAACTTAATCGACAGTTGTTCTAAAATGGCATGAGCAGATTCTTGCCACAGCAGTTGTCATGGCAGTGTCTCCACTCCACTTCTAAATGCTCCACGCCTGGTTTAACGTTGCTGTAGAAGCAGTAAGCTGTAGAATCATCCTGGAATACTGAATGACCAGTGTCCTTTCTGTTGGGAGGGGGTTTTTGTTGAGTTTCGAGGGTAAGGAAGGGATAGGAAGGCTCTCCATTTTTGTTAGTTACCTCCTTTGGAGCAAATGACCGTGTTACTTTTCTGATTTTAGCTCTGCTCATCAGAAGTCTACTAGCAAAATACTTAGTATTTATTTCAGTGGGGGGATGACACACTCTGAGTGGTGAATACTGACCTCTATGCAAAAAAAAAAAAGTCCTGAAAAGTACACGCAAACTAGGTTATTTCAACACTGCGACATCTTAGGTTTTGAACGAAGAGCAATCAAGAACATCGTCGTAAGAGAGAAGTGGGATAAAATGCAAAATTCTGATCAAAAGGTGATTTTGTCAGACTAACTTAATATTTCTTTTTAGTGAGATAGCAAACATCTCGGGCTACAGTAATGCAGTGGGTTTAAGCTATCTAGATTTCTAGCAGGCATTCATTCAGTACAGTTCCCAAAGGAAATCATTATTTAAAGTGGAGATGGTGCGGATTGCTATGGGATTATAAGCAGCTGGCTTAGGCAGATAAGGAGCTGGGCCAAGGGGGGACTGTGCAGGCTGTGCTGAGAGTGCCCAGGTTGCAGGGGACTTATTAGAGTGTCCATAGGGGACAGGGCTTGTGATCAGTCCTCTGGGACACCTCCTATAGCAACCCTGGCACAGGGTCTTTGATCCGCTTCTTTAAACTCCCGCAGTGTACAGAAGTGTCATACAGGATGATTTTGTTGAATTGTGGGTTAGCGTGACGAAGGATGAAGTTTAATAATGATATGCGCACTGCCGTTCGGTTCGGGACTGATGGCGGTGGGGGTTGCTACGGGCAAAGAGTTTCAGCGTATGGAAGTTCAGCTTCTTTTGAAAAAAAAATGTGTTTTGTTGTAGCACATAGCCAAAGCTTTCATAATCTGTTATATTCTATTAATATAGTATAATATAGTATAATATAGTATAATATAGTATAATATAGTATAATATAATATAATATAATATAATATAATATAATATAATATAATATAATATAATATAATATAATATAATATAATAAATATAATATAATATAATATAACATGATATAATATGATATGATATAAAATGATACAATATAATATAACACAATATAATATAACACAACATAACATAACGTAATGTAATATAATACAATATACTATACTATAATATAATATATAACATATAATATATACTATATAATATATAGTATATAGTATATAATAATAATATAATAATTATATGTAATAATAAAATGTAACATAATGTAACATAATATAACAATATAATGTATCGTAATAATATATAATATATATAATAAATAATAATTGCATATTATATTATATTATATTAATATATATCTAATTATAATCTGTAAAATTTCCATTAACACCTGCTTACTAAAGAGTTGCAGTTTCCTCTAGTTTAGACCCTAGTTATTCCAATTCTACAGATCCTGATAGGATAAAACCTTAGATTTTAAATACCGAGTTCCGAAGCTCGTTCTGTGAAGTTCCGCGCGGCCCCAGGCGTGAACCCGACCCCTGCGCTAGGAGCGGGAGGCTGCCGAACTACCGAGTGCTGTAGCAGCCGAGGAGCTGATGTGCCCGTAACCAGCCCATCTGCCTCCCCTCCGCAGATCCCCGGATGAACCGCAGACCTGGAAACGAGCCGGCGCGGACCCCGGGCACTCAGTGAGCCCTTGTGTTACCCCGAGGTAAGAACCCTCGGCTGGGGTGGAGCAGCAGCTCAGCCGCAGATGCGGAGCTGGAGGCAGAGCAGCGGGTGGAATGAAGCAAGGGGGAGCCCCAGGAGGTGTGCTGGGTAGAACTGTACGGGTTTGGCTAGAGGAGTGCTACAAAACACTTGCTATGGGGCGGATCGACGTGGTAGAACGGTGGACTAACTCAATCAGCGCTCATCCTGCCTCTTGGAAGAATTACAGCACCTGGTGGGGGGATCCATCTTGCTAAGCCCATCATCTGCTTGAAGAACCCTCAAACTACTGAAAAGGAGGAAAACGAGGAGGCATTTTAGCACAATCCCACCTCCAGAGCAGCAGCCCCAGAGTCACGCTCCAAAATGAGCAAATGAACCCCTTAACGAGCCTTCCCCAGCAAAATATGCATGTGTTGTACTCGATGGCCAACCCTCTGTAAGGCTGAGTGATGGAGAAAGTGGTACTTCATTCCCGTACGCTTAAGAGTCTGCACTGCCATCAGAGAAAAGGAACACAAAATTGGTCGAAAGACAGCAAACAGAAGGTAGGGCTGGCTGCTCAGGTTTCTGGGTGAGAGGATGACAGCAGCAGGGTCTCAAAAGAATCTGTGCTGAAACCTGTGCTGCTCCACTGATAAATGAGCTGGAAACCACGGCAGTGTGCTGATGAGGCTTTATTGCGAGCACTGGCGAGGAGTGCTGGCTGTGCAAAACCGCAGGGGGATTGTGCAAAACCGAGGGGACGGAGGCGGTGGCAGGTGAAATTCGCCGGAGGGGGATGCAAAGTGAAGAAGACGAAAATCCCCCACGAGGTGGCGAATGCTGAGCTGACCCTTGAAATGCCGGGCATAGCTAGAGCTGTAAAATCTAGAGGATGCTTCCCTGGGAACGTTAACTTCAGTTTTGGAAAGGTTAACTTTAGCGTCAGCAATGGTTCTCAAAGCGAGTAGGATGGCAGGAAAGGTTGCAAAAGCATCCTGAAAATGTCACGTGTAGGACCAAGGAGCCGCTGTGGATGGAGCTACTAAAAAAACCCCAAACTGCTGGAAGTGGTTTCAGTGCCTGGCATGTAGGAAGAGGGAAGGGTTTGCCCAGCTGTGCAAGGCTCATTTAAACCATCATATTTGCTTTGGTTGCTTGCCATGAGAAGATCTATTTAAACCTGGACACTTGTAGAGGATGAGTAATTGCTTGGTGTGCCTGTTACAGCACTGATTGGGGGTTACTTGCTTTTGTAGCAAAGTAAAGAGTTGTTTGCTTTGTTACAGATACATTGAGGGCTCAAATACGAGTGTGGGAGCTGAACATAATCATATGGATAGAAAATCGAGTGGACTTAAGCGTGGCTTGAGTATGTTTAGGCTGGAAATTAGAAAACGCCGTGTTAACCAGGGAGATGAGTGCAGTTCTAGAAGGGCTGTCTGCCACGGCTGGGGCCCAGAATCCCCGTGTTTTCCAATGGGGTTGATGGGAGGGCGAGGTTCCTGGTGGAAGCACACCTGCCGTTCTCAGGAATGGCTGGTGATGCGGGAAACGGGTGTCCCCGGCCTTCGAAGGAACCAGACTTGAGCGATCTGTCACTTGTACGTGCTGTATTTGGTTATTCCTCTGCCTTGGGACTTCACGAGTCGCCTCAGGAGGCCAGGAGGACCTTTTTGCCTCTGCTCATGTGTTTTCTGGGGTGTTGCCCTTCCTCCAACGTCTACTGGTCTTGTAGGGTCTTGCGGATGTTTTTGTGTAAGTGATTGAGCCACCTCAGCTACGACGTTGGTCAGACCTCCCCTTACCTCCTTCACTTTTCCTGTCATACACTATAACTTTTGAGACTTTCCAGCTCATCCCCTAAAGATCACAATTTGATGAAGGTGGTGTGTGTTTTAGAAGAACGTTCCTTTACGGCATGAAGTAAATGGACAGGGCAGACTATAACGTCCTGCAGGGCACAATAGCATTTATGATATGATTTATTATATGATTGTCATTAGTGGGGATCGGTGACCCAGGCGGTCCTTTCCAAGCCCATGTTCTGGTGCGCACGCTGAATTTATTAGCTGGATTCGAAGCCTGTGTGCTTAGCATTTATCTGAAAGCTGTTGAAGAGCTGTGTTCCCTCGGAGGAGGCATCTCTTGCATCTGCCCTTCCACTCCTGCCAACTCAGAAGCCACAACTGGCCTTGGAGCGCACCGGAGATGGCAACGCAGACGCCGAATGGAAATGCTGGCGGTAAATCCCTCAAGAAGGACGACAGAAACAGTCGTACGTACAGGTCTGTGCATAATTCATCAGCTAAGTGTGGATTGCAGTGGCTCTTCCACGTTAAATACGGAAATTAAAAGTGTGTGGAGTGTGTAATAATATCAAAACACAGTCTACTAATAGTAACGTTATCAAAAAGATACTCAGCATTGCACAACAGATCTTCAGACTTCTAGAAACACGTACTGCCGTATTTTTACAGGTACAGTTAGCGGTGGAGGCTGGAGATAAAGGACGATTGCTTCTCCGCAGTCCGCCGATACCTCGTGTTGCTCTGTGAACATCCCTAGATGGGTGAATCCTTCTGAATTTGTGGTCATGACACAATAATGTTAGATCTGTTAGGATCGAAACTATTTGGAGCCGCATACAGCGTAGATGCTGGAAATCTCAAAGTACATTCTGCCATTTTAAAGCATCTTAGTTATATAAATAATCTTGCGGAGGTCTCTTGTTCTAGTGAATTAGATGAAAGGATAAAACAGGCAGTTGGAAAGAAGGTTGTGAATATGAGACCCCTGGGCATCTGAACTAACACATTTTCATAGGCTTGTTTGTTAGAACAGATAGAGTGATAGATAGATAGATAGAACTAGAACAGATGGAACAGTTAGAGCAGCGGAAAGTATTTCCCTATCCCGAGGTCTGTCATTGCAAAAGCAGCGTTAACATTTTTGCCTGGACTGAAAAAGTCATGAAGACTTCAAACAATTTTGTTTTTTTTGCAATGGGAGGAAGCTGGAATATTCTGGGTTGATTCTGGGGATTTTACAAACAAACAGAAAACTGTACACATATAATAAGATGAAAACTTGTCCCACTGTTAGCTTGCATTTAATAGGACCCTGAAGCACAGATGTTGTGGGAGAAGAGAGATCCGTTAGAACACGATTGAAGGGAGAGATTTTGAAAGGCAGCCAGGGCCTACAGATGGGAACTTGAAATAGATAAGTACAAGTCAGCTTACGAGCAGCCAGCCTAAATAACGCAGGGAACGCGCGGTGTGTTGCGCGTTGTCCCAAGCAGGGAGCAGACGCGCGGCCACGTTCTGAACAGTCGGCATCTGGCCATAGGCTTGGCTGGAGGGGATGCAGCCAGCGCTTCTCCCTCTCCGGTACCGCCACGAGAATCAATTTGGGGATGCTCCATCCTAGAGCATCCCCATCCGCTAGTTTTTCAGCCCAGAACGCTGTTTCTTAGCAAAGCAGAGTCTCTCGGAGAGTGGCCCCGATGATGTCCCACCAAGTCACAGGTAGCATCATCAGCCGAGAACAGGGCGAGTGTTTTGCCAAGGAAAGCCCCATCTCACAGTTTGTGGGGTTCATCCCTTAAAAGAAGACACACACTAGCAGCTAGGGTTGATTTAATCGCGCTGATTGTGAAACAGCAAAGCGTGAACTCCTTAGCAGAAGCGTGGTGTGTCAAAGCTGCCTGCTGTTCTGCTGTGTGAAGGGAAGGAGCTTGGCGCTGGACACAAGGGACATATCCCACCTCACCGAGCCCTTGGGCCCCACCAACTTCTTCAAATGGAGCCAGCCCTAACCTCGCTTTACCTTGGCGCGTCCCTTCACCTCAACCCATCTGCAGTCAGGTAGGCTGCCTTCCTACGAGAGGCCTTCCCTGATTATAACATTAACCTATTGGCAGAAATAATATATCCATAGGAAGGCGGAAAAGTCACTTATAGCATCCTGCTATTTCCGTGCTATTTTCCTTAGCGGCTCGCTTGCTTTTTTTTTCCCGTTAGCTGTGCAGTTATATGTTACCAAGAAAATATCTATATTTGTTAAGTTCCAGCTTTCGCAGATTGCTTCAGGAGTAAAATACCGAAATTAGAGGAACCGATTTGGAAATACGTATTATTAAATAAATGTTAACTGATAAACGTTCTGATAGGATTTTGATGTAAGAGTGAAGTTGCAGGCACGAGTATGTCACAAACCAAAGAATTCACATTAATTACAGAGAAAGGAGCGGGCTTTGCATTTCCGTGTCCTACCAACCAGTACAAATGAAGAAATTGTTTTAAACCACATGCAGCTTATTTGTGAAACCTAGTGAATTTGTCTAGCTTTTTTAAAAAAAAACAGTTTCCGTATTACTTTGAAAAAAAATATATTCTTACACATGATCTTATGAGTTTCCTAATAGGCCACATATCTTATTTCACGCTCATTCAAGTGCACCAGCAGTTATGCTACAAACACACGCTTTCAGACAGAAATAGGGTCATTATTCGGAACCAATCCAGCTGACAGATGCTCTCAGTTAAGCAATGGCAGGTGTAATTTGAATGATCAAACTGGAAGCCCCCTGCTTTCGTTAGCCTTCCACCAGTATTGTTCAGGTTCTGTTCAGAATCTGAACCAGAACAAGACTCCTCCGATAACCCGGGGTCTTTCCTCCCGTTTGTGCGTTGTGGTTTTACAGACAGGTGGCCCCAGCCTCTGTTTTATGGTTCCTTTTGCCAGAACGTCCCTTAATTAGAAAACATCCCTTGGAGAAGCGGTTACTGGGCTTTCCCAGAAGGCAGGTGAGACAGAGAAATATTAAGGAAAGTATGGTTTTTAAGGACATTTAAAATTGGCCGAAAATAGGTGTCGGTAAGAGAAATTCCTATATGAAAATCAGAGTCTGCCTTTAGTGGATTTTGTGGTTTTGACCTCCTCCTTTGGCTGTGATGCTGTTACGTTGCTGAGCCTATTTCTGTCTGCACTTTAACTAAATTAATTCTTTTGCGCGTTTTTATTTGACTTGGTCTGAGGTCCTGACTTTTCTTTGCCGAAATCTTCAGTGATTGTTTCCACGGATAGGAAGTCCTCCCTAAGTTAAGAGTAAAATATTGCTGCAATGGGAATAAATAACACAAACACTGACCTTTCGGTCCCGAGGAGAGTGTCTGCTTAAGAACTTCACAGCCTCTTGCCTCAGTGCAGATTGACATTTGCGAGGTTGATAAATTGGTTATCTGGATGTAAATCAACAGTCTCTATAGTTATGATAGCAGAGTCCATTTTTTTCTCGGTTTAATATAACAGAATGGGTAATACCTCTCAGAAATTTGCCATCAATGCGTAACTTGAGTGATGGCTGCTGTAATGTACCAGTGTGGAGGTATGGAAAGGGAGACTTAAGATGTTGAAAAATCTGCTACGTTTAATAAAGAGAAAAAAAATACCTAATGGGAGAGTTTTCTAACCATGCCTTAAAGCATCTTTGCAACCGGCTATCGGTGTTGATAGTATTTTAGGGATTAGAAGCAGACCTTTGGATATGAGTCACCATGAATTCTAATCAAGATGTGCTAGCATCTGACACAGAAACCTGAGAAAAACTGGGGTTTTTTTCATTAGCGCTGCCCTTTGAAGACCCTTTGTCTTTTCATAGCTTCTCTGGTAGTCAGAAGGCCCAGCGGTTTGCTCTGACCAGCCACAGCAACAGGCACACTGCCTGCGCTGCTTAGTTTTGCCTGAGCTGCTTTCAAGTCTTCTGCAAATCTTTAGAAACGTATTCTTGGCGTAACCAGGATGGCTGGTGCACGCCTAGCGTGGCTTTGGTTTAATGGTAGGTTTAACCTCGGAGCAGGGAAGCCGGCGATCCGGAGAACTTTGCACAGAGCTCTGTATCCTCTTATTGCCCACGGGCTCAGCAGGAACCCTAAAGGAAAGGGGTAAAGTCTTGTGTGACGGTGAGACGAGGAGAGGAACATCAGACCCCAACCTTCCTGACGCTGCTGGTTCTCAGGGATTTGAACAGATCCATCATTTGTATCGGGACACTCAACAGAGCTGGCATAGACGTCGCTACTGGAAATATCAATGAGTAAGAGCCACTGAAAGAGCCTTCAGCGCCGAGACGTACAGTGCCCTTAGGAGATGACAAGTCTGGCTCGGATTCAGCTCACAAGGCGGTTGTGTCGTGGCTGTGTGGCCCTACGGAGCAGCCTTGTGCTGTATTATTCTCCATATTGCCATTAGATCATCTTCTTGGAGGTATGGACAAGTTGTTCCACCCACTATTGCTGTTTTGGGCAGATAAAACTGTTTATTTAGAGGCTTCCCAGCTTATTCTATGCTCCTGACGCTCAAGGACCAGTGACTAATTCAGAATGAGTGTTTCATTAGATGAGACTGTTTATAAAATCATGGTGCGTAAGGCCCACAGCTTCTGAATTCTTCGTGGTCACTGCAAACCCTTTTGCAGCCACCGTTTGCCTTCATTGACCTATTGGTGAACTTCGAATCCTCGGCGGAGAGGGCTCAGAAAACACCCTCTGTTGTTACCCGTCCTAAAGCACACGCGGACAGGTCTGTACTGGGAGTCGTTCCAAATCAATCTGAAAGCTGAGGCAGGACATCCTGCTTTCCTTGCATCCCAGAAGGGAGACTTTGAACACAGGATTTCCAAAATTGTGTATATTGAAAGATAGGAGACCTGCAAGTCGGCGGAGTGAAACAGCCCGCTGCCTTTTATTAGGTGTCGTGCACTTGACATCCAAGTCAAATGGCAAGTTTGGGAGAGCAGTAATTCAGTTCCTGACTGATACGCCGCGTGAGCTCCCCAGTGAGGTCCATCTCCCAATAAAGGTGCCTCCTGGCAGGGTCTGAACCCCGTTCCACCTCTCTTTCATTTTCTAGAGTCTCCAGCAATACGGCTTAGGAAGCAGGGAATAAATGAGAGTCCCTATCTATGCTGTCCCCAGAAAGACAGGAGGCGTATAGTTGCTATGAAAGCACCTCATCAAGAAAGTAAAGAGAGAAATGGTTTTTAAACAGTGGTTTTATCATGACTTTTTTTGCAGGAAAACTAGCCTTGAAGCAAGCTAATGTACTTAATTACTTCACTGTGGTTGTAAGAGATGTTTCTCTACATGCTCTGAAACTCCCTTCGGCCTTTGTGCAGGAAAGTGCTGTGGAGAGAGTGTCTGTTCTCCTTTAGAAGCCAGCAGAGCTCAGACAGTGGCACCGACATTACAGGTCGATAACCATATAGATCCGCTTCAGCCACTAAACTCCGGTGGGCTGAAATAAACCCTTTCTTAATTGTGCTTTTGCTTCGCAAACTACATCAAAGCCCCTGAAGTTACTGCTTCCTTATTTTCTGTCTACGAGTCATTATGTGTTACTTTGCAACTCTACCTGGGCCAGCATTGCCCTTGAGTTTTAAACTCAGCCTTTAACGATCAGGTTGTGGCATCAGGCGTCCTAATTAGAGCACTTTCAAATGTGCGCCTTTATTATGGTCCAAACAGCCTTCAGAGGTGAATCAGAGGGTACAGCTGCAAATGTGTGAGGGACATCATGGTCAGGAATTTGCTTGTTCTCCTGATGATAATTTCCGTGTATATATATATATATATATATTTTTTTTTTTTTTACTCTTAACTAAAATTTGAAAACAAGATTATTTTTTTAACATGACCATAGTTTTGCTTAAATGTACAACTCATGTTATAATGGGCGATACTGTCTTTAGAACATCAGTTTATTTCTAGTGGGAAAGTTATTAAATTGAATTTCACTATGATGCAGCTTAAGAGTTTGGGGTCCAGACACGTGCCAAGAATTCGCCAATTTATTTCATGAATTTTAAATTTCCGGTCTCCTCTTTGGTAGTTTGGTGGTGATTTCTCAAAGGGCACTAAGGTCTACTGACTGTGCCGTGGGGGAAAACACTTTTCAGGCTGGTTGTCTATGGGATGTGTATTCATGATTTCAGAGCATCTCCTAAGCCAGCTGCGCCTCATCGTTGTAAGGATATTTTCACCGTTTAAATTGTGATTGTCAATGGGAGGCGTTGATATGAAAGAACCTAAACCACCTGCTTAGAATGTGTAGCTGCTCGCTGTTGTGAGCAGCTCCTTAAAACAGCATCGCAGGTCTTCCTCTAGGATTGGAACCAGGATTCAGCTAGACGATTCGTTTTGAAGAGAAATAACTTAGCACCAGGAAATTATGCAGGAAGAAAAATCTCCAGTCTCTCATCTTCATTTTTTTATTTTTTTTTCCCGAAGAAACACAAAATAGCAGCCGTTCAAACACAAAGATAAACTGAATATGCATACCCGTAGTTTAACATCTCATACAACATGTCCCTCTGTCCTTTTCGTTTGGATTTTTCAGGAACTTTCAGAATGTTAAGAGGCAAAATAGACCAAACACTTGAAAAAATGCAGTAGGTAAAGCCATCATCGCTCTTGAAGGTGACAAAGACTAATTGCATAATTACATTTTCCATGCTTCTGCCAGCCCTACTGGAAGGCTCTGTGCTGGCTTTAGGACGAGCCATCGTTTAATCTGAACAGTTCTAGCTGGTTTGCACCGATATAATTCTTTCTTACGCGCTTGGGATAAAGAAAGGCAGTTCCATAGGATAAAGCATGCATACGAGCTGTCTCCCGCAGCAGTCATGATATAGATAGGGATATAGATTGCTGGGTGCTCGCTTCTTCGGGAGCTGCTGTCACCATCCGAACCCTTCTGGCTTCTTGCCTCTTCCTAATTGTCCCTTACGTCCCTGCCACCAGCTCCAGCAGCCGGACTGAGCGAATTGTGATTCCAGTACAAGCGCAACGTAGATTCCTTGCTCCTTGCAGGAGGCTCTGCGTGCCGATTTAACAAACAGAGCAAACCCACAGTATAGCCAGGGGCTAAAATCAAGGTATGTGTAAATAATCCTGACTCGAGCAAAACAAGGAGGTTATTCCGTTTGCTTTATCACAAATTACGTCTGCCATGGTCTTGCTGTTGGATAGCAGGCTGAGGTGTCCTGGGAGTTCTGCTGGGTGAGGCCCTCGTGCTCGGCTTGTCTTGTTGAATTAGTTGTATTATCGCTATTAGACCCTTGTTATTCCTGCAGCCTTTGCTCACAGGTTGTATTTTACAAATGTCTTAACGCTCCTGTCGTTCTTGAATATTCTCCCCTCTGCCTGCATGTGTAAGTCCCAAACTGGGCAGGTTGTCCCCCTGGGAAGCACCGGTCCAGAGCCAGAATTTCTTCTCGTTCCTCACAGATAATGTTCCAGCCAGGTTTAGGTTTCGGGATTACATTGCAGCATTTATTTTGATGACTTCGAACCTGCACTACTTTGCACTTGTGCTTCTTCACTTGCCAGCCGGTGCACAGGGGCTCCCACGGGGATTCTGGTTCAGGAAAAGCCGTAATGTGCTATGACAAAATCTGAATGTGACCGAGTTAAATCCTTGGATTTTTAAATGGTGAAGTGCTTCATTTGGGTGCCAGATTTATTCTCTTTCTTTATTGATATTTTTGATGAAGTTTTCTTTTATCCTGTGATTCCTATTTGAGGAAAAACAGAGTCAATGTGAGAACTCACCTTAAATAACAATAATATTTCCTTGAGCCATTTGCAGCTGAGACAGCTTCTTAAAGACATTGGGCCAGTCCGGGTGCCACTTCGGAGGGAGATGGGAAATTCCATTTCTGTCTGAAGGCAGGGAAATCCAGCTGGGCTGAGTCCGGAATGTGGCAGCAATGAAATGATCTTTTCTTCTGAGGTGAACATGAGGAAGGCTTTCAAAGAACAGAGAGAGGCTGATTAGAGCCGTGCCTGGGTGCTGTGTTTGCAGCGCTTGTGATGTGCGGGTGCTTTTTTTAAAGCAGTGTATGGTAATTATAGAAATGGTCTCGGGGAAAATAGAAGAGGCAAATAAACATAAGGGTGTTGTCCAGTAAAAATCCCACCCTTAACGCTAATAAAAAGTAAGGAACAGCTAAGGATTATGTTGGAAGAGAAAGGAGGGGAAAGGGATGGTGAAAAAAGCTAAATATGAATCAGAAGTGCCGTTAGAAAGCTGTGGGATAGCCAGTCTAGGAAATAGACCCTGCAGTGAGAAATCAATATTATTTAGTATGAATGGGAAAGGAGGAAGATTTGAAAACAGTCTTCCACTATATGAATATCTGCTTCAAAGAGGAAGATAGTTTATTTTTTTAATCCATACCGGTCGCTATACAGTTAGCAGGTATAAATTGCAATAAGGAAGGCTTGTATTAGATATTTGGGGAGACAAGGGGCATTAACACTTCCACTAGTGAATAGTTTGCCTGAGAACGTTGTGGAATATCCCATATTACTGAATATATATGGATATGCCAACGTTAAGTATCTCTCTGAAGACTTTAAACAAACGTGGATCAGGAATGAGAGACCTGGTGGTGTCTTGGAGCGGGACATGGACGCCGTGACCTGCTGAAGTCCCAAGTGACCTGGTGATTGCTCTGAGGCCGTTCAGATGGAATCCTCGACCCTGCTCTTGTCACGATACCCAAACCAGCACTGAGCATCGAGAGGAGAAAAACACCCGTGTGGCTGAGAAGGAAACAAGCTGACGCTGCCCTAGGAACGGCTGAAGTGGAAGGTGGACAGACAAAGGGACACCAATAGCCTTGTGTTTGGATAAGCCGAGCTTTTCTTAATGCTTTATCCCCGCGGAGGGCGTCCCCAGGGTCGTGAGCAGTACGCACAGGTACCCATGCAGTTTTGAATACAAATATGCAGGGATTTTCCTTAAAACTGTAAATCGTAGCGCACGAAGGCAGAAGTCCAATTTGCTTCAGTCAGACTTTTAGGATGGTAGTGCTGCTGGTGAGAGAGTGAAGCCTTCCCCCGTTCCCATTAAGTTCGTTGTATTTTTGAGTTTTTTATTTCTCTTTTTTAATGAGCATAGTGGCTGTGCTTACCAGGAGCTTCTCAATGTACTTGCCAATGAGAGAAAGAGAAAAAATGGATCTAGGATTATTTTTACAAAGCATTGGATTTTTATTTTTTTCCCTAGGGGCTTACCACCTCCTTGGTGTACTAGCAGAAGATTCATAACAGCATTTGTAGTTTGCCAGTGGCTGAAGTAGCCAAATGGTTTTCTGCTGCTGTGCAACTCATTTTAGTTCATCGTGATCTTGCGTAATTGTAAGTAACTATTTTTATAGGCAGGTAGAAATCCTAGATCTTGTACACTCACTCTTGCTAAAGAGGGATCCTCTTCTCTTCCTTCTCCTCTCCTCCTTCTCCTCTTCTCCCTCTCCTGTTCTCCTCCTCCTTCTCCTCTCCTCCTTCTCCTCTCCTCCTCTCCTCCTCTTCTCCTCTTCTCCTTCTCCTTCTCCTTCTCCTTCTCCTTCTCCTTCTCCTTCTCCTCCTCCTCCTCCTCCTTCTCCTCCTTCTCCTCCTTCTCCTCCTTCTCCTCCTTCTCCTCCTTCTCCTCCTTCTCCTCCTTCTCCATCTCCTTCTCCTTCTCTTCCTTCTCCCCTTCTCCTTCTCCTCTCCTCCCGTGTCTACAGGGAGTGCCAGGCAGATGCAGCACGGCCTGCGCTGCCCGTGTTCTGTAACACGCTGTAACTGCGTCTGTGTTCTGAGACACATCCTTTTATGTTTACTTCTTTAGTTGAAATTAAAATCTCTGTGTGAATGCTGGAATGCATTTCAGCACAGCGTTCGGATTACTCCCAGAGGAGCGAAGCATAAGCAAATCGTTTCTTTAAAGAATCGCCCTTCTCTTAGTTTGTGTTCAATTACGTGGTTATTATGTGGGGACACAACCTGCGTGTGTTTAGGTGGGACGTGCTGCCTCTGTAAGGAGGAGTCTGACTGGGATTCGTTAGTCAGGGCTGCACCGGGGCCCCCTGCTCAAACAGGGGATTCGGCCTCGCATTCTTATTCCTTGTGGTTGGGAGGCAAGAATTTCTCAAGCTGCTTGAAAGATGGGCTTCGATTTAATCTTTTTGAAGAGCGCTTACGTGCAACTGAGGAATCAGTAAAAGAGCTGCATAGTAAAAGAGGAGCAACCTCCTGCCAAACGGGTGTACAGTCCAGGTAGTGTGAAGGGTGCAGCGTAACCCGTTCTAGCTTAAAAGAATAAAAATGCTGCTTCTGAAAGACCCTGAACTAGCAGTGCTTTCATCCCCAACAAAGACCCTGAACTAGCAGTGCTTTCATCCCCAACAAACACCGGGCGCGCTCCTTGACGATGTGCAGTGTCGTTCTGCGGGTGGATGGGGCTGTAGGTGTCTTTACTGACTGATGAGGATGTAACGATATTTATGACCCGCCTGGGGCCATTTTCAGCCAAAGCTCCTACACCACGGCCTTGCCACACCTCTCATTCTTCTTCTTGCCCCTTTTTGAGCTCGCTTTTTGAATCAGGATGTGTTCTTACTGTTCATTCTTGTTTGCACCTTTTATTTTCCTTTGTGGCTTCTCACTTTCTTGCTCTGCCTTCCCCATCTCCTTCTACAGAAAGGAGAAGCCTGCAGGTAGACACCAGCCACCCAAAGCACATTTATCCCAGGAGAAAAGATGTTCCTCTAGCCTCCATCAACAGTACAACATGCTGCTGTCCCCACCTTCCTGTACGATGTACGATAGCTAAATTATCTATATGCGTTCTGTTAAAAGAGCATGAATAACGTTTTCCCAATTTTTCCTTGCTATAGGCTGTGGCTCCGTGACACTGCAGCGAACCGCTGGAGCATGAAGACGGCTCCGAAGTCCCTGTAAGTGTATATGTGCACAAACGTGAATTGCAAACGCACCCCTTAGCTCTTTAGCCCTTTTAAATACGGGCGAATTGATACAACAGAAAACACTGGAAAAGGGATGAGAAGATTTCAGGGGTAGGAAAATGATAAAAATATCACAAACAAGGTTAAAAAAATGCAGCAGGTAAGAGTAGATTGTGAGTGATTTGTCGGGAGCAGTGACAATTTCTAATGGCAGTGAATCGCCCAGGAATCTGGAAAGAAGGATAAGGCGTTGCTGACCTGCGCTTCTGGGTTTCTGTGGTTTTTTGAAGGAGGTTTGCCCATATTAGTGCCTCAGAGCCCTGGCGTCACGTTGTACCACACAAATTTTCAGGCGTTGTTTTGTCGCGCTCTCAGTTTCTGGTGGTTTTAGGTGCGTTTGTGGATCTACTCTGCATTCCAAAAATAAACAGGGCATTAACTGCAGGCGGGGACAGCTCTGCCCATGGTAATTGCACAGCCAGTTTCAGCATTGCACACTAGCAGCAAAGCCATCAGCGTTACTGAAGTGTAGCTGAACTAATATAATCACACAGGCTGTTGCTGTATTGATTGATACCTTACTGTGCAAGATAAGGCGAAGTATACTGTATCTACTGTAATGGGCTTGTCTGCTGTGCTTAATTTAAGTTTTATCCCAGATTTTACATATTCCGTTGGTAATGGGTTAATTGTACATGCTATGGTCGAATGTATGATGAAGTTATTCGCAGTATGCCTGATTCTGCATCCAGCACCTGCATGAAAACTGAAGAGGAATTGTCTAAGCGGTTTCCTTCTGCTGTAGATCCTGGCCAATTTGATATTGGCTTGACCATTAATGTTATACTGTGGTATATGGGGTAAACAGGTCAGCTTTACTCAACCGGATTTTCCCTTTTTCTTGGCTTAGTGTGACTTTCTGGAGGAAAAAGCACAATCTTGTTTGCCCATGGGCCCCATGGCAGTGAGCTGGCCTGCTGCTTGTTTTAGCTGAGGAGCAAGAAAGTGATTTCTGTCTGAACCAAGGGAATGACTGGGGAAGTGCGCTGCTGTAAAATCTGTCGGTGCAATCTGCCAGAGAGCGGAGGATTTGGGCTTGGAAAAATCCCATTGCAGTAATCCATTAATCCATAGAATTACCTGGAAGGTTTTCAATACAAGGGAGTAATTAGATGAGATCCCAATTTTTGAATTCGTATTTAACATTTATGGCTATTTCTGGTACTTGATTTCCTTTTATTCACTGCCCTCTAGAGGTCTTTGCAAATGAAATTAGACTAAAGGAAAACGAGGTTGCAGCAATGACTTATCTCTGGCTGGTGCCGCTCTGCTCTGACTTCTGTGATGTTTTAAAATAACTGCGGAGATGCTCCTAGAGCCGAATGCCATTTTCCACATTCGCTAGGAAGGGGAAAAAAGTTACGGTTGGAGAAATTAAGTTTTTAATATAACGACTGGCAGTGCCAGCTTGTGTGGGTAGAAGAGCACCTATATGGCCTTCCTCTAAAAGAGCCTGTATGCTTTATTACAGGTGATGAGCCCTCTGGCATGAAGTTATCAGTGCGTGAAATGCCTGTCCGTTTATCCCTTTTCAGGATTTTCTGTTAGAAGCGTTTTCAGGGAGAGATCATCTTTACGGATGAGCTGCAGAAATGCTTCTGAACCTACAGGCCTTGCTCTTAAGAACAGAGCAGTTGAGGTTCGGTGTCCTTAGGGCTTGTGTTTCCCTGGGGGGCCCTCACGAGGCATTTCCCTCTCCCAGAGACTGGGAATGGCTCTCGTCAGTGGATTTTCCTTCTATTTAACGAACGTGAAGTTTAACCTGCAGCACGTGGCCTTGCGGGGATGCTTGGGAATCGGTCGTGCTCCTCTGCCTGCTTTCATGAAGTGCTTTGCATCTTAATAGATTTAATACTGCTATCCCAGATTTTTTGGGGGAAGGACACGAGTGGGTGTCTGACCTGAGCTGTAGCACTCTACCGGATACCTTGATGCGTCAGTATCTCCATCCTCAACAGCAGAACTAGATAAATCGTGGGTCTCTGATGCGGTAATTATATAGCCTCTCTAGATTTATATACGATACTTATCTTCATGATTTGTCTCTCCTGTGTACAGCTGTGAATTTATTCCCCCCATTCGAGATACAGTTATAGAGAGTTTTATAGACTCCGCAATTTGAGCTTTAGTTGAATTGTCCCTCAGCACCGGACCGTGCCTCCCCAAAGTGCATTTGTTCTTAAATTATACTCCCAAAAGGAGAGAAATCTCGTCAGCTATCACGGTTGTGTAGTGGCACAAGTAAAGCCACGTGGATAACCAGAGCTGGCTCTGCTCGCCAGCGCTTGGTGCCTAAGTGGGCACCCAGAATTACTTAGCAGTTTTTGAAACTTAGCTGTGGATGATGGAAATGGAAAAGGAACTTACACAGATCTGCGGCTTTGCGGTCGTCTTCTTAATTTGCCGGTGGATTGGGGATTTGGTATATCACAGAAGAATTTGTCTTTCTTGGTATCGAAGTCTTGATGTGCAAATAAGCAGATTGTCATTTATAGCAAAATGTTTTATTATTGATGAGATTCGTGAGACTTAAACAAGGAAGGAGCGCTGAAGCATTTGCCTTCTTCCAGGAGCTTATGGTCACAGAAATGAGTGTAAGGAAATAGCTAGGGAGAATTGCTCCAAACAAGACTGGGTGATGACAGTATGAGAAGGTCGGATGGGCACATTTAGGATGCAGGCTGCCCAGGGCAGCGCTGGAGCCACCGTCCCTGGGGGGGCTGAACAGAGATGAGGTTCCCAGGACATGGGGCAGTGCCAGGGGTGGGGGAATGGTTGGGCTCGATGATCTTGAGGGGCTTTTCCAACCCCAATGGTTGGATGATTGCAGTCTGCTTGATTTTGGGGTCAGAGAAAAGTCCGATTTTGTTCTCATTTTCCGCAGGTAATTGTCTCAGAGGAGACACCTTTCCCACAAATATATTGTTCTGAACATTAATTATACCTGCAGATGGCTTTCCTCTACAACTCCCTCCCTGCACGCCTGTAATGACAGGGTAGTTCAAATCCTAATGTTTTGATTGAGCGGTAGATGAAAAGCAGTTAACCCTTCGCTGATCCCTCAGCTCACGGAGAACTTCACCCTGCGGCTGGCTGCTTGCGGCCTGTTTTCTGTAAGTGGGGCCCTTACAAAGCCACCTCTGCGGTGACAACAGGCTGACAGCTGGGCAGTAACGTCCCAGCGCTGCCCGGTTGGATGTGACACGTGTACGTTTGACAACCGTCACTCCATTTCGCCTAAGTTCCTGTAATAGAGAAAAGGACATTGCCGTCTACCTTGCCATAACGTTATAGATGCCTTGGAATGACATGCAGCATCCACGTCTGCGTTTATGTTTCTTGACATACGCTCATCTGGGATTTACAAAAGACAGCTTCATCATTTCGTATATAAATTTGTATTTACGCGTCAGAACAAATGCGTACCATTCTACTATATTCCTAACCTCTTGGAACTGTCATTCCTTGCTGAGTCTTTGTTTAATAGGAAAACTAAATACCTCCGATAGATTGCTAGGCCACTGCTGCTTTTTTTGTGGTGCTGTCCCTGCGTAAGGCTCTAATTACTATATAAATGTGCAATTTGCCAATCTCAGCGGAGGTTGCTGAGGATGCAGCACAGAATCTGTGGGCGAGGGAGGGCTGGTGAAAGGCGAAAGAACAGCGTGGCTGGTGTGACCCAAGCCGGGATACGCTGGGAAAGGTTTGGCCATGTGGGTGCAGAGCGACCGCAGGTATCGGGGCGTTTGCTTGGGTGCTCATTCATTCTCAGCGGTTGCATAGTCAGAAATAAGGTACTGGACTGAAATATAATAGGATTATATCTGAACTATCTCTTTCATTACCATTTTAAAGGTCTGCTTTTTCTATCAGTTCTCTTTGGTATTTAAAAACGCTCCTGGATTGTTTACGTAGATGGGGACCGAGATAATCCTCAGGCTACTTGAATGACTCAAGTGTTTGGAGCAATTTCTCGGAGCCGACTACTGAGAATTGACTAAATTGATTCGTCTAGAATCAAAGAGAGTTTTCTTTTTTGCCCAAATGGAAGCAGAACTGCAGCGAGGTGGGTTTTTCCCCCCTGTCAGCTCTCCTGCTCTGTGATTTAGTCCCTCCTTTGTGCGTGGCTCCGATGAATCACAGATTTCTCTCCCAAGTTGCTGCTCCTGCGCTCGATGCCGTGGCCGTGATTGCCAACGAATTGTCGCTTAGCACTGACAACACCACTAACTTTTACGGTCCTTAACAGTGCGGTGGAGGTTACCAGCCTGGAATTGTTGGAATTTTTGTTTAGTTTTTTAAGGAAACGCTTTCATTTTTAATGCTGGAGCGATGTAGCGGGAACCCCCATGCTCACGGCGTCTGTGGAGCAGCCTCGCTTAAGCTCCCAGAGACAGAACCTGGAGACCAGAGGCACGATAATTACTTGCGACAAAGCAGCAAGGTGAGTGGTTCTAGCTGCTGTTGAGCTCAGAAACAAACCCTGCTGGATTTTGGCCGGTGTAGGGACTGCATGGTTTGGAGACTCAGGCCTTGTGGCATCCAGCGCTCGTTCCTGTGTGTCCCCAACAGCCGCAGCTCCGCAGGGAGTGAGGGACGGCTGCGGGAAACCTCGGAGGTCGTCTTGGATTGTAAAACAGGGTGAGTAATATCTCCAGGATGAAAATGTCACAGGTGTAGTCAGACACGTAATTTACTTAGACAATTCGTTCTGCAGCCTTTTTTTCCAGGTGCTGCTAACAGCAAACATTCAGGCCAGCCCCAAATGCGAAAGCGTGCAGAAATCCCAGGCTGCGGATGCTTAGGGATTTAGTTTTGGGCTGGATATTTTTGTAATTCTAAGTTATTTCTCACGCTGAATGGCTGTTGTGTGAAGCAGGTGGTTAAGAAGGGGGACAGCCACCTGCTGCTGTGTTTCTGTCCCTTATCTCAGATGGGTGAGGGTCTCCTGCACCCAGAAAACTGCCTGTGGTGCACAATAGTGACACCACATCATCCACAGGTGGCAACAGAAATTTAAGAGTACAATGTGGCAGAAACTCGTCCATTCAGGTATCCTCCATTTGCAGAACAATACCGTAAAACCAACATGGAAATTGAAGACAGCGTGTGGTTTAAAGGTGTGAATTGGGCATACCATCATTTATTGACATGCCGTGAAAAACGGATGCGATGCTGAACAACAAATGCACGGGAAGATGCTCTCATGTCTGCCCTGAAGCTCGGTGGTAGTACACAAACGCAGTTTAAGTCTCGGTGTAGCAAAAAGGACTGGGATGAGAGTGCAAAGTGTCTCTCAGATCCTGTTCGGTTGCTAGGTAGATCCTAAAGATTGATGTGGCTGAGGACAGGGCGGATACAGGGACAGATTGCTGGGGTCGGAAGACTAAAATGGGATTCAGCCTAGGTTTGGGTGGAAAGCAGAGGAGCGCGTTCGTGTAAGGAGAAAGGGCGATGTGCTCTCGGCTGCAGGGTTTGCAGGACCAGACGGGTTTGGGGTGTGCAGAGAGCCACAGGGGCTTCTGTTTCCTGCAGAATGTCTCAATGCAAGGGACAGGGATGGGAGAGACAAGTGCTGAGATACAAAACATGTTGTCTAGGTCCCTCGCTGTGTGCTTTGGCAGTCGAGGTACAAAACACTCCTTTACTGACCTTAAAAAAAAAAAAAATTATTTTTCTTTGAATTTTGAGATCTCAAGCGTAAGCAGAGAAACAGCAAAAAATATTTTTAAGGGTAAGCTTTAAAAAAGAACGGGCCACTTTTAGAGCGCTGTGGATTTTATAGCCCTTTCCATTTAATTTTGTTACGCTATTTGGAGTTCTTCTCGGTATTCATATATAAACAGGAGAGGCACGACAAGTGTATGGCCCGAAGAATAGTATTAGGTCTGAAAATGCGTATGCTGAACTAGTTTGCTTTATATCTAGCTTTTGTGACCTCTTGTTTGACAGCTCTGCTTTGTGTTATAACTGTCCCGACTTAGATTTGTCCGGCAAAGTCAACAAGAATTTCAACTTGAATACTTGGGGGAGAATCTGAGAAGGCTTAAGCTTTTAGATTTTCCAGGCAGAAGTATCTGAAAGGAGCTCAAGTTTTGCCGGCTTAGTCTGTCTTATGAACTTTATCAAATCGAGATCGTGACAGGTTTTTTTGAGTGAAGGTGGGAAATCATTGCTGGAAGGCGGGAGGGCAGAGAATGGGGAACAGGAGGGGCAGGGCGCTTTGGATTTGGGTTCCACGCTTATGACTGCATTTAGGCTGTTGAATGCATTTAAGCTTGTTTAATTACCGCTATAAACAAAGTCATGAGGCGATGATAGCATCCTTAGATGTTGATTAAGGAGTAGTCTTTGTCAGATCTTTTAATGTAACGAGGCAGCGACGTCGCAAATAGTCTGTTCACCAGCCGAAAACCCGCGCAGAATGTGAGTAGGAGGTGTCAGCGAGTCTGGATATCCCTGCTGCCAAAATTCCTGAGGAAGGCCTGGGGTTCATTCAGTGATGTTTTTCCAGCCCAGCCCGTGCTCCCGTTGTGGTTGGTTTGCTGGAGCATTTCGGTCAGGCTGTTAACGTCCTGTCCCTTTGCCTCCTTGGTTTTGCAGCTCCCCATCGTGCCAATAAACCAAGAAACAACGCCAAGGTGATCCCAGCTGTTTGAACAGAGTAACGGTTTTAAGTAATTTATAGAGCTTATTTTGTGCGTGAGCATTGATGACTTGACATTGAAAAGAGCTTGTGGTTCTAGGAACAAATGCTAAATGCACTCCGCGTAGTCCTTGGCGTGAAACTTGTGACTCCCTCAGGTTGATAAAGAGCTCAAAAACTGTGGCTGTAATTCTGTACCGCACACTTCGTTCACATTAGAATTTAATACGTATTCTCTCTATTCATTTTTGCACCCGCGAACCACAACGTACGTTGTTTCCGCTGGATATGAAAGAGCCTCTGTACTTCTCCACAGCAGAACGTTTCTTTCAGTAATTCTCAGGAAGCAGTCAACAAGGACGTGTCGTTTTTAGAGGGCAAGTTTCAAGTAGTTTTTTTTAATTCTGAATTTATTTTTGCGTTGTTTTAGTCACTTTAGAAACAAACAAAACAAGCCGCGTGCGGCACACACAGTTATCAGAGGTGGATCAAAGTACTTTGTGCCTGTGGTATGTTTTTTCTGAACATTTTTCTCCTACCGCATGCCTGTCCTTGTACAATAAAATGTAGTTCAGGAACTGTATTGTTTAAAACAAGTCTTTCTTGAAACGGAATATTTATCCTGCGAGTTGGCAAAGACCTGCCTGTTGTATCTTGAATTACGGAGCCGTTGCTTTTCAGGGCAAGAAGCTCTAAGAAGTGCCAGCAGACGAATTGTTTCAGGTGATTATTAATGAACGGGGCAGTCGGAGCAAGCAGCCAGAGCTTAGGACTGGTTTTAGTCGCCAGCTCTGCCAGGCCGGGCCCGCTGCGGGGACTCAGCACATCCCGGCTTCTCTCTGGGCCGCAGCTTTTGCAGTTCCCGCAGTGTCAGAAATTATATTGTTCTCGCTTGAAAAATACTGTGGAAAAACAAAGCGTTGCTAATCGCACTTGGAGCATTCCGAGCAATACAAATGGCTGGTTATTTTGTTCTGACAGCTGTGACCCCAGATGTTTTAAGCTCTTAATGATATTTAGGTGAAGCCCGTTGCTCTGCTTAGCCTTACAAATAGCACCTGTATTGGAAGTCTTAGCAGTAAGGTCGCTATAGAAATGAGCACCAAAATGTTCTGTTTTTTCCTCTGCAGCTGAAGGCAGGACGCGGTAATTTTGCTCTTTGTACACCTATCCTACAGATATTTAACTTGTTCATGTGAGAAGAGGGTTGGATTATATCGGCTCCTCTTCTGTCCCGTCCCAATTGCTTTCCTCTCCCTCGCTGTGTTCTCTTGCCCTGATATTTTATAAATTCATTGGGTGTCAATCTACCAAGCATTTCCAAGAGGCAGTGGCAATTTAAAGCAGAAAGCTGAGTTGTAATTAATGAACTATTTCAACCCCACTGTTGACCAGTAAAATCCATGAAGTCCTACTGATGGCAATTACGTAGGTTAAGGGAGGAAGGAAAAAGGCAAAACCCCTTCTTGAACTACATGTAGCCAGCTTTATAGTTTCAGTCAATCAAGAAAATTGGGTTTTGATGTTGACATTTAGCGTGCTTAGTAATTCTTTACGAGAAATTACAAGGAACAGTTACCTGTAGGCTAATGTTAAGTTCTCTAATGTATTATTGGTAGCGAGTGTTTTATTTCAATTTTTCACGTTGAACACCTGAGAACATACTGGAATAAGGATTAAATTACAGCAGGTTTCCGTGCTGGCTTTCTTGGAGTTCCCCTTTCATTCTGGACAGATGTATCGCTTTAAGTGAGGTGGTTCAACTTGGCGTCTTTTAAAATACTCTTTGACGTTTCTTCTTTTCAGATATTGATGCGGGGATTCCCTTCCTAATCTTTGTTTTCGGTTTTGGAGTCGTGTGTTGGTGCCGGGGACTTTTCAGGCAGGTCGGACTCAGAGGTTCTTTCTTGGAGGCTCTTTCTTGTTTCAGCTCAGTGAAATCCAAGATTTCAGTCGGCGGTTTTCACTCAGGAGCTTTATTTTACAAAACGAGCAGACCTTCAGCCGCCTTTTTTTTTTGCTTTCTTCTCTATTGACCTTACTTGCTATGTTTGTAAAATACATGAATAGGCATAAACTGTGGTAATTAACTGCAAAATGTAGACGACGCATGGAAAGAGCTCATTATTTGGCGCTTTATTTTATATTCTACCGCACCGAAAAACCATCATTGCTTCGTTTCGCATACGTCTGGCCTCTTACCGAGACGAAAGTTTGGGCCTGTACTCAGTATGGATGAAAGAAATGGTGAGAAAGTTGTATCCACCAAACTCTTCCTCTAAGAAAAATCCTCAGTGCGTCCTTTGCTATTTTAATTTTCACGTATAAACCAAGGCTTATCCACTTGCAGGCCCAGTCCAGCTCAAACGTTGCTCCCTGCTAATGAACTCTGTAAATAGATTGCCGCTGATGAGATTATTTAATTTTACCCCCGTAAAGTTCCGGTTTTTAGTTTATGCAAAAAGACATCGAAGAGGCACGATACAGAGTTTTCCTTCCTCGGGGAATAAATACCAACTTGAAGCCAGAACCAAAGCAAGAGGGTCTGCAGCTGATTTGAGCAATAGGAAAGCCAGGTATCCTGCAGGAAAGGGAAACGAGCGTTTGGGCGTTGACAGGTACAGATTTTTTAAAATACTTGCATTTCCCATTCCTGTGCTGAAGTCCATCTGATGTGAGCCGGTTTTATCCAGCCAAAGTCTTCAGCAAATGGATTTCCTTGCTGCCATTGCAAAGGGAATTCGGCTAGAGCAAGTGAAGATGGGATCTGTTCTCACACATCGTTTTGAACACATAGAGGGAAAAACTAATGTCAATAATAGAACCTAAGGCTTCCAAAAATAGGCTGGGAAGCGCTTGAGCAACCTTTCCCTTGGGCACCCAAGAAAAGGATGTATCAGGAGGATTGTTCTTCCACCTTGGGGTGACTCTCTGTTTTGTGCTGGCTTGGTGAAGGTTCTCTGTGATGCTTTCCAGTTTTACCTTAATAACAGAATTAATCCCAAACTCCCCACATGTAAAAGAGAAATATAAACTCTGCCTTTTTTCTTTCTTTTTCCCATTAGCTTTTAGCCATGAGATTGCACTGGCTGCATTATTGTCACGGTGGTTTTTGTATTACTTAGTGCCGTGGTGGATTTTCTGCTGCAATTTTGGCCTCAAATTCTCTAGTGCTCCCCTCCTTTTAGCCTACCTGAGGTTACCAGTTATTTGAATTTAAAAAAGAAAATACAGCTGCAGGCTTGTTGACAGCATGTGAAGTACTTTTGGGCTTGTTATGGCTGTATTTTACCTTCTTAGGCTTAAGAGTCGACATCTGCTATTTCTCTCAAAAAAAACCCCCTTGTGCTTCCCTTCAACAGCTTTTGTGGAGCTGCCACATCCAGTTTTGAACTTCTGACCCCCCGGAAAGCAAATAATTATAGTATTCAGGTTTCTCTTTTAGATTAATAAATCCTTTGGGGTATCAGATGGAAGGGTTAATTTATGTAATTCTGTTTTAATTTTAAAAAAAGTATCGCTTCAGCAAATCGTGGTTTATAGCAGTGCCGCAATTATGTTCAGACGGGGTATACTTTTGTACTCTGCTTATAGGAAGGTGTTTAATCACAAAAATCTTACCCCGTGGTTGTATTAAAAGGGCTTAATTTGTATTTTGTAAGCAGAATGTCTCATTTATTCTGTGCTGTACTTCCCCTGTTGCACCAAAAAGTGAGCGGATGCTCCTTGCGCAGCGTAGACCTTGGCAGAAAGTGGAAGGGTGCATGTACTGTTCTAGACAGCCTGTGACCCTGGATTTTACTTTTAAATTGTATTTATTCCCTCTTGGAAGCTGTGGAGGAGGCTTTTTTCCTTGCGAGTGGATGTCTTGATAAGAACGTTACAAATATCGAGGGCTGAAATAATACCAAGGGTTCTGTATTCCGTGGCTGTTGAGGATGGATAGTTTCTATTTTAAGGGAAATAGTAGCAATTTTTAAATAACTTTTTTTCATTTTATTTATGTGATATTTTATTTATTTGTCCGGTGCCTGTAGTTTTCCACTAGATGTATAGAGGGCTACGCAGTCGGTTGTTGATTTTGTTCCGCGGTCTTCTAAATGTAAGATGACGTGTGTCAGAAATCACCAAGTTCTGAAGAGCGGGCGGCGCTCTAAGGAAGTTTTCAAACTGCATTTCAAGAGGTTAAACCAAGTGCACAGAGAGCAAGGAAGAAATACAGGGGGAGAAAGACAAGTATAAAAGGGTTGTATTGGTTGTGATGGAGATGAGTTACTACAGGTTTGATTTTTGACGTACGAATATGCATTTTGGGGGAAGACAAAAAGCTGAATGAGGTGCAGTCAGATGTCTCTAGAAATGGGAGAAGTTCAAGCAAAGAAAACAGGAAATGGTGTAAGAAGAAAATACATTTTGAAGTAGTTAATGAAAATCTAGCTAGAAGGCAGTGGAAGGGCAACGGGTTGTGATGGGCAGCAGAGTCCCGACCCGTTAATACTCGTTCAAAGAGCTCGGTCTTGCTGGTCTCCAAAGAACGGCGTCGGCCCTTGGCCCCAGAGCAATGTCAGGTCCTCCCGGCTTTTCTCAATGGTCAGGAAAAGTGAGAAAGCAGAGGTGGGTAAAGGAGATAAAGCAGGATTCGACATGAAAAACATCTTTGGTTTCTGAAGGGAGAGCACAGTGAAAGGGGATTGAAGTGTTTGACCAAGGGCAGGCAAACGTTCAAGGGGCAACGGGGAGTGCAGCGACGCGTGATGGCACAAGTGGTCAAACTGCGGTTTCGGAATTTAGTTGCCTTTTCACTGCATATACACTTTAGTAAGAAAGAACGAAGATAACAGAGATGGTTTGCAGCGTGAAGACGAGTCTCTGGAGCAACGGCCACACGCAGGGAAGGAAGGAGAGCGGAATTTGGGAATTGTGGAGATGTGACACGCTGCTGTGGGCCGGAGAGGCAGGACAAAGGGTGCGAGACGGTGTCTCCAAGGCACAAACCAGTTCTTGAAAGGCAGACACAGAGGGCAGGACTAACAGTGTTGAGGGCAGAGGACTATGGATTGGGAGGACTATAGCCCACAGACTATGGGCCTATGGATTCGCACAGCATCTGAAGTTTGTTGTCTGCTCGATCTTTGAGGATAGTGATTGCAGAAGGAATTTGTGGTCGTGGGCTCCTGTGTGAGGAAACGGGATGCCATGGTATTGAGATAAAACAGGGAACTGCTGCTGCCCTGAAATTACGCAGGGATTAAGGTGGGTGTTTTTGGTTTAGCTAGGAGTTACGGCTAAGTGTCCTTTGGCAGTCAGGAAAGTAATAGTTATAGTGTCTAGCTATACACTATAATAGTTAGAATAGCGTATAGTTATTTTGCCAGAGCTCCTTGCCATTCTTTGCTCTTCCCCTCAAAAAGAGCCGTCCAGGTTGGACTTCAGAAAGTGTCTGGATGGTGCCATGAAGGGAAAACCCGTCACCGACCAGTAACCTGGAGAATATCACCTCAGCTTCTGCAAGTCTTGCTGGCAAGTTGATGGAGATGATTCCTGAGAGGACCCACGACGTGCTTTGCTGTTCTCTCCTGAGCTGCTGGGGAGGTTCCTACACCGAGGTGTTCGTAGAGCAATTGCTGCAGATAAATGTAGGACGTACAAGTTTGGAATCTTTAGCAAGCATCTTCAAGCCGTAGCTTAAATTTGTCTTGTGTGTTGTAGGGCAACAAACGTGTCGTTAGCACTAGAATCTGTAAGGTGATTGTAATTCGACAAGTGGGTTTGTTCAGTAGAAGATTGGGATTAGCGTAAGGAATGATTCAATGCAGAAACTCAAAGCTCGACGCCTGTACAGTGTGATACGTGGGAAAACTGATTAGAAATCCATTTGGGAAGGTATCAAGGACTGAACGTAGTGAAGTAACGCAAGATGAAAAGTATAGTAATGAAAAGATGAAGGACTTTATTTTTCGCGCTTGTCGTTTCTAACGTGCCCGTATCACACTTCAGATCTCTGGCCCTTGCAGCGCTTGGTGATTAAGAAATACCAATGGTTGCTCTAGGGGAGGTCGATGAGTATATGATGAGGAGTTTAGCCTCTTGTCAACTGACCTGAGTGTGAGAGTCACCTCGCTGGGATATGTGGCTGGAGAGCAAATACAGCTGGTCTAGGACTGGCCTAAGGGCAGAGAGCGCGGTGGATCTGTGCATCAAAATACTCCACCACTTAAGCAGCTCTGCGTTTAACTGAGCCGGGCCACTTCCAGGCAGGGTGAGGGTTATAAAAACGCTAAAAAAGAGAAAAGAAAAGGGTTAGTCTGCTTCCATAAGCTCTCGCAGGAAAGTACAGAACAGCAAAACGTTATTTACCCAAAATGTTCAATAGCACAAGAGTATTCCTTGTTTTGCTCGAATAATCTGAACTTTTATGTTTGCAGCACAACTATCTAGTTTTTGAAGTGACCTTAATATATAAGCATGATGAAAAAAGCTTTCTGAATAATAGTAAAATATAGCCTTTTCACAGAAAACCGAGATGGAACAAAATGTTAGATTTGCTTCCAGAAAAAGTGAAGTTGTGCAGTGGAGGTTTAAATTCTAGATCCCCCTGCTCTGGATGTTTAAATCCCTGCTGGGGACAGGCTGCTCCTGTCACTGCTCTGGCCAGGGTTTATGGAGAATAGGGCATTACTTGACAGAATTGAAAAGGAATATATAGATATATATATATAAATATATATNATATAATTTTTTTTTTTAAGATATATATATTTAGAGATATCTATAGATGCAGAGGGTTTATATATATGCATATATATATATGCATACAAACCATCTGTATCTAAATAGTTTTCTAATATTAATTTTACTTTATGAGAAGAAAATAATGTGAAGTTTCTAAGCTGCTGCTTTCAGTCATTGAGATCTTTATAATGGTGAGAACTTACCCTTGTACAGCATTTTGGATAATTATGAAAAAAGAGGTGTCGGTTGTTCCTTTTATCGAATTTCTATGCGGATAAGCAGGAGAGCTGTGAATAAATAGAACTGGAAACACGTAGTGAGGCTGGACTACATTAGAAATGGGAGATCCCAAGAGCGAAAGCATCTTTTCAATAAAACCTGCCCATTGGTCGAGATTTTAGCCCTCATTACCTAAATTTGCTTATGTAAACCTCAGCTACTTGACAGCGGATTGAAAAGAAGCTTTTAATCCATCTTTATTTATTATTTGTGTTCATACGTTGTCTGTCAAAACAGGAATTCATTACTAAGAAGAAGCATCCTGCAAACACACAAAGGTTTCTTCTGCTTTTTAATGAACTAAGCTGTTGGCCTAAATGCGTTATTTTTATTCTCTCCCTAATATTCTCGAATACAGATTCTGGACTGAAGAATCTGGGCTTTCCATGGTTTTTCGGTAGCGCTTGTACAGTCCGCTAAAAGCATTGTACATCATCTGAACACAGGTTTGCTTCCCTGTATTGCCCATCTGCTGGCCGTGTATCTTCTAAAAATGAAGGCATCTATTTTTCTATAAAGGTAATGGCGTCATTAATTAATATTGTTTCAGATATTCAGAATAAATGAAGGGTGAGCTCCCCGTTATCTGAAGAGAAACAAGAACTCCACTGACTACGTGTAAAAATAGAAACAGAAAAATGCAAGGGTGCATTTAGTGATGTAATAAAAGGAACAATTTAATAAAAAGGAACAACTTTCCATGGCAAGTTGTTAGAAACAACTCTCAATTTGAAGCCTTGCGGATGGCGTGGGTACCATTTGAAGGCATCGCTTGGGATGCTCTGAACATTCTGACTACCGAAAGGGATATGAGAAAATCCCCGAAGCATCTTTCCTGGGTAGGAGCAGGGAACGAAGAGCTGGTAGAAATACAAGAGGTCTTCAGAAAGCTGAGGCTGTGCCCAAGCGAAGAAAACAGAACAAGATCAATACCTGGCGGATTAAACAGTAAGACACGCCAAGAAAGAATGGGAGGAACAGGGGGGCTGATAAATTCTGCCCACAGAGCTCGTAAGATGAGTAAGAGAGGGGTAAAAGGAACAGTCAGGAGGAAATGAGGCCAGGATAGGGAACCAGAATGAATATTTTGCATCTGTATCACTCTGAGCAGGTTGCCAAGCTCATTTTTTGAAGGCGAGTCCTTCCTTGCAACCGGGTTGCAGTTTCTTGGAGCTGTCACCACGTCAGGGGACAAAGAAACGTGGCTCAGGTTCAGAAAGCATTGGGTGAGGTTCCTCTCCAAAGGCTCCTAGAGAAACAGCTGCTATGAAATGAAACGGGGGAAGGTCTTCCTATCGATAAATGATGGCTAAATGATAGGAATTTGGCAGCTGTTGCCTTTCTTAAGCTGGAAAACCGGCTTAATCTCCGTGTCTAAGTAGATGTTGCTGGCTGCGCTGGGGAGAACTGCTGGGCACAGGCAGCTGGTTTGCACCTTCTGGTTGCCTTTTAGCCAAATCAGTCTTATTTGGCTTTCCAGAGGATGCCGTTGCTGAATTCTCTCTCCTTATGTGGGTTTATGTACTTAGCAATAGGTTGCCCGCAAGCTGTTAGTATATCCAGAAGTGTTGGATGTTTTTACTGCACATGAATATGTTAATAATGCAGCACCAGGCAACCTGCTTGCTAATTGCTCCTCTTATGACTCTGCCACTGTTGATTCTTAAATACTTACTGCAAAAGGTAAAAAAAAAACCCCAAAATGTATGGGAACTCCTGCATGCATGGAAAAAAATGCAGAACTTTTAATTTCCTTGCACTGTAGGGTTTGCTTTAGGATGTGTTACTGGGAAGTGTTTTGAAAATGAGAATGACAGGCAGTATGCATTAATGTACGCCACAGCTGGTATTTTTAAAACATTGTGAAAATACGGGGGGTTTTTTAAAAATTAAGTTAGGCTTTATACTAACTTTTGCATAGGTTTTATGCGTACGTAAGCGCGAAGACAAATCTCTTTATCCCGTCCTTAAACTCCCCACATGGCTTGAAAACATTTACGAATGTTTTAAAAATACTATAAAGGTGAAAGGTAGCACCAAGAGCCAGCCTTTTCCATCCGTACCATAGATCGCAATAAACCCATTTTCTCGTGATAAATGTAGTGCTTAGCATTCAACTCCAGACCTCCGCTTTCAGTAGGAAAGGGACTATTTTGAGCCCAAGGTCTGACAGCTTTGGGCTGCCGTGATTTTTAGCCCTGCCCATTGCGGGTGATGGAGCAGCGTGAAAGAAAGCCTGGTTGGGATGGGATCGCTCAGGGTTCGTGTCAACTTGTTGGGTGTTACCGTGGCTTCTTGTGCTGCCTCATTTTACGACGTTTGCTTTCTGTGCGTGCTTTTTATTCCTCTGTAGCTCATAGCCGTCCTTGCCATCTCCTCAGTTTTGCAAGTAGCACAAAATGCGTGTTACAAACAATGCGGATTTAACCCGCTGGCAGCAGACGTCGTCTCCCAGAAATAACAGATATGAGTCACGGAAATTTTCTATTCTTTAGCTCGGTTCATTACAAAAGCTCCATCTTCTTTTATGGTCATGTGCCATGCGAACTTCCAGTTGTATTCGCTTTTATAAATATCTATAAATGCATTTTGGGAACGGGCTAAAATTTGCAATCTTAAGGTACCTAGAGGTGTTTGGATAAAAGGGACTGGAAGCAACTTGGTACACAAAGATTCTGGTCATCTTCACGCTTGCACGTTAGCATTAATTTCTCATTTTCATGTCGTAAGCTACAGGAGCATCCCGGGCCTCTCGTCGTTCTCATGGCTGTCCTGAATTTCCCAGCTGATTGCCCAAGATAATTTTCTCCTGCTCGCTTAATTACAGTGAGTTTCATGTTCCCCATTGAAAACCGGGGAACGATAGGTGTTTGTGTCTCGGTGGAATAGCATTAACTTTTGCCTTGTGTTTTGAGACAGTGGATGCAGTTTGTAAGATAAAACACAGATAGTGCCAAGGAACTAGAAATCTA